>CM031240.1:760103691-760462725 GCA_018340775.1 Taxus wallichiana var. yunnanensis
TATATCGGATCATATGCGCCTTGACATACATTTTATCTTTTTCACATGCTAATGGGTTCTTCACATGTAACATTTTATTTGTAGGTTTATTTGTTATCATGGTTTTTTGTTACTTTGTTTGCTACTATTTGACATTGTTTTCCATTGTTTTTGAGCTTTTCCCTCTGTCTTATGTGCACATTATATGTTTTTGGCCACTTCGGCCCTGATTGTCTTGTGACATTGTGAGCGATGTCCCATGTTTAAAACCCAATTTTCATGGTCTACATTGTTTTCTTACTTTCTATATTACACATCGTCTTCTATATGCATATTTTTCATGTTTGCACTAACACATGTTTCTAGCCACTTTGTTTATGTGTACCTCAGATTCTACCAAGCACATTATCTCCCCCTGCAGGGCTATAGTTTCAAATGTACATCAAGTCCTCATTTGGGAAAAATTATCTTAGAAACATTAAATGCACAAAAAAAGATGGGGGTATACATTGGGTGAATCAGTCACCCCATTCAGCTGTATGAAGATATAGTACAACACATTACAATATAAATACAACACAATCTTTAGTCACAGCAAGGGCTCAGAATGTAACTTGGGTCTTCAGCACAACACATACGTCAACACCCAATACTAGATGCCCCTAACACTTCTTGGGTGCCTATGACCTAGGGTTAGTTGCACAATTTTTCATAGATTGGGCCGCTTTCGTAGTTTACACAACATTTTTCACTTAATAGGCACAATCCTCCAACAATCAACATGCATGTTTTCTCCAATTTTCTATTTCACATTGAATCAAACTGTTTCAAACTTGAATAAATAAGGATCACACCATTTTCATTGGTGTATAAATAATTGGGAAATAGTTAAAGGATGGAGAATAACACTAGACCTTTCTCCCTACACTTCTTCTTCGTGGTATGAGATTTCACAAAACCTTTCACTCAACGTGAGATCACCCGAATGAATCACACTTGGCATGATATATTCCAAAAACGTGCTCTTCTACAACATTTTTAGGGTCCTTTCTACACTCCAAACCCATCAAAGATCAGGTGTACATATTCCTTTTCATATTTTTACATACTTTTACACACTTGGATCAAATTATTCACATACACGACTTTGACTACTCTTTTTCTCTACTTTTTTAGGTCCATCTTTATGGTAAGTAGAAGTCACATGATCAAACACATCAAATGATAATGACAATAGGTACAATGTGACATATACACATATGCTTTCACTTCTAGGGTAACTTCCTCTTCTCTAGCTTCCATGCTTCATTTTTATCACTCCACGCATTTTATGATTTCCTTGTCATGCTTTCACCATCGCTCTACATGGTTATTAGGTATGCATCTTCTATCTACTTTATGCTATCAAGTATTCACTCAGTAATATAAAGTGGGGTCAAATGTAGACACTAAATCATGCACTTTGGGTACATTTCTAGGTCCTAATCACATACTTGCATTCATATGATTCCTAAGCAAGAAAAGTACTAATTGAACACTTTGTCTTTAGCCTCTTTTCTTTCTTTATAGTTTCCTTCTTAGCCTTACACACCCTATTGCCTAGTCTTAATTTCATTACTTCATATTTTTTGAGTCTCGACACTAGTGCCCATCAAAGGCACCAATGCCTAGGATCCCTCATCCCCTATGGGCACCCCCAACCTCTTTGTATCTTGCTCACCTTTTTTGGGACTCTTCTAGCCGTAGGGCATCTTGTTTTCTTATGGGTTGGCCTTTTATTGGTTAATGAAGAAATTATAACAAGAGAATCATATAAATATAATGCTATGTGATTATAATAAAGGACCAAGCACTAAACATCTACTATCACCACCTATGGCTGCATCCAAAGCCATTCTAAGATCATAAAATCATCCATCTAGTTATTATTCAAGGGAAAATGGATTGGATTCTTCTACATACACTTCATAGGAGGGGGATTTCATTTTTCCATGCACACATTTAACTATTTCTCTCTATTAAAGTACGTTTGACATAAGAGCCACCTAGGGAAAAATTCTACACACACACACGCTAAACTACATGGAGTTTGAAATGTACTATAGTGCTCGGTTATAAGCTCACTCTATTGGGTGACCACTTTGGGGTCGATCTGAATCCCCATTTGTATATTTTTATTTTTAGGATTTGATGTGTTTTGGGGATTTGTAGGTGCTCTTTCTCTTTTCAGCTTACAAGTGAATTCTTTGGGTATAGTGCAACACACATGTGATGAACATCGAAGGAAAATGACATAGAAGAGACTCAAAAGAAATAAATTTCTAACCATTTTCAGTCATGGGTACCTAGTAGTGGTATACAAAACCTAGACACCCATGACCTAATCTAAGTTTCATAGTCCATATTATTCTGGAAGTTCTACAAATTTCTAGGTGTGGTTGTGACATATTCCTCCTCCTGTTCAACAATTTTCTAGATCGGTATACTTTGGGAATTATTGAAAAATTAGATAAGTATTATATCCTTCTCTTGCACTTAGGGTTTTCAATTTTATCTAACTTATTTCTTAGGTCATATTTATACTTAATATATTATCATTGTGTTGTGACTCTGTAATTAGGGTTTCACATAAATTCAACATTTTAAAATCAAGTAGTTGTTTAGAGATTGTTCCTTTATTATGATCAAATAGCTTTGTATTTATATGATTCCCTTGTTTGAAATTCAAAATTAACATCTAAAAGGATGGCCATAAAGAAAAAAATATGCCTAAAAGGGGAGATTAATATATAAAGAGGTTGGAGGAACCTAGAGGGGATGAGAGCACTTGGGTGTTGGTGTCCTAACTAGGCACTCATGTCCGAGCTAAGAAAGATAAAGAAGTGAAATTCAGGTTGGCAGTGAGG
Organism: Taxus wallichiana var. yunnanensis; assembly: GCA_018340775.1. NCBI lineage: Eukaryota > Viridiplantae > Streptophyta > Pinopsida > Cupressales > Taxaceae > Taxus > Taxus wallichiana. The sequence continues at coordinate 760,106,577 of CM031240.1, forward strand.
TGTGTAAGAACACAAAGAAAATAAGAAATAAAGAAAAGATGTCAATTACTAGTTTTCTCACATAATAATAATATGCATAGTTATATGTGATTAGGACATAGAAATGTACCCAAGTGTGTGATTTAGTGTCTACATTTCCCCCACTTCATATTGTTGAGTGAATAATTGATAACATAAAGTAGAGAGAAGATGTGTTCTGATAACCATGTAGAATGATAGCGAAAGTGTGCTTGAGGAGACAAGAAAAATATTATAGTGATAAAATGACGTGTGGAAGATAAATAAGAGAAAGTGACACTAGGGCTGAAAGCGTATGTGTTATTTTGTGTTGTACCTATTATAGTTGTTACTTTATGTGTTTGATGATGTGATTTGTTATTTCTCATAAGGATGGACTGTTGTTGTTGTCTCTTGATTTTTTCGATGATGCAAATTCTACTTCTCATAAGGACGAACCTAAAAAAGAAGAGAAAAAGAGTAGTCAAATATGTGTATATGAAAAATTCTATCCAAGTATGTGAAAATTCATAAAAGTAGTTAAAGGAACATGTGCACATAACCCATGATGAGTGAAAAGGATATAAAGGATCCTAAAAATTTTGTAGAAGAATGATCTTTTTGGGTGACCTCACACCAAGAATGAGTTTTTAGGCGATCTCATGCCAAGTGAGATTTTTTTGGGTGATCTCATGCCATGGAAGAAGAAGTGTTGCGGAGAAATATTTAGTTTTATTCTCCAACAATGAATAATTCCTAAAAATATACACCACTACGGATGGTATGATCCTTCTTTGTTCTAGTTCAATCTAATGTAAATATAAAAAGGAGATTTCGTGCATGCGTATTGTTGGAGGATTGTGCTTGTTCTCAGAAAACCACCGTGAAAACTACAAAACTATCCCGATATGAGAAAAATTATATAACTTCGCTCTGTCATAGGCACCCACAAAGGGTTATGGGTGCCCAAGCACTATGTCTATATCTCAGGGTGCTAGAATTTGTGTTGTCTTGAAGACCCAAATTAGATTCTATGTTGTTTCTATGTCTCAAGACCGTGTTGTTCATGTACTATGCAGGTCTAAACTATGACTGTGTACTACTAAATGGGGTGACTGATTTGTCCAATGTATTCCCCCTCATTTTGGGTGCATGAAACATTGGTAGAAGGATGTGGTCCAAAAGAAAGGATCAAAACTATGATGCAACCGGTACCCTACAAGGGGAGGGAATTTTCTTGGTGAAAACCAAGGCATATGTAAACAAAGTGGCTAGAAATATTTTTAGTACAATCAAGACAAGTACAAAAAATAGAATACAATGTGTAATATATCAAGAAAGAATACAATGTAGACCATAAAAAGAGGGTTTAAAACATGGGACATCACTCATAATTTTGCAAGAAAATTAGGTTACGAGTGGCCAAAAATATATAGTGTACACATAAGTAAAAGGGAAAATCCTGAAATCAATGGGAGACACTTTGAAAACACTAGTAGGAAAAGTATCGAGATACCATGGTAGAAAATAGTTCTTACAAGATAAATTCTACATAAAAATCACCCATTAACATGTTGGAAAGATAAAATATATGTCAAATCATGTGTGATCTGACATATAAGTGTATTAGTAAGAAGATGAAGTAGTATTAAATGAATCAATAGTACATGTGGAGTGTATGAAAGTAGATGCCCCGTGGAGCCGTTGTGGGACTGGTAAGTGTTACATGTGAATATCTATAGGAATTATACATTCACATCAAGAAGCAAAGTGAACATGCATGTGTATATAGAAAATATAATGACATATAAAATATATATCTAGCATGTGAAAAAAGTGTGCATGTAATGAGTATAAGCAAGAAAGAGTATGTGCAACAAAGATATGCAATATTTTTGAGTGTGAATAGAATAGAATGTAAATGATTATGATAGGAGCAAAATTCCCCCCAAGTGAATGTGAATGAGTATGTATGAGATGAGGTTCATTTATAAACACACCTTCAACAAACGGGAATGAACCATATAATAAGAGTGTGTCATTGGGAAATGGTTTGAATTTTGTTCTAGAAATATATGATCAACAAAGCATAGAGCATAGTGTGTGTGTGTGTGTGTGTGTGTGTGTGTGTGTGTGTGTGTGTGTGTGTGTGTGTGTGTGACGAGCTTAATTTCAGATTTAGACCCTAAATAGTTGAGTATGAATTACAGAACTAGAGTGTGTCATAGGGTAGTGTGTTGTGATGGATAACCTCCATATTACATAGAAGATGACTCTTCTTTTCAAGTGTTGAGATAAGGTTTAGAAAGGAAACTAAATAACCCTAAATCCTAATCTAAGGAGATGTGACAAGATTAACCATAAAGCACAGAGATACATACCTAACCTCAAAAAATAAGTTAAAGAGCATTGAGCATGATTAACCTATTTTTAGAAAGATTTAGTATTATCTAAGGCTAGAAAGAACTAAAATGTAACCATGCAAATGGGAAGATGAATGTAAAATAATCTAAGGGTGTATAACACGGTAGAAACTGAAAACATATATCTGAGAGTTAAATAAAAGCATATAAAAGGAAATAAAGATTTAGAGTATTGTGAATCCTTTGTGCACAACAAGAACCCTTTAATTATAGAGAAAACAATACATAAGGCTGATAATGACATAAATTATAGTGCTTCTTTACAATAGAGCCTTGTTAAGGTTGATAAACACAAACTACTAAAACTAAAATCCTCTAGAGCTTTGAATCACTTCTCCTCTCTATCCTCCCCTTTTTTTTCTTGGTTTAAGGACATCTTATATAGATCCTATGGATCTCACTCCAATGTGTCTATCATCATGATCTCCACCATCTACATTTAGTTCTTCATCTTCCTGATCTTTGACCCATGTGGTAGATCTCAACTTCTTCTTCGGGACTCGGATTGCATTCAATCCACCGAATGTGAGTCCTTTCTGCTTCTTTGGTAGGATCTGTGGATGGTGATAACTTCTTTGAGTGACATGGAGTTTGCACGCTGATTTGGGGTTCTTTATTTTTCCCTTTGGAGTTATGCCTAGGTGACATGTGGGGCTCTGCGGGCTCATCTCCTTCTCTTTTGACTTTTCAGCCCATTTAGACTATATTGTTGTGCCTTTTACCATGGAGGACATGTGTTGATTTGAAATCCAGCTCTTTGTGTTCTTTTTCAACATGCACCAAAGAGACACGTGGATACCCTCCACACTTGGCTCCATACTTAACAAAATCATGCTCCAAAGGAACAAAGAATGCCAAAAAAAAAAGGGTGGGATGAAAAAAACCAGAGATCCTGCAGATGTAGAAATTATTCTACAGTTATGGTGATTCACTAAGGGACTCATGTTTGTCATGGAAGAATCTATGAAATCCTTCCCTAACTCAAAATTACAAAAATGTGGCTCAAAGATGCCACTTAGAGATGCTTCAAAGCATCCTAGTACCCAATCCATTCCTCCTCTATTGGGTATGTTCTTCTTTGTAGAGCCTGGAAGGATCTATCTAACTTGATAATCTCCTTGTGTGAGAGGGTTTGAAGATCTTACACCATTGTGTGCAAGTGGAACTCCAGTTTCCTATCATTGGATTCAGAATGATCTCCACCTCAGCCACACTTGATTCCTCTTTTAAAGACTAGAAAATAGTCTTGTCTTGTTCCTTTGTTGTGAGTAGTTGTTGGATTTGGTCCTTTGAAAAGGACCATGGAGTCATTAGGAAAGGGAGAGGGGAAGCCCAATTGGACCAACTCCTCAATGCACTACTTCCATTCCCTGATTCCAAGCTTGAGTTGGGTGAGGAGATTCTGACACTTAAGTGTGGCCTTGTTGCAACTCAAGATCTCATTGATTTTGGCCATGCTTTCATTCACCTATCCATGATACCAACCCCTTGTAGGGTAGAGTCTGAGGAATCATATAATTTCTAGACCAATGCTTGTGCTTCAGGAACCTTAGCGGAGACAACATTGCTGATGGTGGATGTGGAGGACTCCACATTGGCACACAAGCCCTATGCATCAGATATAAATATGAGTGCGGGTGACATGTCCTTTTCCATAGTGGAAATTATTTTTAGTAGGAGGCATATAGCCCCTACACTAATGTGATGATTCCTCCCTTTTTGGTTCTTGGTGAGTTTCTAGGTCAAATATTTGACCTCATCCTCCGATGACTGGTATTTTGTTTACAGGCTCCCCTTCTCAGCCTCTTTGGTGTGTAACTTCTCTAAAGCATGGAAACATCCTTTTTCTTGCTTCAAGCTCCCATTGAAGTGAACCCCAAGGTCCTAGAGGTTGAAAGCTTGGCTTTAATTGAATCAATCTCCTACTGTAGTGAAATGGCCACAGCCTTAGAGGATGCTAACTCGGCCTCTAATTTCTTGACTTCTACCTTAAAAGATGCAAGAGTTTCCTTCGAAACTACCTCATTCAATCTTTGTGGAGTTTCTCCAACTCTTTGTTTTTACCTTTGATTTCTAAGTTGAGGTGACCAATAGTGCCCTCTATTTGTCTTGAGGTTAGCCTCCACTTTCTTCATCTTATTGTTGACCTTCAGGTAATCCATAGTGATAATAGTAGTTGACTGGTTCATCAATTTGACCTTATCTTGAGGCCAAAATTGAGTCACATCTACTACCATGACATTGATAGTGTAATCATCCAGTTGCATCTATCTTTCATAGGTTTGGAGACATTAGGAATCATTTACACAATAGTGAGGGAGCTCTGTTGATGGTCATATAATGACCACATGTGCTTCATTTCTCCACTCACCATCTCCTTGTTCTTTTTCTTCTCCTTTCTCCTACTGCATGGGCTGCTTTGGCCGAATCAACCTAATTTACAAACTCTGCAGGGAAGGAACAAGCCCGCTCCATGTGAATGGGAACCCTAGTGATATGTTGTATGGAATGGTAGTGGGCTATAAGGGCATGGGATGTTATAAGAGCTAAGAGAAGGGGTGGTCGGACCTTGGGAGAGAAGGAAGGGATGGTGACAGGTGGTGGAGGAATAAGAGAGGAGTTGGGGAGTGGATGGGTTTAGTCGAGGTGACCAGAATAAAGACATCCCCAGTCAAAGAAATGAAAGGTAGAGGAGGAGGAGCAAAGTGCTCAGGGAGGTGAAGAAAATGGAGGAACTGGAATAGAGGAAGGGGTGGAGGAAGGGTACCTTTGAATGATCTCTTCTTCTTTCTTAGTGGGCTAGGAGGGCTAGGCGATCTCGAAGGTGGTGATGGAGGGGATGACCAATGGTTGTGTAGAAATGGGACCTTGGTTTGGGTTCACACTAATTGTTTTCCTATTTCTAAACCACTAGGACTGGTGTCACTGATTCATGGGCATATTCTCGATGGAGCCTTTGGGAGTAAGGGAAGGAACCATGGTGAGACTAAGGGAGAGGAGCCATGGGATTCTACTTGGGAGGGGGAGCCATTATGGGGCTTATGAAATATTCCTTGCCATCTGAATTGGTCCCATGCTCGGCTTCCCATAATTCTTCCCATTTCTCATCAGTGGACACCTCCTCAAAATTTTGGGTAGTTTTCCCAATTCTCTTGCCTATATTTCCAAAAGGCATCAATATTTTTCATGCCCTAGTCTCTACCTTTTAGGGTCATCCTCAAACCTTTCCCATAGTAATAGAGGGGTCATGACTGTGTAGACCTTGATAAAAAGACTCCCATGTTGGGGTTGGGATATCTTTTAAATTCAACATAAATATCAGAGTCTCTTCCTTAGAGACCTCCTATCTTCAAAGAACTTTCTCCGCTCATGCTTTCATGCATGAGCTTGAGACCTTGTTTTGGGCCAAGGTGGTAGCAATTTTCCCATCGGGGTCATATCTCCATCTATCTTGGATCAAGGAAAACCATAGTGGACCAACTTCTGTGTGAGGATATGTCCTACCTTGCGCTTCATCACAGTAATGCCTCCTTTACTCCAGGGAGTTCAAACAATGTTTTCTTCTTGTGGTAGAGCTCAAACTCTTCATCTAGGCTCTCCAGTTGTCTAGCTATCTCCAAGGCCACCACCCATGTCATGAGGACTAGGGAGCATGAAGGGTTCCTCTTTGAACCCATGCACTCTTATCATTGAATGTGTTGCCCCAAAAATTAGTCACAGGGGTGTATCTTGTCTTCGAGGATGGCTCGGGATGAGTGAATCATTTTTTTATCAACCCCATCCTAGTCCAACTCAGGAAGAAGTGGCATGCAAAAAAACATCTTGTGAACTCATATGCATCTAAAGAAGAGGATAACACATGGGTCCATGTTGATACTTGGTATAATACTTGGAGGGTTGACTTTGTATCCCAGGTTGATAGAGGCATATACTTGGCTAAAGTATGCTTGTTACTTGGGAAAAAATGAGGTGGAACAAGTATGAGGAATACTTAAGGTGGAGTTGATGTGGAAATGGGCCAGTTGGTGGAAAATAGTTTGTGCAATGACTTTAGAGAAGTCAAACTTGTATGCTTTCTCTTTTCCAACTGCCCTCATTCTAAAAAGGGCTCCCATCTACCAGTCATGGACCTCTCTATTTAAATCTTGACAAAAATAAGGTCAACATAGAGCAGGCATCTTGTGCATTCAATGGCATGAACATTTTCAATGGAATTGGAAATTCTGGCAATTTAGGGTTGCTTGAATCATCTTGCTGCAATTCCTTTTGAGGAAAATGGTCTTATTTTGGCATGAAGACCAGATTTCTTGAAGCTTGGCCATGCCATAAAATTAGAACTTGGGTCATATGGTAGGGCCAACATCTCCTTATAGCTCATGGCATTATTTCCACCTGCATATCCTTTCATTGATGGTATAACTGGTGAGGTCAAAATGATGCACACATCTATATGAGATTTGGATATGGGTGCATGAGGGGCACCATGTATTGAGCCAATGTGGTGGTCCAAAGCCTGAGTTGAAGGACCCATCATCTCTACGGTTTGGAATCTAGCATGGGCTCCATCTCTGAGGGCTTTCAGCTTCTTGTTCAAGATAGGGTCAAAAATGTCATCTGCATAGTCATAACCAATAAAGTGTCTCTCCAGTATGTACCCTTTTAGGTAAACCAATTTTGGATGTTGAGTGTGTGGTGGCATGGAGCATCCTGCATAAAGACTTTGATTGAGAGGCTGAGTTGGAGGCTATCATGGTTATTTTGAGGCTAAAGGAAACTCTGGTTCTTTTTATTAGTGGTTCAGAGATTTGGGCAAGAGACTCTTTAGCATGTGGAATGAAAATTGGGTAACCCACTACCTTCCTTAAATAGCCTCCATGATTTTTGTGAATTAATGGCTCACGCACACACACAACCGGTCACATCTTGTAATGGCTCCTAGGCTGAATGACCTCCAACACTGAATTTCACATTTCCCAAGATATTTTCCATTACTTCCTCAATCCTTTTCAATAAGTACTCCAAAAAGTGTTGGATCATAACTTTGGGGAAACAAAGGAAGGTACACCCTTCCCAAAAATTTCAAAAAGGGGATACGAGTCTCTCATGGAGAGACATGTGTCCAAGGACACTTATTGGAAGGAACAAAACTGAAAAAAAGAGAGACAAAAAGAAGAAACTATACACATGATACACTATACAATATCTCAAAAATATTCAATGAAAGGGTTTAAGATGGATTCCATTTACCAAAATCACCAAGGGTTCACCTTTCATGGTCTTAAGTTTGAAAAAGCATTATGTTGCTTACATGTGGTGATTTTGAATGGACCAGTCCAGGGGGTCAAAATTCCCATGATTTCTAGGCTTGGAAGCTCTCGCATCCCATTTTAGTACCAAAGCACCAACTCAAAGATCAAGCTCTTGAAGTTTTACGGTCAAACCAGGTTTTGACAACCTGTTGATGGCTGATCATAGACTCATGAGATGACTCTCACTTCTCTTGTAGTTTATCAATTCAATGAGCCTCACCTACATTTTTCTCCATGTTCCTCATCTCTACCTACTTTAATAATTGTAATGTTAGGAGTTCTACCATGATAGGCATCACCGCTCTTACCATAGACTAACTCATATGGTGAAGTCTTCAGAATCTATTTTGGTGTGATCGATCAGCCCATAAGGTTGTCTTGATGTGTTCATGCCATGACCTCTTGTGCTCATCCCCATTCTTTTTATGAGCCTTATCATATTTTTGTTTGTGGACTCTACCAAACCATTACCCTATGGGTAGTAGTTGGAAGATGTTTTAAGTAAATGTCATGCCTCATGGAAAATTCAGATACTTTAGCACCTAGAAAATCTTTAGCATTATCTTGATATAATTGTACGTGGGGGTCCAAAATGGCTGGTGATGTCACGGAGAAGCTCCAGATCATATTCTCGGTAGCTTCTTTTAGCGGCACTGCTTCCACCCACTAGTAAAATAATCAGTGGCTTGTTAGGATCCACTTATGGCCTATGCTTGATACTGGGTTTACCATCCCGATGAAATCCAGACCCCATTATGTGAATGGTTCTTCAATAAGAATTGGATTAAGGGGTAATGTGGCATTTCTCCTGAAACCTATGTAATACTGGAAAGTTTTGCACTTGTTCACCATCTGATAACAATCAACAAACAAGTTGGGCCAAAAATATCCTACTTGTAGGAATTTTATGGCCATAGTTTTGGCCAAGAAATGGCCTCCTAAGCTACCATGATGTAACTCATGTAAGACCCTTTCAGTTTCCTCTTTCTCTAGGAATCTAAGTAGAATCCCATCAAAGTTCCTTTTGAAAAGGATATTGTCAATTATGATGAACTCGGATCCTCATTTTGCGGTAATACCTTCTCTTTTTGAGAGGAAGGTGACTTGGATACTCACCTATTTACATGAAATGTATTCTATCGATACCCAACCTTTGTGTTCATTTTCTTGAATCTATAACACCATCTCAGATTCATCATCAATTGGTGTCATTAAGTCTTGGGTGAGATATTGGCACATGCCTTTTCCCTTACTAACTTTGTGGGTTTAATCTCAACATCATACTCCAAAATCTTGGTGATCCAGTTAGCTCTCTTATCATTTATTTCACCTTCTATAATATATTCCTTGACACTGGAGTGTGCCACCAAGATCATGATTTTTTTTTGGTCACAAGATGCCTAAATTTCTTCAGTCCTTTAACAATGGCATAAGCTTTCTTCTCTACAAATTTATACCTAGTTTTAGTCATGGAGAGTCTTTGAAAAGAAGGCTACTAGATGCTCCTCTCCTTGTGAATCTCCCTTCGTGTTAGCATAAGGCTACACTATGTTCACTTCCATATACATACATGATAAAATCCTTAGTGAAATATGGATTGTGTAACACTGGTGTAGATGCAATGGATTTCTTGATTGACTCAAAGGCTTGTCGGCCTTTAGTGGTCCATTTAAAATTTAGGTCTTTTTTAGCATCAAAGTGATTGGGTGGATCATTCCAAAAAAGTCTGAAATGAACCTACTAACAAAGTTAATATTTCCTAGGAAATATTGAACTTCCTTATTGACGAAAGGGACAACTCCAAAATAGCTTTGATCCTTTCTGGGTCAATAGAGATTCCATCTTTTGAGATGATATGCCCCAAGAGTTTTCCTTGCGGGACCTCAAAAACACACTTTTTAGGATTCAGAGAGATCCCAAATTCCTGACACTTTTTGAACATGACCTCTAGTGCATCAAAATGATCCTCTCCTTTTTTAGTGAACACCATGAGATCATCCAAGTATATCAGAATCACTTTGTTGATAAGCTCTCCAAATGCAACATCCATGGCTCTTTGGAAGGTTGACCCAACATTGGTGAGTCCAAATGGCATCTTTGCATATGTGAAGGTTCCCCACTTCATTGTGAAGGTGGTCTTATGTTGATCTTCTTCCATGAGCCATATTTGATTGTAGCCCAAAAACCATCCAATAGAGAAAACCTTTCTGAACCTACCACCATTTGTAATATTTTCTCCATGGAAGGCAAGGGGTAGTGATCCTTAAGAGATACCTTATTCAGATCTTTGAAATCCACACAGAGTCTGATCTCACCATTTTTCTTCCTCACAGGACTAGTTAGACACCCACATGGAATGCTTGATTGGAAATATTATTTTGGCTTCTAAGAGCTTCTTGAGCTCCTCAGCCATGAGAGATTCTATTTTTGGGTTCATCGGCCTCTACTTTTGATGCACATGATTTGTTCCTTTCTCCAAATCAATGGTATGTTGAATGATATATTTTTTATAACCATGTAGGTCATCATAAGTCCAGGCCACCACCTTATCATATTTATGGCATAAAGCCACAAGCCTTTCTCTTTCTTGTTGGGTGACTCATTTCCCTACTTTTAGCTTCCTTCCATGAGCTACTTCTATTTCAGCATAATCTTCTTTGACCATAGTGAAATTTCTCCTATTTATGTTAGCATCATTGGTATCAAAGATATTCTCCAATGTTATCAGCCCTCTTGGAAGCTTGTTCATTCTAAGCTGAATAACTTGATCTCCATATGCTTCTTCAATTTTTGGTTGGAGTTGGTCTACAATTCTTCATATTGTTACAGGAAAAGCAATATCTACTTGGTCACTCTCAAAGACTTTCCAATGGTCTATATTGTCAGGTATAGATGGGTGGATGATCAACTTTACTACATCCTTTTTCTCTAATAGATATTTGGTGGGATCAAATTGCGATCCGATCTGAGCCATCCATCTGCTACCTCTATGTTCTGGTCCCAGGGATAACCTTGATATCAAAGGCTTCAAAGTTATTCAATAAGATCCCATACCCTATGTCGGTAGGACCTCATTCTTGGGTTCTTTTTCAGCAATGTGTTCCTAACCTATGTTACCACTAACTCAGAGTCTCCAAAGACTCTTAGTTTCTTTATACCTTCCTTGCATGCTGCCAAGGTCAAACCATGCACTAAGGATTCATACTCTACTTCATTGTCTGTGTAAGTGAATTGGAAATGGAAATACTTGGAGTATCTTTCTTCCACTTGGTGGAGTTAAGTAGATACCATCTCCAGAGCCATTTCTTCTTCTAGCACCATCAAAGTGTAGAGTCCATATCTGTGGATCCTTTGTGGGATTATTTTCACTTTTATTATCCTCTTTCATGATCTTTGGAATGTTGGTGTTTTCATCAAAAATCACATAAGTGCCCAATCCAGTGGAGTCAAAATTTCCAAAGGGATCTCCTTGGCGATAGGTCAACCAGATAGCTTCCACTTTGATGGTCACCCTCTTCTATGTATGACTCTTCTTCTCTGGTGATCATGGCATGTGAGGCTTCAAAACCTAAGGCTACTTTGCTATTTATGTATATGCTCTTCCATGAGAGGATCTGATAACACCTTCATTTTGGACCCATACTTAGTCCATAGAATAAGATGTGACCAATCAAGAGACATATAGCCCCCAATTTTTTTATGAAGTCACGGGATAGACATAGTCCTAAAGACTAGTGGTACATCAATCACCACTATGTCCTACAAAACTATTATGTTTGGGTAGGAATAGAGTTGTAATGGGAGACCTTTGATGACTCGATGGTTTGCACTAATTTTCCATCTAATTACATGACTCCTTTCCTCAAGGGTTCATATTTGATTCCCAAGGCATCCATTATTGCTTTAGGCATCACTGTTGTGCTTGCACCAGAATCTATCATGGAATTATGTAATAACTTCTTACCAATAATAAGAGTCATAAAGAAGGGTTGGGGTCTTGGTTTTCTTCCTTCCCCTTTCTGATTCATCATCACTGAATCTTTTGGAGCTTGAGTTTCTCCGAGTTGTTCTTTACCCTTTCTGGCCATGCTCGAGCTCACTACTAGATTTTAATGCTTGTTGCAACAATTCCTTTTATTCTAGAATGCCCAAGATATCCCACAAGGATACATTGGTTGGTGCTTTCTTGAGTTTCTCTACTATGTTCATGGGCCGAGTGATTGTACCTTGGGGACTTGCTGATATTTTGGCCTTTCCACCACTGGATAGAAGGTATTTTGATTCGAGTTGTTTTGGATCTCTTGTCTAGCTATGGGTGAAGGAGAAATGAATGTCGAGGCCCTCTTCCTACTTCATTCATTCATTTCATGTAGGAACTAGACTTGTGGCTTCCATCATTCACCTCTTGAACAAGTGTTGTAATTTGATTGTACTAGATTTGAAGTAGATACTTCATTTGTGAATACAAACTCCTCTCCTTTGATCCAAGAGAAAAGTGTGTGCTCAGAGCAATCTCTGCTTCTTGTTCCAGGGACATTCCTTGCATCTATGCACAATAAGGGCCACATTCTGGATTCCTAGGACTAGTATGGTCCACCTTCATTGACCTTGAAACCCTCCATTTCCCTTTTCTCTACTACCTTTTGTTGTAGATTCCTTGAGGGAAATCTCTTGGCATATGAGGGGTGTTGTAAGGAAAGCACCAAGCATTGGGGTCTTCTGCCAGATTTTTCTATCTAGAATCATTTCTCTCCCCTTATTAGGTGGGAGAGTCTGGAGTGGTGTCAGGATTGGGACAATTTGGTTAGAAGGTTGGGCGGAAGCAGTGGTCTCTGGAATTTTGATATTGTGGAGAGTAAGTGGGATATTTCCTTGGTAGCCTTGATAATTTTTCTATGGGTAAGCACCTTGATTCCTCTTGAGGTTAACTATCTCATTGGAGAAGCTCCTAAGGATATTTTTCATTTCTTCTATCTCTAGGGAAGATGATGATGTTATTGTGGGGGGGAAAATCCTTGAGGGGATGGGTAACTATATATGGATGTAGGATTTTGGGTCAAGAGCTTGAGGTCTTGTGCCTGGGGAAGTGGGGCTATCTCTAGGATATACTTGGAAAAGGAACCTTGGGGGAAGTTTACCAACATCTATCAAATTTTCTCATCCTGACCATAATATCATATGCTTGTGGTAAAAGAATCTCCTCCCAATGACTGAATCATGATAGAGATATCTGAGTTCAAATATTTTAAATAGAAAACAATAGCCATACCTATGTGGCCTAGGCTTGAACTAGAATTCTTTTCCATGTTTTATGGAATCTGGTATTGAAGTTGGTCATAGGCTCTTGGGATCCTTTTTTGATGTTGATCATAGTATGTTGAAGAAGTGAATATCTATCTCCCTTTTCATATAATCTTGTCAAAAAATACATTTCCCAAGCTCATCCCAGGTACTAATAGAATTAGGAGTTAAGGATCTGTACCAATCAAGAGATTTTCCTTTGAATGAGGCCACTAGAAGTCTCAAGGCTATATCTTTCTCTGTGATGAAATGTACTACACATATCTCCACAACATCTTGGAGATGTTCCTCCAGTCTTAAGGTCTTCACCACTGAACTTGGGTAGTGCTTTCATTGCATTTGCTGGAATAGGGTTCCATGTTTCCGATGTACTAGGTGTAATAAGTGGACTCCCTTGATTCCATGAGATGAACTACCTCAGAGGTTGAGGCTATTGATGGGCCATTCTGATAGGTCTAAGGACTCTAGTAGATTGTGAGAAGGGCCTCCTAGGTGGAGGTGTTGAAAGAGTTTGGTTCGGAGGAGATGGAGATCTCTGGATCTGCCTTCCTCTTCTTCCTCAACCAGGGATAGCTGCAAGTACTCAAATATGCCTTCTTCTCTTACTCTTGACCATGTTTGTATCCTTCTCATGAATCAAAATAAATCTTGGGATATCCTTGTGGCTCTTTTCCCACCAAAATAAGCACTCATGTGCCTCTTGATCAAGCTTTAGATTTGTCCCACTAGGGCATGCCAGAAAAATGTTGATGATTATATTTGTAGATGAACCATCAAAGTCATGGGAAATCTTAGAGACATGGGGACTTGGCCCCTAAGATAACCTCCATTTTATAGAAGTTGGATCTTCTCTTCAAGTGTTGAGATAAGGGTTAGAAAGGAAACTAAATAACTATAAATCCTAATCTAAGGTGATGTGCCAAGATTTACCATAAAGCACAAAGATACATACCCAAACCACAAAAAAATAAGTTAAAGAGAATTGAGCATGATTAACCTATTTTCAGAAAGATTCAGTATTATCTAAGGCTAGAGAGAACTAAAATATAACCATGCAAATGAGAAAATGAATGTAAAAGAATCTAAGGGCATATAACATGGTAGAAACTGAAACATATATCTAGAGTTAAATAAAATCATATAAAGGAAATAAAGATTCAAGTATTGTGAATCCTTTGTGCATAGAAAACAAGAACCCTTTAATTATAGAGAAAACAATACATAAGGCCAATAATGACACAAATTATAGTGCTTCTTTACAACAGAGCCTTGTTAAGGCTGATAAACACAAAAACTACTAAAAACTAAAATCCTCTAGAGCTTGAGAATCACTTCTCCTCCTCTATCCTCTCCTTTTTTATTGGTTCAAGGACTCTCTTATATAGATCTTGTGGTTCTCACTCCAATGTGTCTTTCATCATGATCTCCATGATCTACATTTAGTTCTTCATCTTAATAATCTTTGACCCATGTGGTAGATCTCAACTGCTCACTTCAGGACTTGGGATTACATTCAATCTACCGAATGTGAGTCCTTTCACTTCTTTGGTAGGCTCTGTGGATGGTGATAACTTATTTGAGTGACACATGGAGGTTGCACACTGATTTGGGGCTTCCTTTTATTTTCTCCCTTTGGAGTTGCACTTGGGTGACATGTGGGGCTCTGTGGGCTCGTCTCTTCTCTTTTTTGAATTTTCAGCCCATTTGGACTATGTTGTTGTGCCTTTTCCACATGGAGGCATATGCTGATTTGAAAATCCTATCTCTTTATGTTTCTTTCAACACACACCAAAGAGACACATGGATACCCTCTGTGCTTGGCTCCATACTTAACCAAAATCATGCTCCAAAGGAACAAAGAATGCCAAAATGAGAGATCCCTACAAATGTAGAAATTATTCCTTATGAAAGTGAAGTGAAAGGTTCCTCCACTTGATTCTTGTTGAGAGAAAAGCATTTGAGAATACTCTATAATTGGTGATGTATGAGATCGATGATGTAGCAGTGAAGGAGACCTATGTGCATGAGGCCTAGGCAATAAGGAACACCTATGTGAAGGAGACCGAGAAGGTGATGTGCACCTATATGAAGGATACTATAGAGGTGATGTGAACTTATGTGAAAAAGACCGAGGAGGTGTTGTATACCTATGTGAAGGAGCCATCTCAAGTAGTGGAACGAGGTTAATGACATGGACTAATGGACTAATGATATTGATTAGATCATGTGTGAATAGGAGATCCAGGAGAAAATTGTGCTTTAGATTTGAGAGGTCCAAGGGACCTAGATGCTCTAGTGAGTGTAATGTAAACCTTAAGAAGAGGCTGAGGTAACATTGTGCATGGTAGAACATCATTGATAGTAATGACCTACATGTTAGCAATGAGCTTTACACACAAGTGATTCATAGAAATTATAGCTTGAGTAACACAGAGCAAGGGAATACCTAAGAGCATGTCGAGACCCTTTGATTTTGGTGCCAAAATAAATGGTACAAGCATGGTAAAATCACCATCTCGTGTCTCAAAGCTTGACATAACCTTAAGATTTAAGAATTGGATATGAAATATAAGATAGGAGATAGTTGATAACAACAAGAAGTACAATAGAGAACACACACATATGTATCGATGGATCAATAATAATATTATTGATCACATGAGTCTTGAGAGAAGCATTGATATGTAATGTGTCGAGAGAATGTACCATGATAGTTGTGATAAAAAATGCAATGGATGGTGGATATGCATCAATGAGAGCAACTATAAAATCAAGAGCCCTCGATGAAGGAGGAGGCACTGCATGATATGTATGATTAGCTAAAGAGTCAACTCGCTTGCTTTTCATGCTTAGGAAGAGGATTTTTGAATATCTTGAGCTTATGATTTTTTTGACCAGCATAGATGTTGTAGGCTCAGGAAGCTCAATTGCATTATTATCGATGAGGTCTTGAATAATATTTCACGCTTTCACACATCGATTATTGGAATGCCCAAACATTGATGATAGTCACATATAATTTTTTTGTTGTAATTGCATCCTTTAGGGTAAGGTGGATCCAAATTAAGTGGTGGAGGAAGCGTAATAAGATTTATCACAACAAGTTGCGGAAATAGAATATGTGAAGCACAAGGAAATTTTGTTAATATATGCTTTGGAGGTTCTTTATTGAATCTTCTCAAGAGTAGAAAAAAGGTTAATAATTGTTTTTTCTTCGAGTATGATTATTAGATGGATAAAAATTATATTTTCTTTGAAACCAAGTCAAGACGAAGCTTCACTCATGATATTTAAGCTTTTCCATAGATATTAATTTACTTTCACACAACTTAATAGTATGGCATAGCTAATTAGATGATGGAGTGGTCTCAAAGATGACACTCTCTTATGGATAAATATATCTTGAAGTATATGTTAGGAAATGAAGGGAATTATAACTAACAAATTATAGATCTAGAATTAAAATGCTGAAGATTATATATTACGATGAGTAGTGAAGTTAATCATATATTTAACTTATTATAGATAGAAAATTATGGAGATTAATAACATGAGCTTAAATTAAATAATAGTAAAGTAAATGAGATAGAGAATACCAGATTGAAAGTGGGGAAAACTGAAGGAAAAAACCCCACTAAAATAAAGCACTATCTGTATTAATAATTTATCAAGAGTTTAACCCAACACTTCCACTTCGTTCCTCGGTCTTCCAATAGATAATTGCAGACAACCTGTCTTGCAATATTATAGTTCTCTTACATAAAAATCTTGAGCATATATTTCATAATAGATCATCCATTTTCGAGTATCAATCTCATGAGGGAGCATCATATATATATATATGTATATGTATATGTATATATGTATGTATGTATGTATGTATATATATATATATATATGTATATATGTATATATATATGTATATATGTATATATATATACATATATACATATATGTATATATATGTATACATATATATATGTATATATATGTATACATATATATATGTATCTATATATATATCTATACACACACACACACACACACACACACACACACACACACACACACACACACACACACACACACACACACACATACATACATACATACATACATACATACATACATACATACATATGTATGTATGTATGTATGTATGTATGTATGTATGTATGTAAGTTTATTAAATAATTTTTTTAAAAAGGATCATAATTGGTGGTCAATCAAATGGTATCCATATTTGACATTATCAACCCCAACACTCCCCTTAATGTTAAGTGGAGAAAAAAACAATACATGCTGAATTTACCTTTTTAAAAAAAATGATTTATAGATCCATGAATCAACAACAATGATTTAGGCTAGCATGTAAACAAGGTAAATCATACGAGATCTTCCCATACATTAATTATTAAGACAATGTTTTATATATGAAGACTTATATCAGATTATGAAGCCTTTTATAAACCAAGGTATACCCATAACTAATGCTTTGCTAGGATTTACAAGTAAACTCACATATAAACTGTGACTGTTTACTTATTACAAAATGGAGGAAGTATTGTAAGTTTACAATAATCATTAAGATGTGGCATTTTCATGCACACTCCCCCTCAATGGAAACTCTGATAGGCCCAAAAAGGCATGAAACTTGCAAAACTTCACAACACACAATGGCTTGGTGAATATATCTACAACTTGATCTCTGATGTTGAACTAGATTCTTTATCAAGAACAAATATATCCTTAGCATATAAGAGGAATACTTCTTTTAGTTCCCATGTGTATCACCGTAAACAGCCTCTTTAGCCTCATGGCTCTTTCACTGCTCTAAGTGATGGCACCTGTACCAAAAAAATTGAACACAAATCTAGATGTATATCCAACACAACATCAACATGGTTAGAGTCATAATATAAGCATAATATAAATAATATGATTTCACTTTTAACCAACTATAAAAGTTAAACACTAGTTATATAACAACTATCATAATAATATGCTTAGCAACTAACCATGTTAGGAAATTTTTATAAAATAACATATATACCTTCAATATCTTATTCTAAGCCTTTAAATAGTGAGACAAGACTTGATAGATAACTGATCTAAAAAGATAATCAAATCATACAAGAAAATAAGACATATTATTTTCATTCGAGAGGTGATCAATGCGGTTTATAGAGTTACTACATCAGCCCTATGATTATTATCTTCATTTTCATCTTGATTTTGATATGATTTATTCCATTTTTCATTTCTAAAATCTGAATTTATTTTTAATTTACAATCTTCTTTCTTATGGACAAATTTTCCATAAAAATGACGATTCTGTCAAAACTAACTCTTAAATTTCTGGATTCTTGTCTTTACTAGGAGTTTTAAAATTTGATTTTTTTTTTGAATCTAAAATGTTTATGTTTTGATTGTTGAGTGAGAAGTGCTTGAGTGGCATTCTCTTTAGAATCAAAATTTTCCATAACACATTCTTATTGAATCAAAAGAGATGATAGAGTGTCCAAATTAGGTAAATTAGACTCATTATGATATTTAGAATTAAGAATGGAGATATAATTTCTAAAATTTTCATGAATATTTATATAAATAATAAAATAAAGAATCTTATCTTGAAATAGTTCACAATTACATCCATCTAATTGAGCTTTAATGTTATTAATTTTAGCTAAATAATTAACTATTTTCTCATCTCCCTTCACGGAGTTGTAAACAATTCTAAAATTAGCTTAATTATCATCATAGACATGCCACTTCCATCATGCATAGTCTCTAATTACTTCCAAGCATCAACAGGTGAGTCCATATGATCTATATGCATTAAAAATTAAACTCTTATGATTTGCAATAGGATGGACAGATCGTCTTGTGATCTTTGAGATAAGTAGCTAAGATTTTCAAGGTAAGTCTTCGGTCATTCATTTTCCCATACCAGCTTACAAGATCCCATAGCTTTCTAGCTGTAAAATAGGTTTTTAACTCTCCAAATACTGTAATTAGTTCTATTTAATAATTGAGACTTATCCATTGAAAAAACTAGCATAACTAGCCATTTTAAATGCTCAGATAGTAATGAAGACAAATATAGCTAAAAATATCAACCAGAGAGCCAAATAGAGACAAAATAACAAGCTACATAATTTATTTTTATTCATATTCTTGTAGTTGGAAATAGATTAGAAAAAATAGAAAAATAGGTTACGAGACCGCAGGAAAAAGATTTATACTTTACGAGTTTAGAATCCATGGGACAAAGGAACTCAAGAAATCCGTAGAACAAAGACTTAGAAAACATGTAGAATGAAGTTAATTTAAAATCCGTGACATAAACAAAATTTGGAAACCGTGACACAATAAAATTAAAAAATCAGTAGTATAAAGATATTTTAAAAATACCGTAGATCCTCTAGCGGACACGAAGTCTTAAAAAATAAAATAAAATAAATACCTTATTGGATGTGCAACACGGTTAACAATCAAGATGAAAAAGAAAAGAAACACATGGAAGAAGATATAAAATATAACACTGTGAAAATATAAATACAGGTGTAGCTTTTTCTATTAGATCGTACTTTACATGACCCAACAAACAAGTTAGAAGACCAATTAATAAAAAAATAGATTGCAAAACTATGCATACGTGTCATTAATTTATTGGATCACTTTTTTGCACTCTGACAAAAAACAAACAATATACGAAAGCTAAGACTTAGTCAAACGATGCCACTTGTTGAAAATATAATGACTAAAAAACGACACTCGGCACCTTTCTGCCAAAATTTTAAGTGATGGCTTCGGGTGGACTTAAAGTCCCCAGAATAAGCCAAACTTTAAATTAAAGTCTAGGTATGAAATCTAATAATAGGTGTCACAATCTTAGTGGCTAAGATGAGGTAGGGACTTACACCATGAAAGAGAAAGTCTAATAATTGTGAAATCTAAGAAAGGAAAGACACTATGATAAAACAAAGATACATGGCCAAATGTTATTGGTTCACACTTTGCAGTGAAACCAAAAAGACTTAAAGAAAAAATGACCACATGTGGAGCCTTTTTAATGGATCACTTCTTGCAAGTTTGACAAATACTAACAAAATAAAAATGGTGGCTAATTCTTATTGGATAACTACTTCCACAATTAAAAAGACTGAAAAATTGTGAAATGCAAAGATACTTAGAGCACTTCTATTGGATCAAACTTTGCATATAACAGAAGCAAGAAAAAACAAGAATGACAGAGCAAAATGTGGAGCTACTTGGAGAAATCCTATTGGTTTTGATTTCATAAAGACAGAAATAAACAAATAAAATCTTGAAAGTGCCAAGTATTAAAAGGCTTGGAGCTTCCTTATTGGATTTGATTTCACAAATGATTGAGGAAAGATAGCACAAGTCTGAAAATGTAAAAATGTGAAACACCCTTATTGGCTCGTATTTTGTGACTGATAAAATATCAACAAAAAAATTAAAATGTGAAGCAAGATGGATATTTATGATTGGCTTAGGCTTCACAAAAACATTCAATGATCTATTAAAGACTAACAATGTGAAGCTATATGAAGTAAAATGATTAGATCGAGCTTTGGAATAATATAACTTCGTAGAAAATGAAAAGATCTAAACAAAAATTGACACAACGAAGCCACTTGACACTTAATGATTGGATCAGGCTTCATAAAAATAGATCTAGCAAAAATAAATATTTTATCTTGGGGTGGACTTAGACGCTCAGAACTAGCTAGATCTAAAGATATCTTTTGGATCCAAAATAAAAATAACTATAACGGCTATAAACAATGCGAAAAACTTAAAATAAATGTGCATATTATGTATTTAACCATAAACAACTGAAGAAAGATGCAAAAACATATATCTAAGCATACAATTACTCAAACATGATCTAAACATCCATTTAACTAGAAACAATTAAAAAATATTTGGATGAGAATTGGAATTTTAAACTTGATTAGCTTGAAGATGATTACAAAACAATTAGAGATTTGCAGATCCATAAATAAAATTCAATATTCTTCATTCTAACAAATTAAAATATTCTATATTGATCCTAAAATTATGGGTATTATAATTAACAAATTAAAGATCCACAATTAAAATTTTGAATATTATAGATTATAACGTATAATTAAGTTAATCATAGATTTATCTTATTATGGAAATCAGATTACAAAGATTAATAACATGAGATGAAAGTAAATAACAGTAAAGTAAATGGGACAGAGAACACCAAATTTATAGTGGGGAAACCCAAAGGAAAAAACCCAACTAAAATAAAGTCTTATTTGTATTAAGAATTTATCAAGACTTTTAACCCAGTACTTCCACTTTTCTCCTTGGTCTCATAGTAATAATTGTAGACTAGTGTCTTCATAATTATACAATTCACTTATAAAAATACCTTGAGCATTCATACTTAGTATGTACTTCCTTTTGTATCAATCCTATGATGCATCATCATATATATAAGATGGGTGAACAGTCATACCGTATCCCTCTTTTAGCGGTGAAATCTTGAGTAAGTTTATTAAATAAATTTTGTAAGTGGTGGTCCACCAAAAGGTATATCCACTTGACATTATCAACCCCAATAGTATAGATTTTGCAAGTACATTAGACATCTTAGCTAAGTTATTATTTTAGTATAAAACATAGTCATTAAATGCTCATTAAATCCTTTTTTAATTTGTGCAATTTGAGCATAAGAGATCTTAGATCCGATATTGGTTAAAAAATGTGTGAGAAAATCATAGTATAAATGCATAAATGATGTTACTGAGTGGAAAGGTAGATTGTAGAACCAACACATTGCATAATCTTGGATACTTCTAGGAAATATATTTGTTAATAAAGTATGATCATCCACATAATATAGACATGCCACATGAAATGCTCAGAGATGCTCTTGAGGGTCACCATGGCCTTTGAAGGTGGAAAACTTAGGGTGACAAAATTTGGAGAGAGTGGGTAGGTGGAAATGGCAAGTACGAAAGGAATGTGAAGTAGTAAAGTGGAATAAATAGATGGGGATGCACGAGTAATGTCCATTTGAAGTTGACAAATTTGAGTTTGCAAATCCTAATATAAAGAGGTTAAATCAAGAATGTTTGAAGAAGATCCGGGTTGTGCATAAAAATAATTAGGTTGAATGATGGGAGCGGTAATAATAGAGATGGAAGTAGGAATAAGAAGGGGTGGAGTGGAGGACATGATAAAAAAAAAAAAACCAAAAAGGGGTGTGGAAGCAACATCTTGAGATATTTTAGTAGTAATCAAAGCATGAAGAATATGCAGAAGATGGGCGGGATTATCACATAAATCTTGAAAAAAATTGTAAGATTATCTAATTGCTCTTGATCAACATTGGTGTCTTCATCATATGATTTTTCACTATTAGATGTTTCAATATTTTCAAGAGGAACATTTTGAGAATTACCAAAGGGGTTATCAGATTCAACCATTGCTTACACCACTACGGGTGACAGGAATAATAAGAAAACCCTAGAAAGAAGGTTGGATCCGAGTGATGGGTTCACCAAATGATTTTAAAAATATATGAATTCGTAAACCCTAATTTCAGAGTTATAACACAATGATAAGCAATAAATTACATATATTACCTAAGCAATAAGCTAGATAAAAGTGAAACAATAGGTGCAAGAGAGGGAATGATATACTTATTTGATTTCACAATTATTCCTAAAGTGTGTCGGATGGAAGACTGATAAACATGAGGAGGAAAATGTCGCAACTATGCTCAAAAAATTATACAACTGTTGGATATGTCTGGACTGGGTCAGGGGTGCCTGGGCATTGGAGACTAGTTATAGGTGTCCATGACTACAAATATGGTTAGAAATTAGTTTCTTATGTGTCACAATATGGTCACTCACCTTCACTATTTGTCACTTGTGTATTGCAATATGCCTACAGAATTTTCCTATAACATACAAAATAAATGATCTCCTATAAAACCCCAAAACACATTAAATCCTAATAAGAAAGATGCAAATGGGGAGTCGATCGACCCCGACGGTCACCCAACTAAGTGAACTTACAACCAAGTGCTCCACTACATTTGAGACTCCATGTAGTTTTGTTCCCATGTGTGTAAAATTTTTCCCTAGGGGCTCTATAGTAAGATAAACCGAATAATGAACAATAACTAGATGTAGCAAAGTGTAGATAGATGTGTGGATGTCAAAATGAAATTCCCCCTATGAATTTTATGCCGAGAATGCATTCCATTATCCCTAGAGTGAGTGCTAGATCGATGCTTTGATGCTCTTATATGCCTTTTGATGTAACCTTAGGTGGTGATAGTATATAGTTAGAGATTTTTCCTTTATTATGATCACATAGATTTGTATTTATATGATTCCCTTGTTTGAATTTCATAATTAAAATTTAAAAGGCCTAAAATATAAATACATAGATTTGTACTTGTATAATCGCCAAGAAAACAAGATGCCAAAAATATAAAAGAGGACTAAAAGGGGCGAGTAAGATACAAAGAGGTCAAAGGTTCCCAAAGGGGGCGATGATGTTTGGGTGCTAGCATCCTGGCTAGGCAATCGTGTCCAGAGACAAGAAAGATAAAGTAGTGAAAGTCAGACTAGGTAGTGAGGTGTGCAAGACCACAAAGAAAGCAAGAAAGAAAGCAAAGAGGCCAAAGATAGATGTCAATTACTAGTTTTCTCACTTAGGAATCATATGAATAGTGGTATGTGATTAGGACCTAGAAATATACCCAAGTGCATGATTTAGTGTCTACAATGGGTGGTGATAGTATTGACGGTTGGATCGGAAATGGAGTAATGAAGTGAGGAGGATGTTGAGTATGATCTTGCATAAAATCGGTAGTAGTAGTAGTCATGAAGAAAATACATTGGTTAGAGTAAAAAAGGATATGCATATTGATCCATGAATTCAAAAGAAGGAGATATATTTGATGCATTCTCGAAGGTGGGGTTTAAGTGGTCGGGTTCACCAAATGATTTAATTTAATTTTAATCAAATATAATTGCAGAGTATAGGATATGCTAAATGATATAAAAATAATAAAGTACAAGAATGACAAGAAAAATAGCATATAAAGTATGTAACCCTAAATAAGGGAGAGAAATAGGGAATTAACGATATCTGCATAATATGGAAATTGTTTTGGGTAGAGAGAAGTGATGAATAGGATATAAACAACATCGTAACTGATCTCTGTAAATTATTGAGTTCACAAAAATGACAGAAAGGGGTGCTCGCACCAAGACAATGGCACTGGACGCCGATGAATTTATCTGGGTGCCCGTGATCGCACAAAAGCTCCGTGATCTGGTTTCAGTGTCACAATTATTCCCTATTGATCACTTGGTAGTTGTTTCTTATTGAGCACGTAAAAATGACTGTCTCGGAACAAAGGATAAGTGCGTGTGAGGATACATAGGTTTGCACGGAGAAGAAAAGGGTTTGAGACTTAGCTGCATTTTGGGTTAAGGATGGTGTTGCATGAGAAACATGTGAAGATGTGGGTAGGCGTGATAATGGATAAGGTTGGTACATGGAGACTTACAGCCCAAGAAAAGAATATTCTAGGGTATAATTATGGTTAAGAGTTATAAATGAGAGTTAGGAATGGTTTTTCTAGCACTTGCATGTTCGGGGGTACTCGAGTATGGTAGGGTATGATGACATTTGGCATGCAGTTTACTCTTGAATGATGAATAGGTGGTGAAGGGGAGCTCCCACTCTATTTAAGAATGTATTTGGATCTATAATAGGGGATGTAAAGAAGATGTATGGTGTGAGGCAAGAGATGTAAGAGGGACTTCAGATACATTGGAGAGAGCATGGCTAAAAATCTTTGAGTCAAGTCATTATATAGGTTTACGATGCTACTTCTTGTTGTAGTTGGTCTAATATGACCTGTTCGATGTAATATGGCTATTGTAAACAATTTTGAATCAATATATATGGTTGATTATTCTTAATATCTATGTTTATGGGTTTAAACCCTTTTGTTCTTCATACTTCTCATGATTCTAACCTAATTCCTCTATGTTGTTATAATGTTCTCATTCATATTATGGTGCATCCTTGTTGGATTTTTTTCTTTATCTCTGTTATAAAATGTATGCATGTATGTATGTGCACTATTCCTCCATTAATGGTGAACATTATTACAAAGCTCACATAAACAAGGGGTTTAGCACCTACGCGTGCCTCCTCAGGTGAGATCCAAGTTCAAGCTAGGTGATATGTTAGCATGACTAGGAATTAAAGGGTTAGGAAAAGTGACTACATCTTGGTTCCGTTGTCGATATCTCTTTTGAAGCTATTGCAAAAATGGTGTATGATAGAAGAATTCTTGACCTTGGATAGCATATAGAGACTTGGTTTAAAAACATGGACAAAGAGTGTTCACAAATATTCAACATTGGAATGAAGTTTGATGCACTTATATGGGTAGAGGAACATCTGTATCATGAGCTCTATGAAACGTTCTTTTGTTGTTTTCCAATAGAAGTGTATGAATGGTTTTCGGTGTATGCGTCGAGGATGAGTTGGTACTATCAACCTCATGTTTGGACCCAAGAATATTATGAATGGCTTCATGATGTCAATCTGATCCAGACTCATGTTGTTGATCATTGGTGGAGTGGTGTGTTTTTTAGGAAATAATTAAATTAGTTCTCATAATTGATTAGTGAGTAATGTAATATTTACGGTAAATTGTTTGTTTTTGGGTAGGTGGTTAGTGATTTGTTGTGAGTTTTTGGAAAAACTCGTAGATTTTTTGTAACGAGATAATTAAGAATACCTCCTATATATTTGTGTTATTGATCTCGAATGAATACAGAGAAGAATATAGTTTGTTTCAACTTCTCAACTCTGTAGCAAATTTCATTTGGCATTAGAGCGAGTTGAGTTCCAATATGAGAGTCTTCAAGGAAGTTCACACGGCCTCGTGAGGATAAAAATTTAAATTGTATTTTGCAGTCAAATATCCTCATACTAGAGAATTTGTATTTCTGCACTTAACGTCCTCATGTAGTCTACCAAGTGTGGATTTCTCATAAGTTTGGAAGATCTGATGCATCATCTATGCCCATGCATTTTTCTCCTCATTTTATATCCAACAAGTTTGAGTCTATAGTCAACACATCTATGCATGACTCAGAAGATTGGATTATATCTAACTGTGAATGCTCATATTCTCAATTAGAGTCAATTTTTGTGCATTTCCAGCAGGTCTGTTTTCTGAGAAGAGCGGTAAAGGTACTTGAGTTTTTATATACATTGGTTTTATTTTTCATCAAACTAACTCATCCTTCAAATGCTACTCATTCATTGCAATCAACCTCTATTTCTCCAAAGAAACCCATCGCCTATCCATTTTAAAGCAAAGAGTATGTTTTGACATGCACATGCATGTGTCTATATCAAGAAACAATGATGCGTTCAATTTGTTATGTGATGTTTAGATTCTGGTAATCACAAGTCTTACACATCTTGAGCAAATTGGATTGGAAAATATATACATCTCATCTATTTCTTGTAGAATCATGTGTTTTTATGGTCCCATGAACATTTACTTTGGTTCTATTCACCGCAAATCTAGATTTCTCCTGGCCCAAACAGTGACATTCAATCATTGCAAGTGCGTATATGATCTCGGGTTTATACATAGATGTTGAGAGCTCTTTCCACAAGATTAGGTGAAAATTTTCAAGCTTCAACTCCTAGTGAACAATTCTGTGAGGTGGATCTACTATCCCTCAATTTGGTGCCTCAATATATTTTGCATAAGCCCATATTTCTTCAATACAATTTTAAGTCTAACTTAAGTATTTAGTTTGTGATGTTAGTGCGTCTATGTGTGTCGTGTCATGAAGATTCTGTATTGTCATTTTATGTTGTCCACATTATAAATTTAAATAGGTTCAATGACATATTTTCATCCATATTTATCATCATAAGTGCAACTCTGTCCATTTGATTACTTTTTAAAGATTATATTCATTTCTATAGAAGTGTCTATACATTGTTTTCATCAGACTATTGTGTTGTCAAAGTTGTGTCTTTTATAACTAATGTGTTTAAGTCTTGTATGTCATTTTGTTGTTCTATAGTCTAAAGTGTCAAATTCAAGTATTGAAGTCGTCATTTTGAGTTAGTATGTCATCGAGTCTAAATTTTGAGTCATTGGTGTAAGTTGTAAATAAAATTTTTAAAAAATCCTTGGGAATGCATTTTCGGTGTTACCTGACGTCCTGACAACCATTGAGCCTCAAAAGCAAAATTCGTTAAGTTAGAAACATGACACGGAGGACAGAGGCAAAAGGAGGTTGGATGTCAATTAACAACCTCTCATCACCACCAACGACTAGGCCGCATGAAGATTTGGTGGCACATTTTGTTGTGTGTTTGGTTGTAGTTGTGTGTGGCGTGCTTCAGATTTTAGTGTTCTTATATGCAATGTTCATGGTTGTTTGGTTTGCAGAATAACTAGAAATTTCACATTGAGGGGGAACATTATCCACTATTTCATTTCAATTTTTCATTTTGTAATGTGTGTATGAGCAATAGAATTCAACAAAATTTCCTACATTATTCCCTATGGTGAAATGTGATGAGGGTTGATAATAGTACTTGGTACATCATGATGTGCTTGTAGGTAAACCACTTGAAAAATTTCATTTTTGGTTTGTGGTACTCCAGTTGTAAAACTAAAATTTTTGGTTCATGGTTAACCATTTGAAAACCATACAATGGGTTTGTGATCATCCTGCAGTAAAAATCACCTAATCATGAAATTAGGTGCAAGTACAAAGGTAGGTTTTCCCCATGTTTTCACTAAGGGGGAATGTTAGGAAATAATTAAATTAGTGCTCACAATTTATTAGTGAGTAATGTAATATTTACAGTAAATTGTTTGTTTTGTTGGGTAAGTGGTTAGTGAGTTGTTGGAAAACTCATAGATTTGTTGTAAGGAGATAATTAAGGACACATCCTATATATTTATGTTATTGATCTTGAATGAATATAGACAAGAATATATATTTTTTTAGTTTCTCAACTCCATACCAAATGTCAATGTTAACTAGTTATACGTTGGAATGCACAATTTCTACGTATTCTTTCCCATAGCTTGTTGAATTCAAGTTCTTACGAGAATTGACAGGATCATTTTTGTGTGTTATACCATTATTCATTAAGATATTGATCATCACCCTAAGTTTAGAAGCATTTCCTATGGCTAGCTAAACCCCACTAGGCGCAAGGCACATAAGCTAGTGCGGTGAGTGATGGTAGATCCTACGACAAAAGTGGAAAGAGAAGAGAGGCAAATCAAGTATAATGAAGCACAAGAGAGGGAAAGAAAAAGTGGGATTTCATGAGTGATGGATATATGGAGGTGACATTATGGGAATTATTTGAGGTTCACTAAGAGGATGTAGAACTTGAGCGATCTATGTTACCCCATCTTGGAAAATGCGGGAGAAGAACCCCTCACCGGTAATGAGAGCTCATCCGACAAATAAAGGAGAAGGACTATAGGCATGTATCTAAACCCACCTATCAACCTAGCCCTTACGCCTATATTTATAACTTTTGAGACAAGTATTTATAGTTCGATTGGCATTGGTGAGTGAGAAACATCAAGTAGATACCATTTTTCACCGAATTCATGTATAACCATGCAAACATTTCTTGTGTTTGGTATAATTCTGTTAGGTGTGTCATTTAGACAAGGTGTGGGATAAAAAAGCACAAGAATCATGTTTAGAAGTAGTTCAAATTCACGGTATCGTTGGAGCTCGGTTTAGCACAATGGTGAGAACGTAGAGTAACACCACTTCAAGCCTTGTACCTACTACAAGAGGAGGATTTGGTGGATCTGGAGGAACCAAAATTATTGGAACTAGTGCATATAGTGGTGGAGGAAATCAAGGTCTTGGATTTGGTGGGAAAGGACCATAACCCCATCAACAGGTATTTTATGAGATGTCTCTTCATTTACCTGATTATAAAGGTGTTGAGGATGTTGTAGAGCATGTGCATAAGTGTGAAGGCAAGCCAATTTTCAACAATGTTACAGGGGTGCACGCATGGCTGGTACCAAAAGTATGACCCACATTAGATGGCGGTGGATTATAACACGCTATGTGAGGCCTTCTTGGCAGAATTTCATATTAGTGAATTTGAGAAAAGAGCATCAACGCACTCAAGGAGATTCAACAGGGTATGGTAGAGAGTGTGCAGGAGTATGAAACTCTCTTTAAGACTCTTCTGTCAAAAGTTATCTTATGATATCCATCCCTCTCAGCATGCTCAGTGGTTTGTTGGAGGCTTGATAACACCTTTCAGATGAGCGATTTCACATAAGACTTTCATAGATCCATGTAAGGCCTTGGAATCTTCTCTCTGCATTGAGGCCATTACAATCATTGATACTTGGGGTAAGTCCCTTTTTGGAGGCACAAGTTGCTTCCATGGAAAATTAACTTGAAAAATTTTCTGTGGATTCAGCACATGAGACTCGTAGTGAAATTTGGTGTACAAATTATGAAGTTGAAGGACACACAAAGGATATTTTCCCTTGAAATTCGGTGTGTGCCATGTCATTAGATTGTGAAATCTTTCATGAGGATCATGATCCAAGTAGATTCCCATTGTTACAACACATGCTCCATAAAAATGTGTCCTGCTATTGTAATATTTGTACCTCTACTACACATGATACCAAGGATTTTGGTTGATAGAATAGATTAATGATGCAATTGATATTGGTCTATATTAGACTAGTGTCGCAAATAGTTCTAAAATCAAAGGATTTCAGTATGAAGGGAGTGAATATGGTGGAGGAAGATGGAGAAATTTTCGTGGAGGATTTAGAGGTCTAAGTGGTCATGGTGGAGGAAGGAGTGAATTTCCCCATAGAACTTGTTTCAATTGTGGATCTACGAATCACTACAATCGCGAGTGCCCAAATTTACTACAATGCTCGTGGTGTGGGAAAAAACATAAGTATGAAGAGTTCCCTAACTTGTATGATCACATGAGCTAGAATCATAAGAAGGACAAGGGTGTGGGAAGGGTTATTGTGAAGCAAATTGAACCCTTGATCATGTCTAATCCAAAGTTGGAACCTGTATTAGTATCTACACATGCTTTGAGGTTGCATGCGCCAAAGGAATACCAACGCAGAAACTTCACATTACAAGAGAAGAGGTGTTTCATGGAAAGTACCCTGATATGACTTATCAGATGATGGTTTAGGAGGAGAATATGTAGGTGATTAAAATTTTTCAAGGGGATATCTAGTGCTTGAAAGAGCATTTCCGAAGTTGGAGTAGGAGAACAATGCTGATATCCCTTAGAAGGATGTGGATGATGTCAAAGAGTTATGTAAGATGGTGCACCAAGAAAATATCATTCCTCTATTAGGAGAATGGTTGAGAGGAAAGGTACTTGCATGTTGGATGTTAGTGCGAGAGGCATATCTTTCATGCTGAATTGTATCCTCATAGGCTTGATTAGACAAGGAGATCATGTTGAATGTGGTAGTTTATGGATGGCTTATGAGAAATGTACTAATTGAAACATGCGCTGAGGTTAATGTTATTACTTTGGATGCATGGAATTAGATGGGGAGGCCACCATTGCAGCCATTTTCTAATGTGGTGTACATAGTGAATAAAATTTAGGCTATTCCCATTAGATTCTTGAAGGATGCTTTCTTAAAAATTCAAGGGGCCAAGTTCACAAGGGACTTTGAAGTCTTAGAAATTTCTAAGGTAGATAGTTTTCCATCCTTACTTGGGCACCCTTCATGTTATGCGAATAATGTTGATTTGCACTTCAACAAAGGCTACACCGGTTTTAAGAATAAGAAGGGTGTAATTATTCCACTAACATATGGAAGGTCTACACCTTATGTAGAACCTTTGGGTGAAGAGGACATAAATAAAATTTATGTGCACACCATTAGAGACCCAAAGGTTATTGAACCATCGAGAGAAGGAATCATTCAATGGGATGATGCTTAGTCCATGAGTGATATGACTAGAATTGCATGTGATAATTGGGTGCATGGGACTTATGAGATGATTGGGAGAGAATTGAGGGGCACTTTGTGACTCATTTTGTTAAGGTGCATTCAGTTAGGCACATGGGAGGAAGACAATTACCAAGTTACACTAGAGAAGGTAACCCTGATGTCTTTTTATGCGTTATGGAAGTCTAGTGGAACTGTGACGTGGAGTGGAGGAATATGATTGTTTATAACATGTGTATAACAATAGCACACTAGGGTATGAATCATCGAGATAATCTTATAGAGTGGATCAAGGTAAAAATCACGTTGTCTATTAGATTTCTCTGGAACAATGCACCTTCAAATATATGTAACTATCATGGGAAGGAATCCACCTCATACCACATTCAAGAATGTGAGAAATCCTAGATGGAAGGCCCAAAAGATTTACCTCCTTCCCTCTAGGTGCATAAGTTCTATTCCACCTTACAGGGTTGTGCATGTGCATGGTATGTCTACTCAGAGTTATGTTGTCAGACAAAAAATTGGCAAGAGTTGACACATATATTATTTAGACTTTTGAGTATCTATCTTCTAAACCATCAGTGAATAAAGCTTTGCAGGTAGTCAAGTGCATTATTCAGGAGATAGTTCTAAATTTAATATCCTCATCTTATATTTTATAGGGAATTATGAGTTGGAGGCACACTTCGAGGAAGAAGAAGAAACAAATGAAGTACAATTTGAGCACGCCTACCTAGAAAAAGAGAAAGGAAAAATGGTGTACCTAATAGAAGATGAAGAAATAGAGAACTTAGATGTTGATCATATAGAGGGTACAAACAATGTTTTGGATATTGCAGATGAGAAGGCACACACTTACCATGAACCATTGAAAATGAAGAAGGTCAACATTGGCATAGAAGTAGAACTGAAAGAAGAAATCATTGGTGATTACTTTGGATAGAACAAGAGGTTTCAAATATAATTGAGTTGTTATGTGACTTCCAAGATTTGTTCCTGCATGGGTATCATGAGTTAAAATGAGTTCATCACTCATTGGGAGAGATGTAGATTAAGTTAAAGGAAGGTGTGCACCCAATTAGGAAGAGGCCTTATAGGATGAATCCTAATTTGTGCATGAAGGTGAAAGAAGAGATTGATAAAATGTTGGAATCTAGGATCATTGAGGTAATCAAAGAGACTAAGTGGGTTAGTCCAATGGTAATTAGTATTAAGAAATATGGGAGGATAAGGATATGTGTGGACTACGAGACTTGAATGCTCTATGTGTTATAGATCCTTTTCTAACGCCTTTTACTGAATAAGTTTTGGAAGGTGTAAGCAGGGCATGAGATCTACTCTTATACGATGGATTCTCGGGATATCACCTGGTAAGGATTTAAAAAGAGGACCAAGAGAAAATAATTTCACCATCGAATGGGAAGTTTTTCTTACACGCTTATGCCTTTGGACTTAAGAATGTGCATGTTGTATTTTCACACATTGTGGTACAAGCATTTTAAGAATTTATTCACAAGTTTTTTCCAGTCGACCTGGATGATTGGACAAAGTGTATGAATTGGTGAAATATCATTATGACAACTTGAGGTTGATATTTAAGAGGTGCGAGCAGCTTAAGTATCTCTCTAAACATCAATAAATGTGTCTTTACTACTCCTTTTGGCACATTGCTAGGTCATATTATTTGCAAGGAAAACTTATCGTTGGACCCTTCAAAATTTGTTATTTTGGGTTTGGAGGATCCTTCCAATAAAAGTGCGGTTTGTAGATTTTTGGGGTATACGGGTTACTACAAAATTTTTATCAAAGGTTATGCCAGATCTCTGTGCTCTTGGAAGAACTATTGAGGCATAAGGGAAGATTTCACTGGGATGAGGTGCAACATGTGGCTTTTGATACGTTGAAGGAGAAGCTTACTACTATGCCCATTTTATGCTTTCCCTCTTGGGACAAGCCCTTTCATGTGCATGTGTATGTGTGAGGAATGACAATTGGAGAAGTTTTAGCATAACCTAGAGAAGGGATTGTTGATCACCCATTATGTTTTGCAAGTAAAAGTTAACTCTAGGAGGGCATAATTACACAACAATGGATCATGAAGCATTATCTATGATTTATGTGCTACATAAGTTTAGGTAGTACTTGTTGGCTACTCCGTTTATCTTTTACACAGATCACATGGCACTTAAGTATTTAGTAAAAAAGCTTGTTTTACAAGGGCACATATGTCATTGGATCTTATTATTTCAAGAGTTTGAATTTTCAGTCGTAGTAAAACCAGGAAAGAATAATTTTACACTTGACCATATTTCAAGAATTAATTTAGGAGAGGATGTACAAAGTAGTGAAGCCACAATATCGGATGCACAATTGTTCGATTACAATGCACACCCTTTGATTTGGAGGATATTGCTATATTTTTATGAATGGGTGTGGTGTCTAAAGGAATGAAGAGTATAGAAAGAAAAAAATGTCATTCACACCACACCTTACATGGTAATTAGTGGGGCTCTATGAAAACTTGGCCAAGATGATATTTTGCATTGATTTGTACTAGAGCATGAGCATGTGTGTATTATGGAAGAATCTCATGGAGGGATTTCTAGTGGAAAATATTTAGGGTGATCCACCATGTGTAAGATTCGATGGCTGGTTTGTGGTGGGAAACATTATACAAGGATTACACATAATATGCTAAGGGATATGATCATTTCCAACACCTTGGGAAGCATGAACATAAAGATGAAATGTCGTTAGGGCCTATAGAAAGTGTAGAACCTTTTGAGAAATGGGAAATTGACTTCATTGGTCCCATTTACCCACCAATGTGCAAGACCACGTCATGTTATATTATTACTTGTATTGATTATCTTATAAGGTGGGAGGAGGTGGCACCTGCAAAGGATTGCACCGTAGCTATGACAACAAGGTTCCTTTGAGAGAATATCATAAGTAGGTATGGATTTCCATTAAGTTTAACAAGTGATATGAGCACCCATTTCTTGAATGAAATTGTTAGAATAATATTGGCATATTTTATGATAGCCCATAATAAGATGACACCCTATCACCCACAAGCTAAAGGAACTATTGAAGCTTTCAACAAGATTTTGAGCTGCACATTGACAAAGATTTGTGATGTTGGAAGGAAATATTGTGATGATAAAAAATTTTTGTACTTTGGTCATATAGGACAACCTATAAGAGAATGAAAAAGAAACACCCTTTCAGTTGGTTTTTAGTGTAGAAGTGGTCTTATGGTTGAGTTCATGTTACCATCCCTACGTATTGTGCATGCAAGAGGATTGAAGAATGAGAAATCACTTGAAGAGTGCATAGACATAATGATGTAGTTGGATAAGAGGCATGCTATAGATTGATGGAGGTAGAAGATAGAGAAGGAAAGACAGAAGGATTGGCATTATCAACACATTAAGAACAAGAAGCATTAAGTTGGAAAGTTGGTTCTTCTGTATGACTCCAAGTTCTTGCACCACCCTGAAAGTTCCAAGTACATTGGTTAGGACCATATGTTTTGACCTATATACTTGAATCAAGTGCTTCTCAATTAGAATATTTGTATGGCACATGGTTTCCCAATTAATTTAACGAGTAGTAGGTTGAATCCCTACTATAATAAAGTCTACTTGGTGTTTATAATAAGGAGATGTTGCCATATAGCTTAGGGCTTACCTTAATGCATTTCCCTTTGTATGTGTTTCCTTTCATCATTGTTATGATTTTTCTTTTAGTTTTGTGTGTTGTGTAATAAGCGTGTTTGCGTACTAGCAGCCAATTACTATCTAAGTGGTTTCATGCGTAGAGGACTATGCATATCCTTCGTGTGGGGTGGAGAGTTCAGTTAGAAGCACGTGCTTAAAGTGATGTTGTTGGTGGCCCGAGAGAGAAAACAAAATTGTGCGGTATCAAAGGAATGCATGTAGCAGAGGTGATAATGGTTGTCAGAGATAAAATGGTGTCAAGAAGGATATTTTTATGAAATCCACATACATTAATGAACGTGTAGGAGTAACATGAGGTAGGCAATAGTAAAGAGAACTACTTGATATATGATATAAAGGTAGATGTACTTTGGCAATAAGAGAGCGTGTAAGGAACTTTGTGGTCGGTGTAATTTTGCATGCCATAAGGTTGAGGAGGCTACGCATGAGTGTTTACGTCGAGGAAAACATGCTTGAAAAAGCTTAATTTAATGCGTTAGAATGGTAGTAGGTGTTATGGTAATTAATGTGGTAAAAAGTGGAAAAATATAAATAAGATTTAGGGTAATTTATTTTCACCTTGCGTTTAATTGTGGAAGAGATCTTATGGACTAGGGATTCTTGTGGGAAATTTGTGTAAATTGCATGCAAAGTGAAGGATTTGAAAACCAAATTGAATGGAGTACACCAACATGCATAAAAGCAGTTGTTTGGAAGGATTTCTATATGTTTTAACGTTGTCTTGTGGAAGAAAGGGTTTCTAGGTTAGGGTTTGAGAGACAAGGGAAATTTTTTGAAGAATTTGTGTAGAAGGATTGGAGCCAGGGATTGAGAAGTAAGAAATCAAGATACAAGGAAGGATTAATAAAGACCCGACAAAGAAAATGGCACCAATGAAAGGATCAAATGTTTTACCCAAGAATAATGGCAAGGACAAGGTAAAACTAGTCACATCAACAAGTTTCAACAAAGAATGGTATGCAAATATGCAATACCCGAGGACGTGGTATTATTAGGGATAGATTGGGTATCTCATGTACAAAAAAAGGTTATAAATGATTATAACCATATGAAAGGTAAAAATGAGAAAGAGATGACATTGGAGCTTATCCGCCCTATAGGAGAAAGAATAGAAGATGACAGACCAATATATGATGACTCCGTGTAGAGGGACATTGGAGAAGGATGGGATTTTGCAACTTTATGAGTTGCCATTTTTCAACAAGCCCGAGATATTATACTAGTGGCTTATGTCATGCATGCATGAATATTACTTTTACTTCATAGGAAGGAGGATGTGAATAACTCCATAATTGCTCTCCAAGTACATTAGAATTATCTACACAAGAGAGTTGTGGGATGATGACTTGGATGATAATGAAGTCATTAAGAAAATAGTGAAGGATTATGAACAAAAAAATGACACGCACACCTTTGATATTTCCAAGGTCATTGACCCACCATGAAGATGGTTGCATTTGTGTTCACAAAGTTGAATGGACAAGAATAATGGACACATGTAAACAAGAGATGGTTGAACGCTTGTAGGAATGTTTCGAGAGGGGACTATCTACAACATCTCATATTTCATTACAGAGGATATCATTGATGTTATGTGATATGGAGACAAAATTAAGTATAGTAACATTCTTCTTACCATTGTGTTTTCAGATATTGGAGTGCTCGACGGGCCGAATAAAACATCCGGGAGTACCCGATGAGAATCCCTCCCCAACTAAGAGGTTTGAAGCATATACTTGTGAAACTATGATGCCTACATACAAGGTGCAATTGGGTAAGTGGTAGAAGCAGATGCGTGATGCATTTGAAGCAGAATGGAGGATTCCATAGAAACTACCAGTCTTGGTGAAGTATGAGGATGAGTTTACAAAGATAAGAACATTCGCATTGGAAGGTTCACATTAACTGATGGCACCAAGAGCCCATGGTGTAAATTACCTTTTTCCTTCATAGCGTAATATTTTAGGAGTGTAGTTAACGAGTTTAAAGAGGGTAAGAGATTAAGGTTTGGTCAAAGTGAGGTGGATCGGGAGAGCACCGTGCACCACATGACACTTGTATATCCTCATAAGTGAGTATATGTGGAAAAGTATGTATATCATAACATACATATACTTAAAAATGTGACATTAGCACTTAAAGGTACAACAACGATAAAGGGTGTACATATACCTAAGGCCTAAGTTTGAGAAAGGCGTGTATGTTGAGGATGATGTCTCCATCCTCGAAGAACCTACCGAAAGGAAGAAAATAGTAATGAAGAAGAGAGATAGGAGGAAACTCTAGAGAGAAGGGAATTGAGCGTGTGTGTGGTTTAGACCATGGGAGCATAAGAGTAAGGCATATGCACAAACACTTATGTTCATAGGAAGAACTTCCTAGGGAAGGAGCAGTCCCAGTGAAGGAGAAATATTCAGTGAAAAGAAGTAGAGGGTAGTGCATAGTTCAGACTTTAAGAGAATGGAGAGCATGAAGGGTGATGAGACTGGAGAGAAGGATGAGGAGCACGAGATAGAAAATAACCCCCCTGTGTATAATCTACATGAGTCGATGAGGAGATGAATGAATCTTCGTGAGCACACTTGAGAAGGAGAAGGAAGTGAAGAAGAATTGGGGAACAATGTGCATGAGACCCCACACCTATCTGGTGAATAGTTAGAGGACATTGTGGAGAAATAGGTTGCGGATATCATCAAGGACTTAGTGGAGCACGAGGTAGAGTGCAGCGTGGGGGAAGTGAAGAAAGAAAAGTATGCAAGAATGGGCGGGAGACAAGTTTAGTAGTCGGTTTCGAAGGGAGTGTACACATGTGGCAAGGGTGTGTTGACATCGTAAGGGCCCATAACAACTTATGATAATGATTCAAACAAGGTCCTATGCACGTGTTTCCATAAGCACAGTACCTCTGGACATCGACTCTTCTGTTGGTCATCATTTTATAAGGATGGTACATACCCATGCACGATGAATATGTTATCTTGAACTTTTGAGTCCCATGTTGATGAACCAATATTTGAATTAAATGTGTGTGTATAACTAGACACACCAAGCTCCCAAGAGGTAAATCCTATTATGGAATCTCAACAAATGATCGACGAGAAAGCATGTAATGCACTGAACAAGGTGTCTCTCGAGATTGAATCAAGGTTAATCGGAGGAATAAAATAATCAAAATGTTGGAGAAGTAGTTGGAGGAGAAGAATAAAGAGATTATTGAGAGGGACAAGGAGATAAAGGGAAATGATTTGATTATTATGCGATTGAAGACTAAATTAGGGAAGAGAAGGGGAATTATTGTGAAGTATACAAAAGGGTGGATATCATCTCGTATTCAATTATTTTGGTGTGCCTGGATTTTTCCCCCTACAAACAAATATGAATCAACCTTCCATTTCCTAGAGGATTTGATGCACATCATCACAATGGAGAAGCAACCAATTACATTGGAGTTGGTGGAAGGAGTTATGACATAGAAGAAAAATGGGAAAGATTACAAATTGAGGAGACCATAAATCATGACACTAAGATTCTTAGTTCAAGTGAAAACTACATCTCAAATGGCCGAAGTTGTCTATGAAAACTGTGAATATAGATACAAGGTGAATGTATGATGGAAAAGTGACAAGCGAGCATGGGAATCTACAAGTAACTCTTCCTCGCACCCGACCTCCCGAGGTCATGCTGAGATAGCCGGTGGGGATGGAATATACGTGGGGTGCAGACAAACTAGTTAGGCAATCTTATGTCTTCGATGCGCACTAATGGAATCTGTGAATCTAAGGCAAAGAAGGCCCTCCTAACCTGAACTGGCGTGATAGATCATTCGGCGAGGATGACTGCTCGAAGGCTCCAATCAATATCGAGCTCTAGCATGATCCGATCTATAGGTTGTGGAATACGTGGAAGATAGCCTATGGGTGCTTCGTATATGTCTCCCAATAGGGTCATGAAAATGGATGAT
The DNA here is from genome assembly GCA_018340775.1 of Taxus wallichiana var. yunnanensis. Taxonomy (NCBI): domain Eukaryota; kingdom Viridiplantae; phylum Streptophyta; class Pinopsida; order Cupressales; family Taxaceae; genus Taxus; species Taxus wallichiana. The sequence goes on from CM031240.1 coordinate 760,145,402, forward strand.
GGATATATAGTGGATTCTATGGGCAATTCTCTGGTCTAGTCTAGAAATCCTTAGCTTGATTAGCTGCTATGTCTAGTGAGGATAGTTGTGTGATAATGTTTGGTGGAAGTGGAGAGGACCTAAATACTAATGTGCGTAAACCAACATCAACTTCTGATTGACCTATGGGCCCGTTGGGTTATGGGACCTGTGGATCACAACCGTAAGTTCGTGGTTATTGTGGAACTCCTATGGTCATGTGAAAAATCAATCCCTAATCCCTAATATCTGGTATTCGTATGCCTTTTTGGCCTCTATGTTTACAACTAAAAGTTACGTAATCTTCTTAGAGTACCTTACACGTGTTCTGGAAACTTTAATTATTAAGCTAGTGTTTATATCAATGAGGATGTCTCCTACGTCTAGCTGTGGGACCAAAGGATCACAACCAAATGTTTTCTCTTTCAGGCCCTTCTACAGTCATGCAGATATCTATTAAGGCAATCTGTAGTTTGGCTGGTTTGACCAAAATGTATGCGCTTTGTCATCTTCTATGTTTAATCCTCTCAGTTGTGCGCTGATTTCTTATAGGTCTGTTGTTGCTTAGAAGACATGAATTCTAATATTTTGGTCTATGTTAGTTATTGCTGCAACAATATTGGGTTGAGGCATGATTGGCTCGAATATGTATTCTCTGGGCTCCCTAGGTCCCATGATTGTCATACAAAAGGAACAATATAAATCTAACTCAAGAAAAGTAAAAGAATTATGTAAATTATATCCACAACATATATAAATTCTCTATTTTTGTATTTTTGATGAATATTTAACAAAATAAGATAAAAACTATTTAATATATCTAGAAAATGACAACTAACCTAATAATAGAATTAAAAACAAACAAGGTAGCCTAGCATAGCTACTTGTCTATGCATGCGATTGTGAATCTATTCTAAATAACTAAATAACTGATCTAATTTAATTGAAAGATTTTTGATCCTACCTCATAAGTGAGGAACAAATCATAGTTTCTCGAAACTATTGATCCCCACAGCTTCCCCAAAGAATATCAAAATGAACGTAATGAAATGAAGTAATTCACTACTCTATTTGGTATATTTTAACTAGAACTTTGAAAGCTTAAACCGGATTTTGCGCAGATTTAACAAGGCGAATCCATTTGTGTGTGGCTTGTCCCCTCGGTGTGGTCTCCTCATTCCTTCATGCTCACATGAATCCGAGAAAAGTGTGTAATGCTAGAATCAACAAAGTAGGTATTGGAACAAGGCAACTTTGGATGTAGATTGAATACAATGTGAGTACGGGAGGGATAGTGCGAAGAGAACGAGCTTGGCTTATGCAATTCCTAATGGGATTTATTGCGAGTTATACAAAACAAAACATCCGAACACGAAACTATCCTTCTTGAAGAACAAAACCTGTAAATCTAATGGCTTCAAATTGAAAATGAAACTATCCTACTTCAATTGATTGTATGAAACAGTAATAACACTAGAACAAGAAGATCATGTGGCTTCTAAACAACAAAATAAGACTAACTATGCATGCAACAAATGAAAACTATTGAATTCCTAAGCAAGAACTGAAAGACTAAATTATTGAAATGAGAAGATGAGGGGTAATTTTGAGGGGCCATTTGCTTGTAATCAAACTAGCTATTTATAGAATTCCATTTCACCCAAAGGTAACTCCAACTAGGAATCTTTTACCATAAACAATGGAGAAACACTATTACAAGGAACCAAAATCATAAATACAAGCCAAGGCGGTGGAAAAAGCTGGTAAAATTTGAAAATTCACGCAAGTCATGATCAACGGAATGTGTTGGAAAATGCGTTCAAGACCACCGCCTTGAGCGGGGGTGGTTACAGGGACCACCGCCCTACCCGTGGCGGTCACAATACCGCCACCCGGTAGGGTGGCAATTTCATCACTTGTAGACAAAAATGCAAAGGAAAAGAGGGGAAAAGATAAAATCAAAGCACGCAGAGGCTAAGCGGGGCATGTAGGATGTTAACGTACACTTGGAGAGATTTTACGGATCTCGAACACCTTGTGAGGAGACTCAGTATCACCATTGGGGAATGTGTAACATCATTCCTGGTGATACAAAGTGCCCTTAAAATTTGTGGTACATACATATTGCCCCCTCAGAGAAGTGTTTTAGCCATGAAGAGGTGTAAAACGGTGGGTCCGAGTATGGTGGTCCCAAAATGGGAAGCTAGAAATTATACCTGACACGTCTGTGTGTCGAAATGATGCCATCCAAAATTCCCGCTACCTTAAAATGAAAAGAGGACTCAAGTGCAGATAGATAAAATAAATCGAAAAAATAAATACTAAAATAATATGAAGTGAGGACTTACCATTTGCGCGAGGATAAGAACTTACCTCCGTCGGTGCTCCAAACCTGCGAAAAGGGGATTCAAAATGAGTCAAAATGCTATATATATAAAAATGGGCCCATTTTCCTATTCATTTACGCATGTTGATTTGATTGATTTTGAGCTATGGGACCCATGGTGATGGTTTTTGATGAGAGTATAGTCGAAACGTTCGTGACGAGATTGTGATCATGCCTCCGTGAGCGGAACATCAACCCCGAGATCTCGGTTAGTTCTTCTCAATATACTTTTTTATACCTAAAATGTAAAAATGATGAAATCTTCGCCATGGGGGGGTAATTTTTGAAATTTTAGTTTTAAATGTGTCCTTAAGGGGGACGCCTAATGGGTATGATCTCGTTTTGGTCGAAATGGTCATTTTTAGCATTTTTGAGCATTTTTAGAGTACGTGACCCGTTTGGAAATGCGAGACAAGACCACTTCCCTGAGCAAGGTGGCGGTTACAGGACCACCACCTTTCAAAGTGGCGATTCTGAGCCTCCACCCTTCTCGGGGTGGTGGTCCTTTCTAGAATGAAAAAATAGATTTGTTTTTAACTTATTTTTGCATTTTCCATTTTCCTATATGCTTTAATGATTTTTCCAATGTGATTCAAATACTAACTTACTCCTTTTTACGTGTTTTTGGGTGTATGTAGAAGGAGGAATATATCACATGGAGCCGAGAGAGAGTGTGTGGTCAAGCTTCCATCGGTGTTGGATGCACTTTCTCGGGATGAGCAGGACACTCTTCAGAGGGTAGGCATATTGTGTATATCACGGGTTCCTCATGTCGCACCTTCTAGTCACATACTGTGTGACCTATTTTCATATTGGGATGCTGATCGAAACACTTTCTGATTTCCAGGAGTCAGGGGTGAGTGGACTATCATCCTAGAGGATGTCTACCACATCTTGGGAGTCCCGATCATTGGGAGATGACTTACACTTGAGACAATGGTGTCGCAACTTCAGATAGCTCAGTGGGCTACATATATGGGAGACGTAGTTGTCTCCACTGGTTCGAAGAAGGGGGTGAGGGTATGTTCCATTCCTAGCTTTCCTATCCCTTTGATTCATCAGGCCATTATGGGGATCCTTGCCTCGAGATTGATCGGGGATAAGGGAGGGGACACCTTACTCTACTGCTGGTCCCCTATTATTGCACAGATTGAGGCACATGGTCAGATTTATGCAGGGAGCCAATATACTTGGGACCGCCTATCATGACTTATACAAGGTAGTTTGCTTATAAGGACAGTCTTTGAGCCATCCGACCTTGGTTATGAGCTGGGTTTATGACCGTATCATCCCTTATGGGAGAGGCATAGAGGTGGTGGATCCTGGAGCCATGAGGGTACCTAGATGGAAAGAGATGTCGTGCTTAGAGAACCCCACCATCAGTTGCTTCCCGACTACGATGATATGGAGGCAACACATTATCGGAGGACATGGCGGGGTTGTGGGGCAGAGACCTTCACTTTGATTTCTTGCTTTACTATAGGGCAGCTTGTGGACAGGACACGGAAGGTAGAGACACACACCTTTGATCGAGTGCCTCGGTAGTTCCGCCTTGTTACGTTGATATGTTTCCCCAGGTGGTGGCGGTGTTCGAGATCAGTTTGGGAGGCTAGGGAGGTCCTAGAGGCCATTTTTGACTATTGTTACTCCTAGCATCCCTATTGTAGCTAGGCGGGTGGTACGTGCTTGAGAGAGAGTTGGTGCTCCTTAGGCACCTTTACTTCAGATTTTTGTCGATCCTGCCCATAGCAGTGATGACCCTATTGATATAGACTCCGAGTCTAAGGAGTTCATAAGGGGAGAGATGGAGGAGGAGACCGAGGACATGGAGGTCAGTGAGTCGAGTGGAGAGTAGGATAATGATCCCGAGTGGCATGACACTCAGGAGATCTTATAGGCCGAGAGGGAAGAGTAGAGTGCGGAGAGGGAGACTCTAGTGTCAGAGGAGTTTCCCTCTCAGGACCTCGGCATAGAGGATGAGTCCATAGTAGGACGCTATGTTTCCCAGCATAGGAGGAGGAAATTAGTTAACAGCAGGCATTTGTGGCGGCGCACCGATCCTAGGGATCCCTCTTGGAGACTCGGAGATCCGAGTGAGTTGTCACTCTTCTTTTAATACTTGTTTTTAGCTAGGATTGCCTTAGTTGCTATCTCTCCTTTTATTCATCTTTGTTTTTATCTTTTGATTATTTTCTAATTTGTTTTCTCCTTTGATAGTAGAGATTGGCTGATGAGTGGCGAGACTTGATTCACTGGTATGTACTTGATACCATGATGCTCACTATGGAGAATACTCGTGTCGAGCTATCCGTGGATGCGGGGGTAGCCTTCGGCGATCGGTAGGCATACTTGATGTTTTTGCCCATTTGGCATGTGGCCAAGATGGTGAATTCCCTCGTACTCAAGTTAGCTAGGTATAGGACTATAGAGCACCTGATGAGGAGCTGCTTTCATAGTGAGGCTACAGCTATTGCTCGCGATCGTGAGCCCTTAGTGCACTCAGAGCGCCGGTGTAGCCAAATTCCTAGACTTGGTCGTGTGCCTTCTGATGGATCTCATAGGGGTTGAGAGGCCACTTGGCTCTTTTTCTAGTGACTCTTACTAGATTTTTTATACGATCATTTCATATTTTCTGGGCTCATTGAGTGTTTTGACCATGCCTAGTGCATGATGGCATTGTACATAAAACCTGATTATATATATATATATACTTCTTTTTTGGATCAGAATCTTGGTGTCTAGGATTTTGTGATTCATTTCCACATGTATATTAGATGCTTATTAGAATTCTTGTTTTTATATGCTTTTCAGAATGTATGCAATGGAGAACAAATGACACAAATGCTTTCTTTCTTTTTGTATTTCGTGATGCTGATGTATGATGATGCAAATGAACTTATGATCTTGAAATTTAGCTTTCATAAGCAATTTTACGGTACTTCATATTGTTTTGACAAAATGTAATGATGAATTGGTATGATGAGCAGATGCACTTGCCCCACTCCTAACTCCACGCAACTAGTAATATGTGAGGGCTCACCACCGAGAGTTAGAAAGGGCACAACCTATGAGGTGTGTTGAAATGGTAATGATGGGAGATAGACAAAGAGTTAGTGGAACCAAATTGGGACGCTATAAACCTACCCTAATCAATTGACTCCATAGTTTAGAATGTGACTTTCCTTGTAGTTTATCTAGACTTAGATCTGTAGATGGCCACTTAGTTGAAAAAATCTGGTTTTCAGGGTTTTGAACTCTCTTGGAATTTTGACATCTGATTCATTTGTTTGACTCAAGATTTCAAAGGTTTATTTTAACTATTTGCTTATGACCTTCAACATTTATTGTCAAGAGGACCCCCTACACCTTGGCCCATGCTACTAGTAGGAATCATGGGCTTATCACCATGGACAAGGAATAAGTAAGGGAATTCCCATCCTTTCCCAACCCTATGTCACTAGTAAGAGATGAAAGGTCATCACCGAAGGTTGGTAGGGCAAGGAAATGTGTAAAAGTAAAATTTTCTGTTTGATCTATATTTGACTTGTTTATTTGAGCAAAATGTCAGTATGTTATTATTTCCAAAGAGATCTATATACTTGGATAGATGTGACACCATGAAGCTTCTAGAATGACCATAGGCAAGAAACCTATCCTAGGAAGAAACAAAAGTGAGAACAAACATGCGAGGCCTTGATATGGCTACCGTTAAGACTTTGTCATATCTAGCTTTAATTGATGAAATGATTCTGAAACAATTGATGATGTTATGAAAATGAAGAAGTATGATTTGAATGCTTTTGCCAATACCATTAGAAGTTTGTAATGAATTGCTTAAGAGTAAGTCCCTTGATCACCAAGTTTTATGAAATGAGTGAACAAAATGAACCTATCTAAATGAAGATGCAATGTAGATATAATTATACAAATAGTGCTAGTTGCTTATGCGTAAAATCATTTAAGATGCAAGGAATTGACTATTTCGTTGAATTCCTCACCTTCTAGTGTACATAAGAGATACGCACCATTTCCATAGTCCTTCATGACTCGGTATGGGCCCAACCATTTGGGCCAGAATTTCCTTCCTTCACCGGTCTTCTTATCGATCTGGTTGTCTAGTCTTAGAACTAGATCTCCTTCATATATTTCTCACTCATAGACCTTTTTGTTATACTACCAGCACATCCGGTTAGCATAGGCTCTATGTCACTTTGTTTGGCATTTAACCTTTCCTCATCTAGGATTCTAGTTGGGAGAGGTATGCGTCTCTATACGCTTCCTCATCCGAGAATCCTTGTAATGAGATGCGGAGATTGGGTATTTCAACCTCAAGTGGGAGAACTACTTCTGCTCTCGAATACCAATGAGAAAGGAGTTTCTCTTGTTGGTGTTCTTATTAAGGTTTGGTGGGCCCACAAGGATAGATATAACTTTAAATGCCAATCTCATTTGTTTTCTTTAATGGTTTTTAAGAGAATAGACTTTAGAGTTTTATTTGTAGCTTCTTGAGACCTGTCATTCTTAAAGGACGTGCCATTATCTGAGATAATGACTTGTGGGACACCATACCTGTAAATGATCTGGTTCAAAATGAACTTGGCGATCATGGCACCTGGTATAGTGGTAAGAGGCATAGCCTCTACCCATTTGGTAAAATATTCGGTGGCCATGATTATGAAGTTATGGCCATCTGTTGATGAGGGAGAGAATTTCCCTATCAAATCTAGGCCCCATGTAGAAAAGGGCCATGGAGTCGCGATTGGTTGTAGAGCTTGTGCCGGCATGTGAATCTCATGGGAAAATTCTTGGCATTTATGGCATCTACGTACAAACTCTACTGCGTTGTGTTCTAGAGTGGGCCAGAAATATCCCATCCGATGTATTTTACGGGCAGTGGCATGACCACCAAAATGGCCTCCACATATTCCACTATGGGATTTGTAGAGAATCTTCTTGGATTCTTCTGTGTCAACACACCTTAGAAGCATTCCATCAAAAGCCTTACGATAGAGCACTTGTTCTATAATAACGTATTTAGCTACGATAATGCATAACCACCTTATTTGTTGTGGTGTAGCACCTTCTGGATACATATGGTCCATGATAAAATTGATAATATCAGTATACCAAGGAAATTCAAAGATGGAAGGTCTAGTTTCAATGTAATATATGCATTCATTAGGAAAATATAGATCTACTAGATCACCTCTGTCTAATGGGTTTTCGGCTAACCAATCATCAACTATTTGTCCCTTAATGGACTTCGTTTACAAAAATTAATTTGAATTCACCCATTAAGGTTATAAAGCGTGTATCCTTTTTAGACAAGGACCCTTACGTGAGGAAAGTTTTTAAATGGTATGCTTTTACCATGACCCTTGTTTCTTGATTTAGCATGTAATGTCTTAAGCATTTAGTTGCAAAGAATATGGCAAGGCATTCTCATTCTGCTTGCGTATAACATGTTTAATAATCGAGCAACGTTCGGCTAATAAAATAGACCACACATTCTCGTTTATCATCATCTTCTTGAGCCAACATGCAGGCTAGCGAGACATCCATAGCTCATGAATATAAGATCAAAGGATGATCTAGTCTAGGTGGCATTAACGTGGGAGGAGATAGTAAGAAGCATTTAACTGCTTTAAAGGCCTCATGGCATTCCTTTGTCCAAATAATGCAACAATCCTTTTTCAACAAATTGTTGATCGGATGAACAACAAAATTTAAGTCTGAAATGAATCTTCGATTGCACCGAGCTTTCCGAGAAACAATCTAATGCCAGAGTTGTCTAATGGTGGGATCATCTCAAGAACAACCCAGATTTTGGCTAGGTCTACATCGATCCCTCATGATGATATAATGTAACCTAGGAGTTTCCCTCCTATTACACCAAATACACATTTTTCTAGGTTTAGTGTGACTCCGTATTCGATCAAACGTGAAAGAATGATGCGGAGCACTTCCGGGTGATCACAACACTTCCTAGCCTTGGCCAACAAGTCATCTACATAGGATTCCATGATTTTATGAATAAGATCATGAAATATGTATGTCATTTCCCACTGGTATGTAGTGCCAACGTTCTTGAGACCAAATGGCATAACAACGTAGCAATAAGTTCCCCAAGGAGTTATAAACATGGTTTTGGCTTGGTCTTGATTAGATATTCTGATTTGATTGTATCCCGAGAACCCATCCATGAGTGACAAAAGCTCAAATCCAGCTGTTACATCAACGATGATGTCAATGGATTGTAATGGGAAGTCATCCTTGGGGAATGCCTTGTTAATGTCTCTGAATTCTATGCGGATGCATATCTTTCCATTCTTTTTGAGAACGGGGACAATAGTAGATACCCAAAGAGAGTAATCGATTGGTTTGATGAACCCTACATGGAGAAGTTTCATTACTTCTTCCTTCACCATGAGAGCTACCTTGGGTTTCATTGGTCTCGATTTTTTCTTAATTGGCTTTGCATCTGATTTGGTGATGAGGTTATGTACCGTGATGTGCGGTGTAATTCCCGTCATTTCTTTATAATTAAATGCAAAAGCCTTTTTATGTTCTTTGAGGATTCGAGTGTGTATTTCTATCTCTTCTGGAGTTAACGAATATCCTAGTTTCAAGATATTTGGTTTTTCCTCCGTTCCGATGTTAATATCAATCGTTCCTTCGATTAAAGAAGTGTTACCTTCTTCAAACTCAGGTGGGGCTAGAGGTAGTTCCGGATCTCCAGCGTATATGTCGAGTTCCTTTTATGGGGGAAGCTCTACCATGGGATTTCCAAAGTAAGAAGACGAATGTGGGATTAAGGACAAATCTACCATGTGATGGGTGAGATGTAACTCTACATAGGCGTTTAGGTAATTAAGAGTGGCTCATCGCTATCAACGTGACCTAAGATAGTAGACTTATTCTCAGCTATGTGCGTTAGAAGAGGGTTTGTTGAAATTTTATTTACTAATGGTTCAAGACAAAGGATACCATGAAATGGGTGTCTTCCAACTCGCTTTTTGGAGTGAAACGTGAAGTTTCGAGGTTGCTATCAAATATGTGAGAGGGTTTTGTTCTTGTGGGATTGCCTCAATGGATATGAAGTTAAATCCTTTGCTTAAATATAATACTTGTTTTGTAGAGTGTAAGTGTTCAACTCTAGTCTCATACACCTCAAAGATTTGGTTTGATACTAATTGTGAGTCTCCTAACACTCTGATGTCATTAACACCAATCCTTTTAGCTATGATGAGACCAAGGAGGAGGGCTTTGTACTCAACGCCATTGTTTGTACATTCGAAATTTAATTTAAAGGCGAATGGTAGGATCTTTCCCTCGGGAGAAGTAAAGATCACACCTGCCCCAACCCCATAACGACATCTAGCTCCATCGAAATGGAGAGTCCAATATTTACTAGGAAAGATGGATGTTGAGACATTCTTCACATCTGTTTCTTCCATTTTGGTTACTTCTACCATGCAAAGTTCCTCTGTTGGAAGAGAACCAACTCCTAGGGTACATCCCATACCTACGGAATCAAATGGTAGGAAAATTGGTAGATCTTGTTCTAGTAATTCGACAATTTTTGTAGTAGTTCCTAATGATATTGTTTCTACAACATTAGCTTCATCCTTGAGGGCTGGGATGCTCTTGACTAGGTTCGTAATTTCTATTTCTGTTGTAGGTATCAACTTTTCTTCCGGTTTTGAGTCGATTGGTTTGTTAAGTTGGTTTTTTGGGAGTTCAAACTCATAATGAACGCATGGCCTTTTCTTCAGGTCTTCTAGGTGTATATCGAATGGTTTTGAATCACCTTTTGCTACAAATATCTTTCCTAAGTGCAAGAATCTTATTTCCTGAAATAACATAGAAGGGATTGCCTTCATACGGTGTATCCATGGTCATCAAGGTTCATATTATAGTTGGTTTTCTGATCTATAATATAAAACTCAGTGAGGATTGTTTTGGGTCCTAAGGTGACTGGTAGTATTATAGTCCCAATCGAAGTGTATGTAGAATAATTTGTTTCTCCATACCCTAGCTTTTGAAGGAAAGAGAAGGGGACTATGTTAACTACTGCCCCATCGTCAACCATTGCGCGTTTAACATAATTGTTATAAACCCACACTTGTAAATGTAAGGTTGGATCACCTCTACATGTAATTTCAACATATGTTGGCATTTTTCTTATGTCGAATATAAACTTGGTATCCCTATCTGGCTGCCTTGGAGGGTGGATATCGAAGTCTATATGATTTACTTGTGTTTCGGGAGGTGGAGTGATGTTAATTAAATGACCTAAACCTAATGCTTCTAAAAGAGCAGCCCTATGGGCAGGAGAGTTCTTCAACAAGTCCAAAAAGGAGATGTGAGAGAAGGTCTTTGTTAGGTCATTAATTAAATCATAGGTACCTACGGGTTTTACTAATGTTTGTTGAATGTTATCTGGCTCTAGTGGGTAACTTGGATTTGGCTGAGAGGAATACTATTGTGTCCTTGTTATGGCTTCCATGTGTAGCTCATTATCTAACTCTACTAGACAAACTATCTTGGTTCGTGGCTGATTTCCTAATTGTAGAGCAATAGGTGGATTTAGTGAAGTTGAGGCTTCATGATCGTTATTTCCTGTCATTACACCTTTGTTCTTCCCATTTGGATTTAATTTATTATTGTTATTGTGATTTGAAAGTGGATCATTGAAGATCTTAAGAGGTGCGTTTTGAGGGGAGACTGCTCCCATGAAAGTGTTTGGCGCAGGTGATGCAGGATCTGCTAAGAACATATCTATGAAAAGTTGTCTTTGTTCTTCTGGCAGACGTTGCATGAACTTATTATAATCACGGAAAGTCCTAGTGTCATGGCCTCAAATTTTGTGGAAACCAAAATATGAGTTGGGATTATAACTCCTAGGTTGTTGGTTTGGCACGTGTTGTGGTCCAAAACTCTAATTAAACCATTGACTATTAGGATTAAATTTTTGTGTTTGTTGTCTTTGGTTTTGATATCCAGTTGAGTTCTGACTTGGACCCTATGTCTAGATCTGCCATTGTTGTTGTTGTTGTGGATGATTAAAATCCACCGCATTGATTGTTGGGGTAAATTTTTGTTTCATTTATTGTTAACCGGTGGTGGAGCATTTATAATATTTGCTTTTTTTGCTTGGTTAGTTACTCCATCTGTTGTCACGCCGCAATTTTTGTTAAGGATTTTAGGTCCTTGATTGGCATTTATGGTAGTAGGATAAGTCATAGTATTTTTTTTGGGGATGATTAACCTCCCATTTGTTCCATATGTCTTGCGACCGCTATCTATCGCTACTTGGTGGATTCGAGAGAGCACTCTCGAGCACTTCATCATAAGTTCTTAGTGGAAACTTCTAGATTTCTTCCTTTATCTCTCTGCTGAGAGAATGAAGGAATAAATCACATATTTCCATCTGATCCATGTTTGGAGCACTTGCTAAAGAATAGAGGACTACATGCCATCTTTGGATGAAATGAGCGACAGATTCATTGTGTTGTTGCTTAATATGCAAGAATTCCCTAATTCCTGTTCTCAATAATTTGTTCATGTCAAACGCCTTGATGAACTCTAAAATGAGTTGTTTAAATGAATGTATTGAGGCTTCGGTATTCTATAATACCTATCGAGGGTGATACCCTCTAAAGTTTTTGGGAATATTTTAGCAACAACTCCATCCCAAGGGAGTAGTTCTCGAATGGCTATGGCATAGGCCTTAATATGTGCATTTGGGTCTCCCTCCCCTTTGTACTTTGGTAAATTAGGAAGAGGTCTTGGAAGCATGATGCTTCGTATAATGAAGTCTAAGGGCTCTTTCAAATATTCTAGAATAAGTCCCTATCACATAGGTTTCGACCATTGATGGTGCTATTTCTGAGGGGGTGGAGGTGGAATGGGTTGTTGATATGGCATAGCGTATGCATTTGCAAGGACATAAGGAAATCCCTGTGGTTGAGAAAAATCCCGGGAGAAGAGAACATATCTCCTTGTGGTGACATGGAATAAATGTTTAAGTATGGAGGAGCATTATTCGAAATGGATTTTTTTGTACTAAACCGAGAGGTATCATATTTTCCACTGGAGCGGCGTTAGAGAACGCGGTTCTAGTTGGTGTTTGTTGTGAATACTGAGGAGGCATGCCTAATGTTCCTATTCCTATGAGGAGGTCTACTTGGCTGGGATGATGTGGAGGATTGGAAGTTCCAGCTTGAGAATTTTTGATTTGCTTGAGCAAGTTCTAACCCTCTAACTTTTTCTACTAAAGTTGAGATGGCTTCGTTTGGTGAAGTCACAGTATTTTTCCTCAGTGGCGGTTGTTGTATATTTTGAGATTGTATAGGCATATGGTATCCTGCTATGAACTGATCATTACCTTGCCAAGTTCCATCGTGGGCATTTCCCACAGGTGGAGGAATGGAGGTGTTTTCTTGAAAAGAGACCTCGGGTTGTGTTTGTAAACCTCCTATAGGTGGGTACATACTTTGAGAGCATTGTTCACTCCTGGCATAATGCACTAAATGTTCATCATCTAAAAATAGATATGGATCTGATTGTCTACTGATTTGTGGTCTAAGCAACACTTGAGGAGACGAACTAGATTCTCTAGTGAGCGTCATGTTGTTCGAGCCTGAAGGCTCTAGTTGTTGCATTTGAGTGAGCTGATCCAACTCCTCTATTTAGAAAGAAGAACTATATCTAGTCCTTTGAGGTGGAGTTTGTGTTGAAAACTAGCTATTTGAATAGTTTTCACCCCATGCTAAGAGCAAGGGTGATGGCTATCTATTTAGTTAATCGTAGTATTCTTCAAGACATAGGAGAGGTCTTCCATATGCATCGAATCCTAACATATTTAGGGGTATATGAATACCCACGAGAATAATGGGAAGAAGCGAAGATAGAAGAAAGAAATAGAAAGATGAAAACTTTTTTGTTTCACGTTGGGTTCACCAATTTTGTACGATGGAAAAGTGAAAAGTGAGCATGGGAATATGTAAGTAACTTCTTCCTTGCCCGACATCCCAAGGTCATGCCGAGACATCCGGTGGGGATGGAATATATGTAAGGTGCACAAACTAGTTAGGTAATCTTATGTCTTCGATGTGCACTAATGGAATCTACGAATCTAAGGAAAAGAAGGCCCTCATAACCTAAACTAGCATGATAGATCATTTGGTGAGGATGACTGCTCGAAGGCTCCAATCAATATAGAGCTCGCGGCCGATCCGATCTATAGGTTTTGGAATGCGTGGAAGATATCCTAAGGGTGCTTCGTATATGTCTCCCGACAGGTCATGAAAATGGATGATGGGTATATAGTGGATTCTATGGGCGATTCTATGGTCTAGTCCAGAAATCCTTAGCTTGAATAGCTACTACATCTAGTGAGGATAGTTGTGCGATAATGTTTGGTGGAAGTGGAGAGGACCTAAATACTAATGTGCGTAAACCAACATCAACATCTGATTGACCTGTGGCCCATTGGGTTGTGGGACCTATGGATCACAACCATAAGTTCATGGTTGTTGTGGACCTCCTATGGTCATGTGAAGAATCAATCCCTAATCCCTAATATCCAGTAGTCATATGCCTTTTTGGCCTCTATGTTTAGAACTAAAAGTTACGTAATCTTCTCAGAGTACCTTACAAGTGTTCTGGCAACTTGAATTCTTAAGCTAGTGTCTATGTCAATGAGGATGTCTCTTACGTCTGGCTTATGGGACCAAAGGATCACAACCGAACATTTTCTCTCTTTCAAGCCCTTCTACAGTCATGTGGATATCTATTAAGGCAATCTATAGTTTGGCTGGTTTGACCAAAACATATGCACTTTGTCATCTTCTATGTTTAATCCTCTCAGTTGTGCGCTAATTTATTGTAGGTCTGTTGTTGCTTAGAAGACTTGAATTCTCACATTTTTCTATGTCGATTATTGCTGCAACAATATTGGGTTTAGGCACGATTGGCTCGAATATGTATTCTCTAGACTCCCTAGGTCTCGTGATTGTCATACAAAAGGAACAATATAAATCTAACTAAAGAAAAGTAAAATAATTATGCAAAGTATATCCACAGCATATATAAATTCTCTATTTTTGTATTTTTGACAAAATATTTAACAAAATTAAGATAACAACTATTTAATATATCTAGAAAATGACAACTAACCTAATAATAGAATTAAAAACAAACAAGGTAGCCGAGTTTAGCTACTTGTCTGTGCAGTTGTGAATCTATTCTAAATAACTAAATAACTGATCTAATTTAATTGAAAGATTTTTGATCCTACCTCAGAAGTGAGGAACAAATCATAGTTTCTCAGAAACTATCGATCGCCATGGCTTCCCGGCAATATCGAAAATGAATGTAATCAAATGAAGTAATTCACTACTCTATTTGGTATATTTTACATAGAACTTTGAAAGCTTGAACCTAAATTTTTAGAACAATGGCGAATCCGTTTGTGTGTGGATTTGTCCCCTCGGTGTGGTCTCCTCGTTCCTTTGTGCTCACGTGAATCTAGAAAAGTGTGTAATGCTAGCATCAATAGAAGTAGGTAATGCTTTTGATGTAGACTCGAATACAATGTGAGTAGGAGGGGATAGTGCAAGAGAACAGAGCTTGGCTTATGCAATTCCTAACGGGATTTATCGTGAGTCATACAACACAGAATATCTAGAACCCGAAACTATCCTTCTTGACGAACAAAACCCGCAACTCTAATGGCTTCAAACTGAAAGTGAAACTATCCTACCACAATTGATTATATGAAACAAGTAATAACACTAGAACAAGAAGATCATGTGGCTTCTAAACAGCAAAATAAGACTAACTATGCATGCAACAAATGAAAACTATTGAATTCCTAAGCAAGAACTGAAAGACTAAATTATTGAAATGAGAAGATGAGGGGCAATTTTGAGGGGCCATTTGCTTGTAATCAAACCAGCTATTTATAGAATTCCCATTCACCCAAAGGTAACTCCAACTAGGACTCTTTTACCATAAACAATGGAGAAACACTATTACAGGGAACCAAAATCATAAATACAAGCCAAGGCGGTGGAAAAAGCTAGTAAAAGTTGAAAATTCACGCAACTCGCGATTCTTTGCGAATGTGCTTGGAAAATGTGTTTAGGGCGGTCATGCCTGAGAGGTGGGTGGTTATAGGACCACCACCTGCTGGGTGGCGGTCACGAGACCGCCGCCCAGGCAGGGTGGTGGTTTCATCACTGAAGACAAAAATGCAAAGGAAAAGAGGGGAAAAGAGCAAAACAAAGCACACGGAGGCTAAGCGGGGCATGCAGGATGTTAACGTACACTTGGAGAGATTTTTTGGATCCCGAACACCTTGTGAGGAGACCTATATCATCATTGGGGCATGTGTAACATCATTCTGGCGGTACAGTACCCTTACAATTTTGGGTATGTACAAAGACAAGTGTATTGGTTGCTACACATGAGGTAGATTTGAAGGAGTTCTAGGCCAAGAACAAAGGTAATTGGGTGGAATGAGATAAGATCCTAGTGGAGGTTGAGAAGAAATATGAGGTAATTGAGATTTTAAGGGCCTCTATTAAGAATAAATTCAAGGAATTGTATCCCCAAGTGACGCACAAGATGGACGCGCTAACCGACCTTAGCAAGCAAATGGAGAATATTGTTGACACATTGAAGGATAAGGGTGAAGAACTAACATTTGATGAGGTCAATACATTGATAGGGGATTTGTTTAAACAAGCGTAGAATGAGGTGGATGCTTGGGATGAGATTGAAGCATCCTTAAATAAAACTTTCCCAATCCTTGTACAATAGTAACAAAATTATTTTGTTCTTTGGTGTAGGTTGGATACAAGTTTATTTCATCCTTCCATTCTTTATTCTTTGTTGGAGATCAGATTATTTCTGGGTAAAGTTGAGCACGGAAAAATAAATAAGTCTGGAACAAGGGATGAGTGTGTGGAGGCACTATAGGATGAAGGTGCATGAATAAGTGCATGCGGGGATATATAGGTTTGTGTGGGAGCATAAAAGGGTTTGAGACTTAGCCACATTTTGGGTTACTGATTGTGTTGCATGAGAAACACATAAAGATGTGGGTAGGCATGATAATGGATAAGGTTGGTACATGGGGACTTACACCCAAGAAAAGAATATCACATGGTACAATTATGGTTAAGAGTTGTAAAGTAGAGTTAGTTATGGTTTAGCTGGAACTTGCATGTTCATGGTACTCAATTATGGTGGGGCATGATGTCATTTTTCATGCATTTTACTTTTGAATGATGAATAAGTGGTAAAGGGATCTCCGCTCTATTTAAGAATGAATTTGGATATATAACGTGGATGCAAAAAATATGTATGGTGTGATGCTAGAGATGTAAGAGGGACTTCGATACATTAGAGAGAGCATGGCTAATAACTCTTTGATTTGATTCATTCTATAGGTTTAAGATGTTGCTTCTTGTTGAATCTGATCCGATATGACCCTTTTGATGTAATTTGCTCATGTAAACAATTGTGAATCACTATATATTGTGGATTGTTCTGAATATCTATGTTTATGTGTTCAAACCCTTAAGTTATTCATAGTGCTCATGATTTAGATATGATTCCTCTATGTTGTTATAATGTTTTCATTCATATTATGGTGCATCTATGTTGGATCTAGTTTCTTTATTTATGTTATAGAATGTATGCATGTATGTCTATGCACTATTCCTCCATTAATGGTGAACATTCTTACAAAGCTCACATAAATGAGGGCTCAACACTGTGCATGCATCGTGAGTGTTTAGTTCGGGATGGGTGATATGTCGGCGTGCCTAGGAATTAAAGGGTTAGGAAAAGTGACTACACTCTGGATCACCAAGGCACACTTGTAACATACAAAAGATAATTTCATCTACACAAGTGCACAAACCACATCAAACCAAAAAGGAAAATACATAATGGGGAGTCATATAGACCCCAAGGGTCACCTTGAGAGTGAACTTACGATCGAGCATTACACTACATCTTATATTCCTTGTAGTTCTTGTGTGTGTAAGAATGTTGCCCTATGATTCCCTTTTGTAATATGCACTTGATAGTGGGTTGTAGCTATATTGTATCAATATAGTAGAATGTGTGGATGGAATAAAATGAACTTACCCTTCTTATGCATTGTATGCAGAGTTGATGTAGCCATTTTACCTTGAGTGAGTTCTAGATGGATGCCTTTAGATTACTTTAGTGCTTTTAGAATGCAAGCTTAGGTGATGATAATAATGCTTAGTTCTTGGTCCTTTATTTTGAACACATAACTATGTATTTATATGATTCCCTTGTTTGAATTTCATAATTGAAAAATGGAAAGATGACCCATAAGTGCAAACGATTCCCAAGAGATAAAAGAGACCCAAAAAGAACAAGTAAGGTAGAAAAGGGTCGGGGTACCCGGGAGAGACAAGAGTGCGTGGGCATTCTTGTCCTAGCTAGGCACTTGTGTCTAAAGCAATGAAAGATAAATGCGTTAAGTTCTTAGTGGGATGTAGGGTGTGTAAGACCAAATAGAAAACAAGAGACATGGAAAAGATGCCAAACATAGTTATCAACCATTAGTTTTATTGCTTAGGAATCATATGAATGCTTGTATGCTTTTAGGACCTAGAAATGTACCCAAGTGCATGATTTTTTGTCTATAGAGGCGTGATTTCAATAGATTCGTGAATATTCCTATTCACATATTTTTCTTCCAAGGTGATAACCAATTCCAAATCCATACAAATGGTGTGTTTAGTATTGAATGAATGTTCTTGCCAACACAAAATGATAAATATGGTCATATATAATGTCTTTATCGCATTTGTTAATTCAAGTTTTAATATATCACCTTGTTTCACCAATGTAAGGCTTTCCACATGAACATTTAATCATATATACACCACTATTGAGGTTGTTCTCAATTTTATCTTTTAGATAATTAAGGTTCCTTTTTAGGGTGTTGATGGGAAGGAAGGATGTTACAATGCCTTTTTTGTTCATAATTTTAGCAATTTTATCAGTGGTGTTCTTAATATATGGTACGAATGATTTTTTATTAGAATTAGGAAATTAATAATGGGACAAGGAGAATTAAAAACCTTCCTAAATGTATTAGAAATCACATAATAATTATAACCATTATTCATAAATAAGATAGTAAGTTGGGAAAATTCATGACTAAGATGATCGCTTATTGAAAATTCTCAAAGCCATGGAGGCTAGTGTTTTTAACACACCAATTTTTTGGGAAGGGTGGTGGTGGGATTCTACCCTGTAGTAACAATTTGTGTGTGTTTTCTTTCTGAATACATCATGGGTGAGAGCCTAATTATCTTTTATTTTAAGTAAGGTATTAAGAAAAGGGATAGTATCATTGATCTCAGTTTCCATAGTGAATTGAATATGTGTAGAAATGCTATTAAGGTGAGTAAGAAAATCATTGAGTTTATCTATGCCATGAACCCAATAAACATTAGTATCATCTACAAATCTTTTCCACCATTCTGGTTTCAAAGGAGAAGACTCAATAGATTTATTTTCAAATTTTTCCATGTATAAAATTAGAAATAATAAGTGAGAGTAGGGAACCCATCGTGATACCCTCAGTCTATTCATAAATTTCACCATTAAAGCTAAAGAAGGTAGATCTTAAACAAATTTCGACAAGATTTGCAGTTTTAGAATCAATGATATCCCTAATTATAAGAATGGCTTCATCAATAGGGATTTTGGTAAAGAGCAAGACTACATCAAATCTGATGATAGATCCATTATAAATTCAAAAAAAAATCTATAATAAATAACATAAAGGAAAAGGAGTCCTTGATATACAATGAGGAGCTATCCACCAAAGGTTTAAGTTTCTTGTAGAGAAAGGAGGCGAGATGGTAAGTGGGAGAGTGAATGGTATTGACAATGTGACAAATATGAGCACCTAGTTTATGTTGGCCATAAATTCTAGGGGTGATTTATTTCAAGGAATAAGACTTTTCTTAATATTAGTATCCATAGAGGAATATTTAATTGCATTAGAAACAATTTTTAATATTTTATTAATGGGATTTTTACTTAATTTTTTATAGCTACCACAATTGAGATTATTAATAATTTTAAGTATGTAATCCACATGATCAAGGAAGACAAAAGCACTATCTTTATCATCTTTAAAAATTTCTAGGTTTTTATTATTTTTAATTTTATTTAATGTAATAAATTAAGCTTTAGTTATATTACTTTTCGGAAGCTTTGCTCTCCTAAGAAGGACCGCACAATCATGTCAAACCTCTTGAGATACTAACTCAGGAAAACCATATAAGGCTTGTTCAATGCTAATGATAATGTCCTTGGTAGGGATAAATTTAGGGGAAATGGAGAAACCGAGACCTCTATTTAATAATTTGATAGACAGGGCGTCAAGGATAAAGCTAGATAGATTAATAATATTCCCAAGGTTATTCTTATTTCCACACTTGGATAGAGAAGCAAAAATCTCACAAGAAGAGGGGAAATATAAATCAATGGCATAGTTGGAGGGGTTATTAGAAGGGAGAGTAATTTAAAAAGGAATTAGTGTTTCCCAAAAGGAAAGATAACTAACATGAGGATGACTAGAAACAAGAAAATGATCAAAACCAAACCTGTGTCGATGATGAAACACTAGGCATCCTATGTTCGCCACATTTTGATCAAGCTATATGAGATCACACCACGTGTTAAACCACTAGTTGGGTTAGATATTGAATCAAGGGTATAAAGAAACCAGGTAAATCCTCTAGAAAAAGGAACAAAATCAGAATTGAAAGCCCAAGGGAGGAGGATTTATGGATTTATCTCGAACCAAGGAGAATAAATGATTGATCAAGAGGAGCCAAAATAGAGCTAAATCCATTGCAAGAGAGTGCATCCCTTTAAAAATATAGATCATCACACTCTTGGATTCTAATTGCAAGTATCTATTTAAGAGAGTGTAGTCACAAAATATTGCACATTAGACATTATTTAGCCCGATTTCATACTACTATTTAGAAGGTTCTCAAGTGACTAAAGTATTAATTAATCCCACCTTTTCTGGCCATCTTATTTTACTTTAATTTCTTCATTCTCACATATTTACCTATGCATGCCCAATCTATTTTGTTATTTCCTAACATTTATAGCCTAAACTAGGGTGTCCTATTGTGTATTGTGGTGCCCTGGGGCACCATTGAGCGACCAAAGGCAGCCCCCATTTTTAACTTTCCCTCCACTTTTTGGGCTCTTTGTGACCATTTTTCATATTTATATTTTACCTAGTCGGCCTTGTCGGGGTTAATTACGAAATTAAATCTTGAGAACCCTATAAATATAAAGTTATGAAGCCATAATGAGGGTCCTAGTGTCACACACTACTATCACTCCATCTAGAGTTGCATCCATTGCATCACTTGCATCCATTAGTGCCATGCATCAAGGCTAGAGATCTACATCACACATCACATCATAGGGGGAGGGATTCTATTCTATTCCATGCACACATTTCATTAATTTTTTTATATTTATTATTGCTCACTACTTCACAAACCGCAACCGCATGAGAGAACCTCTAGGGCATGACATGCACACCCACACCATAACTACATCTAGGTTTGAAATGTATTGCAAATATCACAAATAAGTCGACTAGTTTGGCGGTATGTGGTCATATCTTGACCCATTCATTCTACATATTTATTTTTCATAAGGTTTGATACTTCTTCTTTTTCAAGTCATCACTTCATTATCTAGCACATACGATGCAACTTCGTAGATCCAAAGTGTGATAGACAGAGAACACTTTAGGACATCTTGTAACCATAAAAATTCAAATTCTAAGTATTTATAGAGATCGGGAACCTAATTTACTGGACCAAGGTGCCCCGGGCACCCCAAATACCATCCAGGTGCCTCATTCGAGTTCGGAACCACCATATCTACCCTTCACTAGACCTTTGGGTGATTGTGTTTGCTCCTAAAATCTGCAATCATACCTGTGACAACCTGCAACACTCTCCAACAAACAACTAAGTCATCTTTCCTCTATTTCCTTACATATTAGGGTTTATTTCCATTAGATTTAATTATTCATTTTCTTTATATCACTTTAGCATACTTATTTACAATTTTTTAGTCATCCGAATTGGATTAACTAGGATTACCATTCCCCATTTAAATAATTTTAGTTAATCATTTTGGTGAACTCCGACTTGCGAATTTTCTCTTTCTCCACCTCCCTCTTTATGCCCGTCACCCATAGTGGGTGTTTTAAATCCCGTCAATAATTTAAAATCCCCAAGTTTCCCATCATTCTTCTAGATCAATGGCTAAATCCACCACCTATATGGTTGAAAATACTTTATATAATTCCAACTGTGTTCCTCTCCATAATATCGAAACCTCGGTAGTGAAAAATCCTACAACGAGGACACCAATGTTGACCAAGAGAAACCTAATTTCATCATTGATTTCCAACAAGCTTTGCGTGAAAAACCCACTCATCTTCCACATGTCTTACATGTTTTAATTTCTTCTCAATAATCTCAACATGTTGTTGCATCTACTATTTTCTTTGACTCGATGGTATCCACTATACCCGTTTATGCTACCACTCCTATTCCTATAACCACCCTACCCGTAACTAACCCCGGTACTCCTAACATACAGGTTTAGCTCCTCTTCACATACTACTTTGACCTAACATATTTATATCATGACTCACAACATCAAATTCATCAGCTCCAAGTTGCTACTTCTCGAGGATCTCCATCATTAGATTCCACTACATTATTACATACCCCTTTTGCACTGACCATTTTTGCATATGCCTTTCCACCCAACTTCGTTTCCCTAAGTTACCCACATTTAAGGTCCAGATGACCCATAAGATAATATCCACACTTTCCATGTAGCATGTCTAGATTATGTGAATGATCATACCATTTTCACTAACCTCTTTCCTCGCAGTTTACAAGACCATGCAATGCGTTGGTTTTATGACCTACCCATTCATTCGGTGGTCTCTTTCACTTACCTAGTTGATGCCTTTTTAACCCATTTTTATTTCAATATTGGATCTACAATTTCCTATGCTCGATCACACAACTAAAAAAAAGGCCGAAGGAATGTTTATCCAATTATGTCTTGTGTTACAAACATAACTTAGCTATGATGACTAATCCCCTTACGGATTCCAAGCTCTAAGATATATTTATCCATAGTCTCTTACCACCACTTCAAGAGAGTGTCCTCTTTGAGACATCTTCTTCCTTTGACCAACTCTGCCACACTCTCAAGCTTGGTGAGGATAAGATTATTGCTACAGAAAGCTTAAATATCAAGATCAAGCTTCATCCTTCACTCGTACTACAAATAGACCGCCATCCAAGACCTTTACCCAAAACCTCATGTGGACAAAACCATTTGTTTCTAACATTTTCTCGGTCCTCGGGAGCTTCGACCTCAACCATACATGCACACTCTTGTTAAGCTTAGTACACTGCCAAGTGTTTTTCTACCACAAATTATTGACAAGAAATCTTATCACCTTACCATCACCTCTACAACTTGATCCATCTTGACCCAAAAGGCATAAATTTGATGAAATTTTTAATTGTGATTATCACCAATGTGTCGAAATTCCACGATCGATGTTATCTATTATGACACCTTATTCATTCATGGCCAAATTTAACTTCCCGAATCTATGAAATTCACACCTACTAATCAAAATCATAAACTCAATATTTTTAACAACCCATTACCCAAACATGACACAAAATCAACTCGACTCCTCCACTAATTATTTTACACCTTCTACATCGGGACATCTCTACTTCCTCATTACTAATGCTTGTTGCTTCACCACCAATTATTTATTTTTCTTATGTTAATCACCATGCTACATTCACATATGATCACTTATATATTTCAGGATCTCTTGGAGTGATCTCTATTAACAACACCAAGGTTTATCCCTCTTCTCCCATTAGCATGTGTTATTTGTCTCTCCTACGAGTTATTGGCATTCCTCCATCACAAATACACTACCCATGTAATAAACCTTATGGTGTCGTCAAGTTACATGTCACGGTAGGTCTTCTCACTCTTCTTGTCCCTTTCCTCATTTTTCATGCAATCATGGGATATGACATGCTTCTTGGACTTAAGCGGGATCGTCAATCCGAAGCTATTATTTCCATAACTCACTTATGCCTTAAATTTATCTATGAAAATCAATTTATCTCTATTAACGATATTTATCCTTCCACCCCATATTGGTCCCTCCTCCTACACTTGAATGTGTTTCCTCCAACTCTTCTAATAT
Source organism: Taxus wallichiana var. yunnanensis (assembly GCA_018340775.1). Classification (NCBI taxonomy): domain Eukaryota; kingdom Viridiplantae; phylum Streptophyta; class Pinopsida; order Cupressales; family Taxaceae; genus Taxus; species Taxus wallichiana. The sequence continues at coordinate 760,169,185 of CM031240.1, forward strand.
TTCAAATTCTATATTGATTAAAGCATAGTATCCTCACCTACTCCAAGACCGCACACAAGACCAGCTCATTCTACCATCACTACATGCCAAAGATAGGCCTATCCCTAGGAAAATTAGTGCATCCTGGAACTAATCCCGATCTTTTTTATTCCACGTGGATCCTCATTGCCTTTGCACATGACATCGACAAAATATCGATCACCGACACATTTTATTAAACCATTATATTCATATTATACTCATTTGTCCCATGCATATAGAATTCATTCACCAAGACAACATCTATCTTATATACCACCACTCTTAGACCATGATTCTACGCTTTCATCCTCGCCGTCATCGATTGAGGGACATCCTTCATTCACCCTAATTGGTTTATTTCTCATTCACATGTCCTTGGGGGTATTCCATCTAAACCCCCCATTTTAGCTATCATGTCTCTTATTTCAATATATCACTTCACGTGTTTTCACACAGTCATTGCCCAATGATGCACTCTTGTGCTTTAGTTCACACTTGACTATTGAAGGAATACCATTATGATGAGCCCCACACATCACACTTAGGAACTACATGTTACATTCCACCATACATTGAACGTTATACATTATCCATTCTACACTTAGTCTACATTATACATTATACTAATCATTTTATGCATCACATTTGCTTTGCATATTTACACATTTAGTCTCATCACACCCCGCACATTCATCAATCACCCATATTCTACGCATTACACTAGATGACATTCATATATGGGTCTATCTTTACATTTTATCACAACCTATACTATTTCTATTTACATCTATCGTCGTATTTTCCACATTCTATATTGCACTCATACTGCATATTTACACACCCTAGTTACCATTTGGTCACCTATACTACATTATTCTATACGATGCACTCACCACCATATGATGCACTTTAGTTATTTTGTCCATACTCAATTTTTGAGGGTTTACAAATCAAATGGACCTTACACTCACCATGCGACATTTCATCATACGACCTTCCTAGGACTAGTGACATACGCTCTAGGATAAATCGTCACCCATATTCATCATTACATATCATAGTGGTATACACTTTAGGCTAAATCACCACCTCCCTCATATCATCTTGTAGTGGTATACACCTTAGGTTAAATCACCACTCCCTTCATCATTTTAAATTCTAGTGTTATCCACTTAGCCCTAAATCACAATTCATCCTATCATCATGTAGTGGTATACGATTTAGGATAAATTGCCATCTCCACCATATCATTTTGTCATGGTATACACCTTAGGTTAAATCACCACACCTCTTTATTCATCTTGTAGTGATATACACTTTAGGATAAATCATCATCTTTTATATTTGTTCCTAATGGTATATGCTTTATTTGAAATCACCACCCTTTATTATTCATCATATCGTGATATAAGCTTAGGGATGAATCATAACTCATCCATTCAACAATGTCGTGATATATGCTTCGATTATAGGGTTCACACACATACTTTTCATATCCCATACTTCATCACCACTTCTTACCATTTATCATATAGTGACATAGGCTTAGGGATAAATCATCACTCATCCATTCAACAAAGTCATGATATACACTTGAGCTATGGGGTTCACACACACCTTTTCCACATGTCACATCTCACCACAACTATACCAACACACTCATTGCAGTGCATTAGACATGCCAAACACTATTTGACCATTTCCCTATGATGCACTCTTGTTTATGGTTCATTCTTGACTACGAGGGAAAACAAAATGAACCTCATTTCATACTGATTCCACACACACTCGGGGGCACATTGCTCTGTCATTCCATATTCCATTCCATTTGATCCTTCCACTACATATTGCATTGTCTTTATGCATTTACTTTTTCTTACTAGTGTTTTGCATGATTTCTTTATTACACATGCTAAGTTGATTTCTTATATGTCATTATCATATACACATGTGCGTTCATGCCTTTTTCTAGTGTGATCATAGATACATGACACTTACATGCGGCATGGATTTTCACCTTCTACCCTTACTATATTGGTCATTGGGGGCATCCACATTCATCTCATACAAGTGTTATTACTTCATTTTATACTTCGAATCTTAACTTACTTGATCATACACACTTTGACATATTGGTTATTACTCTAACATGCTAACGGGTGTTCCATGTGCAACACTTGTTTTCTAGGATTACATGTTTCCATAACTACTTGTTTGTTTGTCTTTACACTTTTCTTCTTTGTTTTCCATTATATGTGGGCTTTGCCCTTGCTTGTGTGCACACTTGTATGTTGTTTACAGCCATGATGTCTTTACGTTTCTTGAGACATCGTGAGTGATGTCCTATGTTTGCAACCCACTTTGTACTCTCCACTTGTTTTCTTGAGTGTTTAGACTACTTTGTTTGGTAGTTACTACATTTTTTTGCATATTTTACACTTATTGCATGCATGTGTTTGCAGACTAACACTTGTTGTAGTTATCTATCCCCTTTTTGCACACCTTGGGTTCTACCAAGATTTTTCCCTTTCCCTCGTGTAGGGTAGAGTGTTATAGGTCAGAGTGTAGTAGGTCCTCTTTTGGGGTCACATTCTCCTTTCAAGTGTCGTAGCATGTGCCCCCAAAGAGGGGGCATCATTGAGGGTTTTTTCACACTAACAATGCTTATTTAGACCGGTTCTATACAATGCACTTTCCACCCTTGGCATTGTGGGTTCAGTTCAACACGCTTTTCCGCCCTTGACATTGTGGGTTTACATACAATGAGTGAGTTCAGACCAGTCTACGAACTCCATACACAATGGATTTTATAGGACATGGTGTCCTTAACATTTTGGGGAGTAGTTAAAGGTTGGAGGATATAGAGCATTTCCTTCCTATGCTTCTTCAGCTAGTTGGCATCGGATCACCTAAAAAACTAGGACACGATATAGATCTCTTCACAAAATTTTAGTAGAAGCGGTTAGAGGTTGGAGGAAACAAAGCATTTACTCCTATACTTCTTTAGCCAAGGTGGCATGAGATCACTCAAAACCTCGTAGCACTACAATATATCCTTCTACACCCTTTTTATCAACATGGATAAGGTTCACATGTTCTATTTACAATTTTATTTCTGTGTATCTTACACATTTCTATACACGTGTATTTTACATAGCATTTTTACATACATACATATTTGACTACTTGATCGTTTTCTCCTCGCAGGTCTGACCGTATGAGAAACAAACAGTCAAATTAGGGGCCACAACAATGACAATGCGATGACAACACACTATGAGTGCACTCACCTTTATTAACCATGCAGGTACTGCACTCACCTTTTTCATTTTTAGAATTCCACCCTCCTCCATATTTTTCTTTTTTCATTCCATGCTTGAGTCTAGTCCATCGAGGGTCTCTTCTACACTCTTCATGGATATCAGGTATGCACTTCTTATCTACTTTATGTTACCAAGCTTTCCGCTCACCAACATAAAGTGGGGCAAAATGTAGTCACAAAATATTGCACATTAGGCATTATTCAACCCGATTTCATACTACTATTTAGAAGGTTCTCAAGTGACTAAAGTATTAATTAATCCCACCTTTTTGGCCATCTTATTTTACTTTTATTTCATCATTCCCACATATTTACCTATGCATGCCCAGTTTGTTTCATCATTTCGACATTTTATCCTAAATGGGCACCCCTACCCTATCTTGGGGTTCCTTGGGTGCCATAGTCCAACCAGGTGCCCGGTCCATTTTTAACTTTTCCTCCACTTTTTGGGCTCTTTATGACCATTTTTATAGTTATATTTTACCTAGTCGGCATTTTCGGGTTAATTACAAAATTAAATCTTGATAACCCTATAAATATAAAGTTATGAGACCATACTAAGGGTCCTAGCGTCACACATTACTATCACTCTATCTAGAGTTGTATCCATTGCATCACTTGCATCCATTAGTGTCATGCATCAAGGCTAGAGATCTGCATCACACATCACAACATAGGGGGAGGGATTCTATTCTATTCCATGCACACATTCTATTACATTTTTCTATAGTTATTATTGTTTGCTACTTTACAAAGTGTGACAGGCATGAGAGCACCTAGGGCATGACATGCGCACATGCACCAGAACTACATCTGGGTCCAAAATGTAGTGCAACACTCAACAATAAGTCCACTAGTTTGGCGGCTGAGGTCAGTCCGACCCATTCATTCTACATCTTTATTTTTCCTAGGGTTTGATACATCTTCTTTTACAGTTATCACTTCATTGTTGAGCACATCCAATGTAGCTTTGCCAGATCCAGTGTGACATATAGAGAGCACTTTAGGACATCTTGCGACCATACAAACATTAGATTCTCGAGTATTTATAGAGATCGGGGTGCCTAATCTACTGAGACCCAGGGGCTCCCTAGGGTGCCTCAAGTACCTTCTACCCTAGATCTACCCTTCACTGGACCTCCGGGTGATCGTCTTTGCTTCTAAAATTTGTAATTAGACCTGTGATAACTTGCGATACTCTCTAGCGAACAACTAAGTCATTTTTTCCTTATTTCCTTACATATTAGGATTTATTTACATTAGATTTAACTATACATTTTCTTTATAGTAGTTTAGCATAATTATTACGGTGTTTTAGTCCTCCAAATTAGATTAACTAGGATTACCATTTCCCCCATTTAACTAATTTTAGTTAATCGGAGAGGCGCGTGTGTAGGGATTTTTGGGATATAGAAGACACCGGGTAGGGTAACTCAGATTTGGTCCACTTTTTTATGTTTTTGCAATGATATTTCATCCAAAGTCTATTAAAATTTTGTTTCATATTCTTACAATATTTCTTCATAATAACAAAATCTTCCATCACCTGAACTTGAATCAATATTTTCCAAATATCGGGATTCAAGGTTAAGGCCAACTCAAGGTGAAGTTCATAAACCTAGGGGATAATCTACCAAGGTAGGACCAAATGTAGTGGATTTAAGATCTCAACAAATAAAAGTTAGGGCCTAATTACAAATAGATTTATTTCTTCTATTTTTTATTTTTAAGGGAATGAGAAATACGAGATGAAGTTCGAATCTTTGAATTTATCTCTAAATTTTTAAATAAAAGTAAGATCAACAATATTCTTCGATAAATTAATTTTGATATTTTCAAAACACCTTACCTTATCTGCAAAAATTGTTCCATGTAGGGAGATAATTGATTTTCTGAGATTTCCACATTTTGACATAGTGCTAATTTTATTTGGAGAACTATGTATGAATTTAGTGAAGTCCAATGTTTTGGGTTACTAATGCTGGACCCATCATCGAGACAAAAATAATATAATGATAACATTACTAATTATTTTTAATAAATATGAATGTGGAGGTAAAATAAACAAAGTTTGCCGAATGTGAAAATTAATAAAAGGAGAAAAGGCATAAATAAAAATAGTTTGAGAATAAGAGCATATAAATGAAGGAGGAAGAAAAAAATTATGAGGGAAATTATAAGTGTGAATATGTTATATTTAAAGATGTAAGAAAATAAAATAACTAGCACAAGGACACCTTATCGATCATCGCATTCGTGGTTTCCCTGTTATTTCTCTTATGAAAGAAGTTATTAATTCCCCTAACCCCTACTCCTAAAAATCATACTACAACCGATGGTTGGATGGTTACTGGTTGTAATAAGTCATCTGGGAAAAATACGCTCCAGCAATGACCCCATCTTCTTCCAACCCCGGCTAGTGCCGACTAATGATCCTAAGATGTAGCCAAGCTAAGGAATGCCATCACAACATGTATCCCAACCCTAGTAGAGTCATTCTATCTCCTTATAGAAAAATTAGGGAACTAAGATTGTTGCATCAAACTCTACTTCTTAGCACCACTCCCATAGTCCACCTTACGAGATTTTTATTGGGAACAAGGTGAAAATGGGGCTAAATGTCATTCCATTCGGGTTGATAAACTAAATTCGGAAGAGTTTTTGCCCTTTCTAATAGTTTTAGTTTGTTTGACTTTAGGAATGGTTTCTAGGATGACCAACGGAGATTACTATGACCGAGCTCTCATGAATTTTCTCTCATGGAATGTGTGAAGTCTTATAGAGTCCTCAAGAAAATACTATGTGATTTTTTAAAAATTATTGGTAACATAGATATTGTTTGTTTACAAGAAGTTAAGGTTACTAGTTTTATGCTTCAAACCACTTTAATGTGTATTGCTCCTGATTATAAGCATGTTTACTCTTTGCATATGGAAGGGAGAGGTGGTGTTTCTATTTCTGTCTCTCCTAGATTTTCTACTTTGATTTCTTCCACAAGGCATGATCCTCAAAATCGTGTCATGTGGATTATTTTGGAGATTAATGGTTATTATTTTGGTATTCTCAATCTTTATGCTTCTAATGATGGCATGAAAGTGAAAACATTATGGTGTTGGTTGGGGGATAACTTACCTCTCTCCTATTGGTTAGTATGTAGAGACTTTAATATGGTTGAACATCCAGGATAAATTGGGGAATCTTCTTATGAGGTGGTTCATAGGGAACATGAGGAATGGTTTTATTCTAAAAACCACTTTGGGGTTTTTATGACCCACTTTTTAGATGGCGGAATGCTTTCCTTCTCAAAATTGGTTTACTTGGTCAAAATTGTGAGCAGGAACTATCAGTGCCATTGAAAGGATAGATTGTGTCATGATTCCTCAACAACATGCTTTTGATTTGGCCAAGAACATTCATTCCTTGATCACTGTTTGGTAATGCATTCTACTATCGAACCACAACCCCATCTCTTTTAACGTACAGATGGAGTGGGACCCCTTTTAGGGTGCCTAACAATCAATTCTATCTTAATGTCTATTTGTTGAGTTATGCTGGTGTTATTTCTATCATATCCAAAGTTTGTAATACTACACCATTTCTTCCTTATGTTTTCAGTTGGGTTGATTGGCGGAATTCCACCATTAAGTGTATGACCAAATTTCTCTTCCATTTTGATAAGTGGGTTGCTCAAGTTCAAAAAAGGGTGGATTCTGCTCGGCTTCAATAATTTCATAGAGTCTCCACTCTACTTGAAGCTTGACCCTTTGATATCCCTACCCATCTGTAGGTGGCCAAAATTCGTCATCAGCTTAAGATTATTGAAATTCATGAGGCCATGGGTGTTCAAATACATGTCGAGGCTTCACTATATTAAATAGGAAGATTTTTTTCCAAAAATTCTTCAAATCCCTATGGGCTAAATTTTCTAGAGATTAAATTAAAGCTATTCAGTGGGCTCATGATTGTGTCATAATTCTTTTTGTTATTTTCAATACCTTTTTGAATCATTATAACCTAGTTTTTTAGGATCGAACATCTTCTAAAGAAATTCAAGAAGCTTTACAACACTGTGTGCAAGTGGTTCCTTGTAAGTTGTCTTCTTAGGAAAGAAAAAATTGTGATCCTCCTATTTCTTTAGATAAACTCTATAATTCCTTACTTTGTATTTATAATGATAAATATCTAGGCATTGACGATTTTCCATGTGAATTCTACAAGGTAACTTGGTTAGTGGTTGGAAAGAATCTTCTTCAGGTTTACAGAGAGGCTTTGCAGAATCACTCTCTTGGCAATATTATTAACAATGTCAATATTAAGTTTATTCCTAAAGTGGGAATACTAAGATCATCACTAGTTGGCATCTTAATAGTCTCCTTAATGTATCTTATAATATCTTGGCTAAAGATCTTGCTCTTCATATTGCTAAGCTTCTTTCCAGGATTGTTCACCGTGAACAAACTAATTTTGTTAAGGGTAGATATATTCTTGATAATCACATTATTATTTGGGAAGGTATAGAGTGGGCCATAATTTCTTTGTAGTGGGTTATTTTTGTCAAAATTGATTTCGAGAAGGCGTATGATTGGATTAAATGGTCCTTTATTCTTTATATGCTCCAAGCCCTTGGATTTGGAACTTCTTTTATCAATGTTGTTAAAACTTTATTTTTGATGCCTCTTCTTCCCTCACTATCATTGGCCATCAATCTCAAGTTATTGGCTTATTCAGATCTATCAAGAAAGGTTTTCCTCTCGCTACTTATATTTCCATTCTTACAGCTGATGCTCTTGGCTATCTTCTTACAAAACGAGATGAGCAGGGACACATTCGGGAATCTTCCTCCCTGATCACGCTTCTTTGCTTGTCAATGAGAATTTCACAAACGATTCTTTTTTCACCTTAGTCGAGAATGAGTAAAATATTAAAGAATATTTTTGTGCTTAGACACATTTTTCAAGCATCTAGCTCCGCTTCCAATTAGCCAAGTATCTTGGTTTTAGATAGAGTTCATGGCCTATGCCCAATTGGCTAACAACTTACCCTTGGAAATGGATCAAACATGGGAAATATTAAAATTCTTGAGGATTTCATTTGCCTTCGATAGTAATTTTCCACTCTCTAGAAATTTGGCATTGATCGTGTAGAGAAAAAATTTCAACATTGGGTCTCTAAGCCTCTCTTTGTGGGTCTGGAAAGTTCCAAGTTTGTACCAAAAATTTGACTTCCACGCAAGTTTATTATGCTACATGTTGGTCCCCTTCTTGGGCATCCTTTAACAAGTTTGTTAAGCTTTGGAAGGATTATATTTTTTCTAAGGAACGTCGGGGTGGATTCCATCTAGTTGCTTGGGATGTCTGTACCCTCCCACGCGACCAAGGTGGCATGGGAGACAATGATGTTTACAGAAAAATCATTTTTCTTTGTGTTAAGTGGGTCATTAGATGTGTTAATGAAAACCAAGCTTGTAAAATCCATTTATTTCATTACATTTATTTAGGTTCTCGGGTTATGGTTAAATAGTTGGAAAAACATTGGGTTACATACCTTGATCATCACTAGAGTGCCTGCCAAAATTACAGGTACCTTTTTTGTGAAGAGCATTTGGAAAGCATTTGAAGTGTTTAAGTCATTTCTCTCATTGGATTAGGGATGGCTTCCTGCATGGGCTCTCATTCAAAGAACACAACATGTGGGGTTTCTATCTTCACTAATGATAATGTCCACTTGGCTAAAGTTTTGGGTATTAAGGGAATCTGAATTGCTCATAGAGGCATCAATTCCATCTAAGACCTTGTCTCCTAGAGAGATTGGATTCCTTAGCATGACTTAAAATAGAAATTTAATTTGATCAATTCTAATCTTTCGTCTCGTATTCAAAATTCAAAGATGTCACTAGATGTTATGCTTCATAAACTCGGTTTGCAACCTCCTTCATCCTGGTGGTAGGAAAAGTGGTGGAACTTGGATATTCCCTTTTTCAACTACGAGTCTAGCTTGATTTACAATATTCTTTCCCCTTTATCGCCACTATCAACAAGATTAATACTCGATGGAGCATAAAATCCTCCATTTCTACTTGGCTTCAACGTCTCAATAAGGCATGGAACCCCATTTTGAACCCAAGTTTAATTTCTTTCTTTGGTGTCTCATCTATCAGGGTCTTCTGTTGGGAGAGCGGTTAAGTCACATTGGCCTTCCCAATCCTAAATGCCCTTTTTGTGGTCAGCTTGAGTCTTTCAAACATGCTTTCTTGACTTGTCCATAGGCCTAATTTGCTTAGAATTGGAAACACTCTTGTCTCTTCCTTCCCTTTTGTCTTGATTTTTTTGATTGGAAAGCTTCCCTCTTTGGTGACTTTGTTAATCTTCTTGCTCTTCTTGTCTACATATAGAGTTTTTATTCTCTTTTAGTTGTGGAAAGATAGAAACAATGCCATTTTTCAACAATATGAGCTTACTTTGGAGCTTACTTTGGAGCTAACTGTTAATTAAAAAGTGGCTATCATCTCTTCTATGACTATGGAGATCCAATCCCAAACGTAAAAAGTTGCATTGGAATTTGTTCACTTACAACAAGTTCTTGATCACCGTGGGAGCACTCCTTGCACTATGAGTCGGGGTTTCGTAGGGATGCTCATGGCCCGCCACTCTTGCCCTTGTCTTTGCATTGCAAAAGATGCTCTTGCGGTTGATGTTTGTCTCCTCCTCGGGTTCGTTCTGCTCCGTCTACCTATGGACAAGACCGGATCTTGCCACCTTGGGGAAAAGTTGTGGCTAGCTTGTCCAATTGGAACTCTCCTCCTTGGGGAGCCAATTAGGTTCTTTGTCGCTTGGCTAGGGTATCATGGTGCCTCTTAATGTACAAATACCGAGATAAAAATGGTTGAGCATGATCCTCCAATTGTGGAGCGGATCCGTGGGGGGGTTTCATCCCTCCAAAGGATGATCCTCCTCCACCTCCTAGTGATACTGCCCCGTGTTCCTAATTCCGTGACTTTACGGTTTTGTGTTTTCCTTTTTAACATTTGTTTCATGCCTTCCTTACATTTTGATTGTGGACCGTGAGTTTTCCGATCACTTGTTATTGCAAATCTTTTATATATTAATATAAATGAATGTTCCAATAGTAATAAGGGATAAGGTGGAAAACTTACACCAAATAAATTTAGAGAAATAAAATCCCCTCAATGATTAGAAGCTAAACCTTAAAATTTATATTCCTGATAGAGATCAGTTCTAAAATGAAGCTTAGTCGTTCAAATACATCCGCCAACTATTTAGCACATTGCTCGTGTGTATAGTGCACTCGGTAAGGCGTGTGTTCTGAGAATTAGGAAGGTCAGCGCTTGTGTCGGCAGAACTGGTCAATGCATTGAATGGTTAGACAACCCACGCTTATACTCAAATCTCATAAATCTCTATATATGCGTGTCTATCAGCATTTCATATGCACATTCCCATTAGCAAACATGGCGGCATCTGCATCCATTCAATCCTTCAAAAATTCTTATTTTCAGGAGAGCGTTGAATACCTTGCCGATTCAATATACAAGCTACTCAGACGGTTTTTATATGGATCATTTTAGCGGGCCTGATTCCGCAGAATATTGTTATCATAATGGATGGAAACCACAGACACGCAACAAATAGGAAAACGATGAAGCTTAAGGGCCATGATTCCGGATACACCAGCCTCATGCACACTTTGAGGGACTGTTATGACTTGGGTATCAAGTATGTTACCATCTACGCCTTCAGTATTGATAATTATAGGCATCCGAAAGAGGAGGTTGAGACGCTTATGAATTTGATGCACGACAAACTAGAGGCGCTGATCGAGAAGGAGAGCCGGGTTAATCAATACAAAATTCGCGTTCAGATTTTAGGAGATCCCTCGGCCTTCTTCCGGAGGTCGTAAGAAAAATGGCAGACAAGAGTAATGGTGTCTTCCAGAGGTAATGATAAGGCGGTTCTGAATATCTGTGCTCCTTACACTGCCACTCAGGAGATCGTCAAAATTGTTGAACGCATTACTAGAGAGAAATATGAAGAGGGTATTCTTGAAAAGAAGCCAATTAATGCAGGGTATATTGAGCATCATTTGTACACGAGGAATTGTCTAGACCCACAACTATTGATCAGGACTTCTGGATAGACGAAGCTCACAAAATTTCTTTTGTGGAAGACTTGTTTTTCTTTGCTGTATGTTACTCCAATTCTGTGGCCCAAGTTCTCCTTCAGAAACCTCATCAAGGCTGTTCTGGAATATCAGAAATCCTACCCATTTCTGAAGCATGAAAATCGATAAGATCAAACGGCGAGATTGAATCCCCAAGAGCACTATTTACTAATCTATAATTGTGAGTGGAATTGGTAGGTATTTATACTGAATATTAGAAAATAGACTCATTGTATATAACTACGGTCATTAGTAATTGATAGATTGATTAACCCCACAGAGGAATTTTTGGTTCAAAAGTTTAATTCATTTGGAGTTTTGGACTGTGCCTAACCTTCACGTACACCTTTTGACCATAAAAAAATATATATTTAAAAATATAGATGTTGATTCGATCTACTATATACTAATACACATTGTATATAGTTCCATTGCATATATATATTTTTAAATATTGAAACAAAGATCACAAATATGAGGCAGCCAAAAAGAGGCTGCAATAGAAGGTTACACAAACAAGAACAAGAATTTTTTTTACAATCACCAAGAAGACTTGCTCAATATCAAAACATATAATAACTGACTATCCAAAGTAAATACCAAATAACTAATTTATCCTTTTGGAACTACATCCGCACCATGACTCATCCTCTACTTATTTGGAGTTGTGACTTAATTTGATCCAACTGGTGGGCAGCACCCTTGTCTGTCTTGGTCAATACCTGTATTTGAGATAGAAGAGAAGAAGTTTGGAAAAATATATTAGAGTAAAGCTTTGAAATTATAGTTTCACGATGAATATTAGAGCTGGAAAATATTGCTGAAAATATAGATTTCCAAATATTCAATAAAATCACGTGTCTAACAGAGTCAACTATAACATTATTTTTAAAACTCAATCCAAATAAAGCTTCTCTCCAATTCAGATGATGATCAAACACAATCGGTAATACTCTAAAGATATCATACCATTGCCTTTTAGCATGGGGACAACTCCAAAATAAATGTTTTATGTTTTCATTGAGTTGACAAAAGGGGCATTTAGAAGTCTGGATAGGCATATATTTCAAATTTTCTCCAATTTGGAGCTTGCAATGTAATATCTTCTAAGCAAGTAATTGAGTATCACCATCAGCTTTAGATCTCCATATTTGAGCACTTAATTTAACCCAATAATCATGGATAAACCGGCATTTAGAGACAATTTGGGGAGGAGGAATAGATAAATCTTCTTTAAAGGAAAATTGGAAAAATGATCAGATGAAAACCATTACTATTCTTTGAAGAAGTTACAATGCATGGGAGTGCACATCATTGTATATAGCTACGGTCATTAGTAATTGATAGATTGATTAACCCCACGGAGGAATTTTTGGTTCAAAAGTTTAATTCATTTGGAGTTTTGGACCGTGCCTAACCTTCACCTACACCTTTTGACCATAAAAAAATTATATTTAAAAATATAGATGTTGATTCGATCTACTATATACTAATACACATTGTATATAGTTCCATTGCATATATTTTTTTTAAATATTGAAACAAAGATCACAAATATGAGGCAGCCAAAAAGAGGCTGCAATAGAAGGTTACATGAGACAAGAACAAGAATTTTTTTACAATCACCAAGAAGACTTGCTCAATATCAAAACATACAAAAACTGACTATCCGAAGTAAATACCAAATAACCAATTTATCCTTTTGGAACTACATTGGCACCATGACTCATCCTCTAGCTTATTTGGAGTTGCAACTTAATTTGATCCAACTGGTGGGCAGCATCCTTGTTCATCTTGGTCAATACCTGTATTTGAGAGAGAAGAGAAGCAATCTGGAAAAATATATTAGAGTAAAGCTTTGAAATTACAGTTTCCTGATGAATATTAGAGCTGGAAAATACTGCTGAACATCTAGATTTCCAAATATTCAATAAAATCACGTGTCTAACAAAATCAACTATAACATTATTTTTCAATCCCAATCCAAATAAAGCTTCTCTCCAATTCAGATGATGATCAAACACAACTGGTAATAATCTAAAGATATCATACCATTACCTTTTAGCATGGGGACAACTCCAAAATAAATGTTTTATGTTTTCATTGAGCTAACAAAAGGGGGTATTTAGAAGTATGGATAGGCATATATTTCAAACTTTCTCCAATTTGGAGCTTGCAATGTAATATCTTCTATGCAAGTAATTGAGCATCAACATCAGCTTTAGATCTCCATATTTGAGCACTTAATTTAACCCAATAATCATGGATAAACTAGCATTTAGAGACAATTTGGGGAGGAGGAATAGATAAATCTTCTTGAAAGGAAAATTGGAAAAATGATCGATGAAAACCATTACTATTCTTTGAAGAAATTACAATGCATGAGAGTGCACATCATTGTATATAACTACAATCATTAGTAAATGATAGATTGATTAACCCCATAGAGGAATTTTTGGTTCAAAAATTTAATTCATTTGGAGTTTTGGACTGTGCCTAACCTTCACGTACACCTTTTGACCATAAAAAAAATATATTTAAAAATATAGATGTTAATTCGATCTACTATATAGTAATACACATTGTATATAGTCTCATTGCATATATATTTTTAAAATATTGAAACAAAGATCACAAAAATGAGGCAACCAAAAGAGGTTGCGATAGAAGGTTACACAGCAAAACAAGAATTTTTTTACAATCACCAAGAAGACTAGCTCAATATAAAAAATATAGAAACCGACTATCCGAAGTAAATACCAAATAACTAATTTATCGAAAATTGATTATCCAATTTAGTGTCCCTCGTATGCGCGCATTTTTCAAACTCTCTCGTGTAACTTCTGGGGCACGTTTATATCACCACTATCCCCTTGGGATATTATTCAATTTGCATTTTAAACACCTATCCTAAGTTTAATTCACCCCTTTATGTTTTACCCATGAGTAATTAAATATTAACTATTTAATTACACCTTTTCACATGTATCCTAACCACTTATTTACCCCATATCTATCCTATCCATGTGTCCCTCCTATTTCTCCTCCTCACAATCAAGCAAATGGGATATTTCCCGTATTTGAGGTGGAGGGATAACTCTTATCTTTCTAGAAATCGTTCATTTTGGCCATCTCGGGAGTCTGTTCCGCGATCGGCGCCGACCGGTACGGTCGACGCCGATTTTTAGGAGCGGCGCCGATTATAAATAGAAGCCTGTAACTCGGGCCTGGGACGAAAAAAAAACACACACGCACGAACACGAAGGACAGAGAGACAGAGATGATCGCGAAAGAAACACAGCATCAGAAAGAGAGAGAACGAGAGATCTTTGCGCATCTAGTGTCAACATTATCTATCAAATGAGAACGGATCTTGTCCAAATCAATCCCCGAGAGGAGCACCGCTACTGCTTCTTATCACATCAACATCGCACGTATCCATTGATCTTCTCGTGACTCGCTCCAAGATCTCACCGCTTCGCATATCCAAAGCAGACGCTGACGATCCGCCTTCACTTTCCGATTTCCAAATCTTCTCGCTTCCCCCGATCGACGATCTACCGATCTACTTTCGGGCGACGCCGATCTTATTCGACGCCGACGCCGATTCTTCATAATCGACGCCGATCACATCACTCGACGCCGATTCTACATAATCGACGCCGATCATCCTCGCAGAGACAGTAAAAGGACACAGTAACACAAATCTAGCTTTGTTTTCACAGCCCTCGTCTTCGTTGCTTTCTTTCCCTACGCTTAGATTCTGTTTATTACCTTGATCAGAAAATCTAGTCTTGTACGTACATCTTTTATCATGTATGCTTCTTTACTTAATTGAAAACGTGGACTGACATCCGCCGAGGGAGCTCATCGCTTCCCGACCCGCTTCTCGCAAATCCACCTAAATATCTTTTAACGTGGTCTTTTTCTGTCAAGCATCGGTGTCTCGCAGGTTACTTGGATCTATTGTGCAGAATTGCTCGTGTGCGCCCGTCTTATCTACATCGGCTTCCTCATCCATCTACATCTTCGGATCTTGTCCATCGTATCAATTTCATTGAGTTTTTCGTGGTTTTTGTGTTTAGTTTGGTGCATTAACTCGACAGTAACAAGCGCAAATTCTTGATCTACATTCTCGCACGCCTGGGGGACCAACCAAAGTCCCTTATTGGTAAGTTCATTTCTTTTCTAGTTTTGAGCTTTGTTCTTTTTCTTCACCGATTTCTATCAGCTTCCGCTTTGAGCATTTCCTATCATCGCTTTTAATCTTGCTCTTTATGTGAAATTGTTATTTCCTTGAAATTTTTCTAGTTCCTTGAAATAGAAATTTCGCTTCACCATTATCTCGATATATCTTTCTCGATTTTGTTTGGTGTTTGCTTAACTCTTCTTCGGAGCACTTTGCTTGTTCGTGGGATTGTTCGAGGGGAAGAGCTCAACAACGCGCTTTTTGAAGTCCACACACCTTGGAGAGCTAAGTCTACAGGTATTTCTCTTTTACGGTGTTTTCTCCTTTTTAGGAACTAAAAAAAAAAAGTTCTTTGTTTGTTGTCCATCACATTCGAACATTTCAATTTTTGGTGCTTAAAAAGAATTTAATCGCATTTGGGAAAGAATCTGTTTGACTTGTCTTCATCGAAATCAAACACTTCGTTTTTAAGTGCTTAAAAAAAAAAACTCTTTCTTTGTCATTTCTGCTGTATGTTTTTCATCTAGTTTTAATTAGGCTGGAAAATCGATCAAAATCGGTAGTGACACTATTTGATTTTTATTTTTCACCCTTGCACACAAAGCCAAAATCATTAGGTATAAAGCATTTAAACAAAAATTCTTTCCCTGGCCTCGCCTACTTGGAAGTGACATCCAAGAGGAAGAGCCTACGCGGTACTCGGGCCGCGCTATAAATTCACGGAAGTTCTGGTATATATTGGCAAAGCACCCGACTCCCTTATCGCAGCGGTGTGTGAAGTGCGGGGGTAGGCCCCTATATCAAGCCACGACGGTCTTTTATCAAGTGCCTTCGACTTCACCAAAACACCCCCAAACCATCCTTAGTTTGGCTATCTGAGTAGTTCCTGTTCTAAAAGGCCTTCCCTAATATTTTCTTTCTTAAAAGCATAAAAACTTAAAAGAGATAATCACCTACGCTGCTTGAATTGTCTGTGCATTAGTTAGGTCAATCTTGTTTTCTGCTTGTTTATGACGGTCATCACTGGTTACAATCTAGAAGAATGGCTCAATTAGCCCCTTCTTCCTCCGAGATCACCACTAGTGTGGAGGTTTCGCACCCCCTGTGTCTTCCTCGACCACCGCAATGGGTTCCCATCTTGGTCATATAATCCTTTTATCGTGCCAAAACAACCCCATCACGTCCAGCCTTCCCTAGTCCTTCGTAAATATCATCTCGCTTCGACTCGTAGTATGTTCCTCGCGGGATCCCGACTTCAGCGCTCCTCGATCGCAATCCGTAGCCCTCATGGACTACCTAGTACACAAGTCTATTCAAATATCTCGATTGGACCACCAATCCAAAGCAAGTGTACGATTATTCTCGTGAACCATCCTGTGCTTTTGTAGAAATAGCTTAGTATCATCTTTCTCGCCTCGAGCCACGGAGAGGGCGGCACACCCGTGCCTCCTTTTTCTCTTCCACCGACCATATCGACTAGTTCTCAAATAGTCTTACCTATTCCTAACACCGCAGCTTACCTCGAATATTCCACAACCTACTTCGAGAGGTCCTCTTCTCTCGCTATAATGAGTGCGCTCTCACACCCGCATATTGCTGTTAATTCTCATCTATGCCCTCCATCGTGTCCTGTGGTCGCACTTTTATGAGTCAACCCTCCGACTAGTCGTGGGTTCCGCTTCGCCTCCAAAGGGGTCTTTCTTCCAATGTTCCAAAGAATAAAGTGACCTTCGCCCATCCTCTAAAGATCGGCACCCTTAATAACTAATCCGGCAAAGAAAAACCTCTTTCGTGTCTTGTTCCCAATATGTCCAATCAAATCGGCACCCATGATCCTCAATCTGCTTCCGATTCAGGTCAACAAGCATAGAGTCCACCAATCATGTCCAATCAAATCGGCACCCATGTTCCTCAAGCTCCGATTCACCAACAAGCATAGAGTCCACCAATCACAGTGCTCCGTCCATCATCCAACCTTCATTTTCTCAACCACTTATTATCCCACACCTTCGCCTATACACAAAGTTCTTCACAACAAATACCCCACCAAAGCGCCACCTGTAATGCCCGGTTACTCCTCTTATCATCCTATCAATCAACAGATGAATCCCCCATCGACACCTCAACAACATCCACCATTTACTTCTTATGTAGGACATACCAAAGGTGCCTCCTCCTCAATCCGACGTGGTTCAAATTCTTTTCAAGAAAATCGCAGACTTGGAAGCCTCCACCAAAGGGGCTCGCCCTTCATACTCTTTTCAAGAAGTGTGTAATGAACCCATTCACCCCTCAAAGGCTTTTAAGCCTTATCCTCCCCAATGGGAACTCCTAAATTTTCAAAATTTCATAGTGGAGGACCTCAACAACATTTGCGAGCATTCAAACATGCTTGCTACCTCATAGTCCAGATCGAGCTTATGCTCCGTATTTTTCCTATGTCTCTAAGCAGTCCCGCTTTAGACTCGGTACAATAACATTCCTCAACATTCCTTGTTTTCTTTCTCTCAATTGGCCTGTATGTTTGTTGAAAACTTTTCAATAAATATCGCGCATAAGATCTCGACATGATCTTTATAACATTCACAATTCGATGATGAGTCTATTGCAGACTTTGTCGCTTGCGTGAGAGGGATAATCAACCAATTGTCTTTCTCCCTTCCTCAATCCCAACAGATCGAGTTGTTTACTCGATCTTGTGCTAATCATATTTCTTCCACTTTAAGGATCCAGACTTTTCATACATTTGAAGAAGCCTTTACGATGGCACGCAAACTTGAATCCCGCGCCATTGAACAAGGGAAGTTAAAACTTCGCTCCAAATCTAAACCGGATTTTTCTCGGTTTACCAAATCAAATCCTTCCACTTCTAAAGACAAGAATCAGGGATCCACCAACGCTATCGTATTAAAAACATCACGAGCCGATACCACTTCTAATCAAACACCACGAAGAGACTCCTCATCTTCTCGAAAAGGGTCCTCGTCATCTCGATCTTACACTTCGTTGGGGGAATCATATGCTTCTATCCTAAAAAAAATGTTGGAAGTCCACATGATCGAACTTCCTCCCATTAGGAATATTGATGAAAGCCAAGAACGTCCATTCTGGTATAGGGAAAATGACTTCTGTCATTATCATAGAACCAAAGGTCATGACATCGAACGATGTCAAACCTTCAAAAATCTTGTCCAGAATTCATCGATAAAGGCGAGCTCATTCTCGATAACCCAAATGCTCCCCAAATCAAGCGCTGATGTCTTTAAACAACCTTTTCCTAATCATTCCCGAACCATGATGCTTCGTAGTCTCAAAACCAAACACTCATACTATCGCCTTCATCTCTATCAAGAATCTTCTTCTAAAACTAAGCCATCTCGAACACATCGACCGAATCATAACCTCCTTCCGCTTCGTTAATCGCTGGGATTCCACCATCTTCGATAGCCCGTCTTTGAATATTCCAACATTGTTAGATACGGATTCACCTCTCTCTCTCGCTTCTTTGTCTCGATCTTCCATCCATACCCGAGACAAGTCATCATCCTCATCCTGCCTCATCGCCGACATTCTTTCAATGCTCGAGGCAATTACATCCCTTCGAGTTTCCACCACGGATACATCTACTTCTATTTCTCCCATTTTGGCTGCGACTATGCCCTCGTGAACGTACTCTATAGTTGTGCCGACTTCGACGGAAGCGCTTCGATTTTGACTCTTCCTGCTTCCTTTCCTACGTAGTTTCACCCACAATTACGCATACTGTAAGAGTTCCCCGCAAGGAACTCGCTTCTTCATCACTCACTTCTTCCATCACAAATGCTACTTTTCCTATTAAGGGAAATCTAAAGAAGTAGCACCAACACCTATACGCTCGGTTCCTGAACTTAGACCGAGACAACCGAAATCTAACGTCATGCGCCATCGCACTCACCCCATTTGCTTTCCCCAAAAGGTTACAATCACCTTATGCGGTTGAAGTTGTCACCATCCCTGAAAAAGGAAAGCCCATATTTCGAACCATCAAGACTCTTGGTGCTTTCCCACAAAAATCTCTCTCTACGCCTCATAAAAGATTGGATTTGTCCACTGAGAAGGCATCTTCTTCTACACACTTATCAAAACCATCATCTTCTTCTACAACACATTCTTCACCAGCACCTCGAAAAGTGGACTTACCTACTAAAGAGACGTCACCTCTTTTATCAGAATCATCATCTTCATTACCAAAAGCCAGGGCACCCTATGTTCCTCCGATTACACCTACTTTGGAAGCTTCTCCCTCATCTAAATCGACATCATCTAAATCATCATTAGTTTCGACCAAGCAACCCCCCTTATCTTTGAAGACCACAACACTTGTCACATCTCCATCATCTTCAAAATCTATTTTAGGGGCTCCCCCTCCACCAAAATCAATCATGTCTCACTTACTTCCATCTCAAGTGCCCAAGGCTGCTCCTCCAGATGTCCAAAAAATAAGATGATCCCTAAAAAGACTGCAAACCAAACATGCAGTTCTTTTACCTCGGCAATTGTAAAGTAAAAGAGGCGCCTTCATCATCTCTGTCCTCATCTTCGTCTACCGGGTTCTACACCGAAATCCTTCACCAACTTATCCAATCTTCATCCATATCTCTTCCTCCGATTAAACCCTATAACCCTAAAGGAGTTAAACCTACCTGGTTTAACTCTGATTTGATTTGTGCTTACCACCGTACCCTGGGTCATGATACTGAGGGATGTAAAGCTCTTCAATCTGTCGTCAACAACCTTTTGGAAGAAAGTGATCTTTTGCTGGAGGAGGAGAAACAAGCACCTCCTGTCATCTTAGCTCCATCTGAACCCCAACGATCTACTCAGGCCTCTACTTCTAGTGATTACACTCCAAATGATCTTCCACCTTCTCAAATCGACACAATCCATATCGCCACTAGAACCCAACATTATGATAATCCATCCTCATCTACAGCATCTCGACCACGGGTTGTCATTTCTGCAGCCCCCGAAGGAGTTCCTCCTTCCTCATTAGCCCCGAGACCTCGGGTCTCTATTCGTGCTGCACCTCGGGCTCAAATTCCCGTGTCAGTTGAGGAGAGTGTTATGAAACAACTCACCCAGGCTCCGGTCAAAATGTCTCTTTTTGACCTCATTCAATCCTCTCCGCAACATCGCCAGGCTCTGATTGATAATCTGCATCGCATCGCAGTTGAATTCGATGAGCCCTCACTTTTCGAGATGGTTGTTGATCAATAGACCATCAACCACCATTTCTTTTGAAGATTCGAAATTCCTTCTCTTTCTTCCGAGGATTTGAGGCTCCCTCTTTATCACAAACCAATCGACAACACTACATTAAAACGCATTATGATCGACAGTGGTGCTGCACTCAACGTCATCTCCTCGCACACATTCGAGCAACTTAAGTTACCAAAGAACGTAGTGTCACCCCCGCCTTTCGCTCTTCGATCATTTAACGATCAGCTAGCAGTTACTTTAGGAACTGTGGTCTTACCCATTCGAGTAGGTAAGAAGTTGCTTCACGAACTCTTTTACATTGTTGAAGGGAAATTCCACTATAATATGATCCTCGACGCTCCTCGGATTCGCGCAATGCATCAGTGTCCCATCTACCCTCCATCGATGCTTAAAATATCAATATGAGGGCAAAATATATACTCATCCAGAGATCCTTTGCCTTCCGCGCAATGCGACATGACCACAGTGGTCTCGCCTCTAAAGGAAAATGCCTGTTCTCCCGACGGGCCTCATCTTCTTCCATACCTGCAACCAAACTACCGATGTACAAAATTTAGAAGAGACATAGTGCTTTCTCACTAGAGAGCTTCCTCTCCTTTCTTTTGACACCCATCTCAAACCTAGTGAGTATGGTAGACCGCATAAACAACCCGAATATCAGCCAGTGTCTTGGTCGCATCGTCACCATTGGTCCGCCAATCAATCAATGACTAATTTCATTTACTATGTGGTCTTGATACACCTCACTATCACCCGATTCTCCTCCTAGGGCCAAACCTTATCTAACAGGTTTGATTATCTACGTAATCCCACGCTTGCAAAAACTTATTTATATCGATGCGCATGGAAGGGCTTTGGCTTAGGTAAATATGAACAAGGTGTGCATGACCTCGCATCCATTCCAACTCTCAAGCCACATCAAAATTTGGTTTAGGATTTAAACCTCTTTCAAAAGCCACCGCACGTTCTCGATGAGCCTCTTCCTATCGAGGAACCATCTTCTCCCGCTAAGTCGAAGCATCACTGATGTGGACGACGCCATTTCCATCCCGCTAACTAACTTTTATCAATACCATTTCCTTAGGGCCGCTAGCCTATAAGACTAATGACAGGTCCACTTCCATACCGTTAATTTTCCCTGAAATAGTTGGAGACGACTCTCCTACTATCAACACTATCCACTGTGCGGATGATGATTCTGTCCTCACCTATCTGGGGGCAGAGGATTCCTATCTTCCCAAAACTATTCCTTCTGACACGTCTACGCTTCTCAACGAAGCCACTGTCGACCTTAATATAGGGACTTCTAAAGACCCTCGCATCATTAAGGTCGGCCAATCCCTTAATCCACAGGAATTAGGAGACTTTACCACTTTTCTTTCCAACCATCGTCAAGCTTTTGCTTGGGCATATGAGGATATGCCAGGACTCGATCCCGATATTGTGGTCCACAATATCGTTACTCTTCCCAACATCAAACCAGTTAAACAAAAATTACGTAAAATGCACCCTAGAGTAGCCCTTCTTGTTAAAGAAGAATTGCAGCGCTTGCTCTCGGCTAACTTCATCCAACCCATCGATTATCCACAATGGGTTTCCAATGTAGTACCAAGAATTCAAAGCTACCGGGAAAATTTGAATTTGTACCGACTTCCGGATCTTAATCTTGCTTGTCCAAAAGATGATTTTCCTCTACCTAATATCGACCAACTCGTGGATTTAATCAAGCAGGTCATGAGATGCTTTCTTATGGATGGTTTCTCTCGGATATAATCAAATTCTCATCGCACTTAAGACCAACATAAGACTTCTTTCATAACTCCTCGGGGACCTTCTGTTATCGTGTCATGCCTTTCGGTCTTAAGAACGCAGAGCAACCTATCGCCGAGCAATGACCTACATCTTCCATGATCTCTTACACAAAATCATGGAAGATTACGCCGACGATCTCCTCGGTAAATCCAAACGTCGTCAGATCATCTTTTCATTCTCGCACCTCTCTTTGAGAGGCTTATTCGCTTTTGTCTTCGCCTAAATCCATCTAAGTGCGTGTTTGGCATTCTCACCGTAAAACTTTTAGGTTTTATCATTTCCATTAGGGGTATTGAAGTAGACCCCGCAAAAATAAAAGCTATCCTTGAGATGCCTCCCTTCTAACTTAAAGCAACTCCGCAGCTCCCAAGGACGTCTTCAATCGCTAAGGCTGCTTTATCTCACAATTGTCGGACCGGACCGTTGTCAACCTTTTCATCATCTCCTCCGTAAGAATGTTCATTTTGAATGGGATGAGCATTGCCAAAAGGCCTTTGATGATCTCAAAGCTTATCTTCTTTCTCCACCTGTGCTTACACCTCCACGCGAGGGGGAGCCTTTCTATCTTTATATCTCTGGTGCTGGACCTTGCTCTGGGAGCCATGACTCCCATCGGGACGCTTGCGGTAAAGAACAAGCCGTCTATTACATCGCCACACTCCATGAGTATGAAACACGTTATTCCGAAGCTGAAAAGCTGTGTTGTGCTCTCTTCTTCGCAACTTCTAAACTTCGTCATTACCTTCTTAATCACAAAACTTACATTGTCACAAGTGTCAATCCACTCAAGACAATTCATGCGAAGCCTTATCACAATGATCGTATCACTCGTTGGCTCATGCTTATGACTGAATTTGATCTCGAGTTTATCCCGCAAAAGTCTATCAAGGGTCAGGTCATTGCAGATCAATTAGCTGATGCTCCTCTCCCGACACTCAAGTCCCCCTTGCTCAATTCCCCGATGAATATATCCAACAAATTGATTTTGGTCTGTCTCCATTTAAAGTAAAGCTCTTCTTTGATGGATCCAAATGCCAGCAAGGGGGAGGTGCAGGTTTCGTGATGATTCCTCCTTGGGGTACGCCTATCCTAGTCGCACACAAACTAAACTTTGAGTGCACCAATAATATGGCTGAATATGAAGCTCTTGTCTTGGGTCTTCAAAATGCCATTAATCTCGGCCGCCATATTGACATCTTTGGTGATTCTGAACTCATCGTTAATCAAGTCACGGGTGTCTATCAATGCAAGAATGATATCCTTCAAAAATATCGTGATATCGTTCTCGTTCAACTCCAATCTTTCGATAAATTCACCATCCAAGCTATTCCTCGCACTGCGAATCGATTCAGCATACAATGGCTTCGTTAGCCTCACTTATCCCACCTTTTACCGAGGACTCGCGACTTTATGTGGCTGTGCAACGATTAGATCAACCATCTCATCTTAGGCAACTAACTTCAATCCATGCTATCACAACCCATACTCAGGATGAGTGGTATCAACAGATCGTTGATTATCTATCTCATTCGGTGCTTCCTCCAGATCTAACTTCCAATGGTAGAAGATCTTTTATCCTACGTGCTAATCGCTATACTATTCTAGGAGGGATCCTCTACAAACGCGGCTTTGATGGTATTTTTCTTCGGTGCCTCAAAACCCTTGAATCATCTAAAGCTATCCAGGAGGTCCATGACGGTATCTGTGGTGGACATTTTAGTGGCTTGGCCGTAGCTAAACGCATCTTACGATTAGGATATTATTGGCCTTCTCTTAATCGAGATTGTTGTGAATACACTAAGAAATGTGTCAAGTGTCAACAACATTCCAATCTCACGCACATCCCTAGTCAAGCTTTACAACCTACAACGGATTTGTGGCCTTTTTCGCAATGGGGTCTTGATCTTATTGGTCTCATCAATCCCCGTTCTTCACAACGTCATCATTCTATCATTATTGCCACTGAGTACTTTACTAAGTGGGTGGAAGCTATCCCTCTTTCTTCAACAAAAGCTAAACCCATAGTTGATTTTGTCTATCAACACATCATTTGTCGCTTTGGTGTTCCACACAAACTCATCACAGATAACGGTAAGTCTTTCAAAACGTTGATTTGCAAAACCTCTGCGACGCTTTCAATATCAAACTCAGCTTTTCTTCTCCATACTATCCTCAAGCTAATGGCCAGGCCGAAGCTTCCAATAAAACTTTGCGTAATATCCTCGCAAAGGTAACTAGTCGAGCTGGTAGGGATTGGCATTTACATATCCCTTTTGCTCTCTGGGCTTATCGACTAGCATCCGTACTCCTACTGGTGCTACTCCCTTCTCTCTCGTCTATGGGTCTGAGGTTGTTCTTCCTTTGGAAGTCCAAATCCCATCTCTCCGTGTTTCTCTTAGAGAATTTGTCTCCGATGAGGACTATCGTCAAAATCGCCTAAAGACAACTTGAATTATTAGATGAGCGGCGCTCTCAACGCTCTTGAACATCATCAAGTCTATCTTGAACGTGTCAAACGTGCTTATAACAAGCACTTGCAGCACCGTGACTTCAAAATTGGTGATCTTGTTCTTAAAGAAAACCAAAATGTCACTACACTCGAAAGGAGTCAGCGTGGTAAGTTTGCTCCCAACTGGATGGGTCCGTACGTTATCACCCATAAATATGGGTCTGGGGCTTATCGTCTATCTTCCATGGATGGTATACCCGAAGTGGAACCTCTTAATGCCTTGCATCTAAGGCCCTTCTACTGTTAAAATCTATCTTACACAAATCTAGTCGCAAGACAGATCTTTCATCCGTCTAACAACCAGTCATATACTTTCATGGTGATTCAAAATTATGTGGTTCTCCGCCTATTGTCTTTTTACCTTAAATATGAGTATCGCGGCTCTACTCATAGCATTTTTCTTCTGGATATGTTTCTCCTCATGGTAGGAACACCTTAATCACCGTTTCATTTGTCCCAAGTGCTTATCTTAATCGGATCTACTCGGGGCATGAGTGTATGTTCTTTATACGTTTTCTTCCCCTCTACCTGATCTATCTAGGTCTAAACTCAGCTTCTTCCAAAAAGCTTTTCAAAAAAAAAAAAAAAAAAGATGCTATCCAAAAAAAGATAGACTGATCCTCAAGGACAAATATCCATACATTATCAAATGAATCAAAAGATATAGACCATACCCTCGAAGGATGGCTATCATTAAAATTCAAAATACGCACCGCTCCTCAAGGACGGCCGCTTTTCTCAAAGGAATACTCAAGGCTTCTTGCATTGATCAGCCTTTCAGTCAATTTATACACTTTTTAGCATCACTGAAAGACTTCCCGTATTGATCGGGCTTTTTCCATATCTAGCAAACTTCCCGCATTGATCGGCTTGCTTTTTTCTCCGTAAATCATGAAGTCGAGATATAAGACCTTTTGTCGATCATATGGAGAATCCTATTTTCCCAAAGATAAACATGTATTCTGTCCCTTGTAAATTTCGATGAGATACTTACTTACTGCTCCTTCCGTTTCCCTCCTAAATCTGGTTTGCGACTAGTTAGTGTCAGGTTTATTTTAACCTCATGTAGGGCCTTGTATGCACGATCTTTTGATTTCTTATCCGGATTCTATTTATGGTCGGTTGAGAGTCCAACTTATCATTTTTCCTCTTATCTCGGGTGTATTTCCTTTATTTCTAATCAAGGTCATTTTCATTACATCCTCGACTCTCACAGAGTATATGTCCGATTATTTCATCCAGCTTAAATTGACATTTCATATGTTAATTTAATCAAAATTTATCATCTATCTAATTTCATCTTATCTACTTTGACATATCAAAGCATGTATTGTCAACACATGTGAATCTATCTATCTATTTTCATCAAAATTTAATTAAAATCTCAAAATATCAAATCCATTTCAACTATCAAAACCCATCTATCCATCACATCATCTAAACACTTAACATCCAAGTAACACTACTATCTATCTATATCTATTTTCATCAAAATTAAATTAACATCTCAAATACCAAATCATCAATCACAATCCATCTATCTAATCACATCTATCCATCTATCCATCAAAATTAAATCCATACATCAATCACATCATCTATCCAAAAATATCTAAAAATATGTACATCCAAGTGACACTACATCTATCTATTTTTTTCATCAAAATTATATCCACATATCAATCACATCAAATCACATCACATCTATCTATCCTCTATGTCTATGTTCATCCAATCTCATCTATTTATCATCTATCAATCTATGTCTACATCCATCACAATTACGCTACATCTGTCCATGTATATCAAAATTAAAAACAGGAGAACAATCATATGACAAAAACAATGATAAATCTATATATATACATAAGTGTCTGAGACAACAAAAATGGGTGGCTCTCAATCAAGCCATCTATACAATGCCTTCCAATCGAGGCTACATCACTACACTGATACAAAATATAAAAAAATCCCTATATAGTAAAATCTGATGCATGGAGGACACTATCTCCTCCACCCTCCTCTGGACCAGGCTGTCTCTCCTGGCCGCCGCCTATCGAGCTAGATGCACTCGCCGCTGAGGTCTCTCCCACCTCGGCCTCTCCCGTGCTCCTCCACCTCGAGGCCCCGCCGCCGTGGCCGTCGCTGATCTCCTCCTCGCCCCGTACCGAGGCACATCTGGGGCATGCTGCGCTAAGGCATCCTCATAGTATCTCACCTCAGCGAGGAGAGACTGATATGTGCTCAAGCTCACGGTACTCGGTGCTCGTAATGGTGCTGGGCGTAATGGCCGCCCCGGTGGTGCCCCTCCTAGGGTCGTGCCCTGTGTACCAGACTCTGACGTGGTACCTGTCTCCCCATATTTGGCCCTGAGGGCCTCCCTATGTCGGTGAAGGTAGCGATCCTCTCGCTGGATCGCCGTATCTCGCTCTCCCGGTGAGTGGTGTCTCTCCAAAATCGGGCATCCTCTCCTCTCGCTGCGAGCTCGAATCTCCTCGAGAGCCACCTCGTGTGTCACGTGTGGGGGGCGTGCTCTCCTCCAGCCTCTCTAAGACAGTGAGCCATATCCTCCTCGCCGCATCTATAGATGCCGGAGATGTCGTGGTAGCTCTGCACATACCATGCCGCATAACCATCATCTACTCCAACGATCATCATCGCTGTCTGTGGAGGGTGGGGCCTCTCTCAATGGATCTGCCGGGATCAAAATCGGCAGATCAGTCTCCCTGCTATCTCGCCTATAAGGCCTGTAAGTAGTCGGCACTGTCTGCACTAGGCCGAACTGTCTCAATACTCGCATAAACGGGACTCGCTCCCACATATCAGGCGCCCCTAACCACCCTGCTCCGTCTCAATGCCACCAAGTGAGCATCCTGACCAGCCCATGTCGGAAATACCCGATATGGCCTCCAGATAACCTGATCCGGTGTCAGCGTCCTGAAACGCTCAGTATACCAATCCACCGATCTCCCTGTATCCCCAGCGGCCATATCGCCCGCCATCGCCGGAATCCATAATCAATAGCTCCCACTGCTGCTGGCATCCAAGGAAGCCCGGATGGCCTGATCACCGCTATATGCTCATATGCCCAGCAATGGAGCACAAAACTAACATCAATACCTGTCCTCCCGCTAGTGGTATACATCCATAGCTCGTGATATATCTGAGCTATCGAGCATCAACAAAAGCAAATACCTGTCTGAACTGCAGGATGTCGCAAACGCAATCTAATAATAATAGTGGGAATCTCCCACCTCCTGAATCTGGCAGAGTGAAATAGGATATCGCCATCTGAATCAAAACTATCCGTCTCGCTCCGGGGCTATCCTCTCTCAGTACGCGAGGCTATCCGCACCGCCTCCCAGCACACTATCTCTCAATCATCTTCGCCTATCTCCATACAATCGAACTAGGGCCCTCTCGCCGCTTCTCGTGGTGTAATTCTATCGGTCCCCAATGATCGGCAGCCTCAAAATCCTCGTATATATCCTCATGGGTGATGGTCATCTCACCCGCCCCGAACCAAAAAGTGCACGCCTCAGTTATCCCATCGCCGCACTAGTGCTCGCATCAACTCTACATCTCGCGGCACTCGCCTCAGTATCTAAAGCCCCCGAGCCCGGCTAACTCTAAATGCCGCCAATCTGTGCATCACCACATCAGAAGAATAGTCTCTAAGAACTCGGGAATAGCATCCCTCATGTGTAGAACCTCTCGTGCCTGCATCCACGACATCAAGAGCAATATTAGTCTCATATTTACCCAAATCAGAACATCCAAAACAAAAAAAAAAAATTACAATCTATTCACAAGTCTATATAATCGGCGCCGATTAAATATAATCGGCGTCGTTTATTTATAGTCGACGCCGATTAACATAAATCGGTGCGCCGCTTGAATATAATCGGGCGCTCGACTATACAATCGGCGCGATTTCTGGCCGGATGTAAAAACACCCCTCGCCTCCCACCCGGCAAAATAGAAATTAAAAAAATAAAAAAAAATAAAGCAAAAGCAAAACAACGGGTTCACGAAGAACCACTTACCCCAGGTCGTGTCCTCCTGCGCTTCTGACCGCTCCCAGAGGCTTCCATGGTGCTCAAATCCAACTTTTGACTCTCTCTGAATCAATCGTCACGGAGTGAATAAATCGTTCACGTTTTCCGTTCACATATTTATATGTGCGGTGCAAGGTCGGCGCCGATTGTTTTGGTCGACGCCGTTTATTTAAGTCGACGCCGATTTTTTTATATATCGCCGCCGATTTTCCATCTCTTTGCCTTAGTGTTGATACTTGGCTCATTTATCTATCTGATCATTATTGTGCGTTGAATGTTGCCTTTTGGCACATATTTTCGATATCACCGTCCATTTCGAGTTTGTTCCCTTTGCATGGGGCACTCATACTTTTTGGCAGCTTAGAGTTAAACGGGTCCGTAGGCACTAACGTCGTCTGCTTTGCAGACCGTCTAGTTGTCCCTACCAATGTGTCTCTCTTTAGATGCTGACTATTTTGCAGCCCTCCTTACACTCATGGGTCTGTAGGTACTAACGTCGTCTCATGAGGAGACCGTCTAGTTTGCCCTACCAATGTGAGTTCCTTAGGTTACTGCCTTTTTATTTATTTTTATGCGTCATCAATGATCGATCTACCTGCATATCCACCGGGGCATCCCGCGTTTTCATCTACCTTTTTTCAAACTTGGGATCGTTTGTTCTATCATCCATCCCATCCCTAGTTTGAGGGGGATCACATCATCACTTTTTCTTCCCTTCTTCCATCTCCTTGTTTTTGTCTCATAACCTTGCTTATCGCAAGTTACTTGACAAAAAGGGGCAAAATGTAGACACCTAAAATTGATTATCCAATTTAGTGTCCCTCGTGCGCGTTTGCTCTCTCAGGTAACCTGGGGCACGTTTATATCACCACTATCCCCTTGGGATATTATTCAATTTGCATTTTAAACACCTATCCTAAGTTTAATTCACCCCTTTATGTTTTACCCATGAGTAATTAAATATTAACTATTTAATTACACCTTTTCACATGTATCCTAACCACTTATTTACCCCATATCTATCCTATCCATGTGTCCCTCCTATTTCTCCTCCTCACAATCAAGCAACGGGATATTTCCCGTATTTGAGGTGGAGGGATAACTCTTATCTTTCTAGAAATCGTTCATTTTGGCCATCTCGGAGTTTGTTCCGCGATCGGCGCCGACCGGTACGGTCGACGCCGATTTTTAGGAGCGGCACCGATTATAAATAGAAGCCTAGAACTCGCCTTACGGAGAAAAAAAACACATGCACGAACACGAAGGATAGACAGAGACAGATCGCGAAAGAAACACAGACCGTGAAAGAGAGAGAACGAGAGATCTTTGCGCATCTAGTGTCAACATTATCTATCAAATGAGAACGGATCTCGTCCAAATCAATCCCTGAGAGGAGCACCGTTACTCTGTTCTTATCACATCAACATCGCACGTATCCATTGATCTTCTGTGACTCTGCTCCAAAGATCTCACCGCTTCGCATATCCAGCAGACGCTGACGATCTGGCCTTCACTTTCTGATTTCCAAATCTTCTACTTTCAGTCGACGCCGATCTTATTCAGTCGACGCCGATTCTTAATAATCGACGCCGATCACTTCAGTCGACGCCGATTCTACATAATCGATGCCGATCATCCTCGCAGACAGTAAAAGGACACAGTAACACAAATCTAGCTTTGTTTTCACAGCCTCCTATCTTATGTTGCTTTCACTCTTGCTTAGATTCTCATTTATTACCTTAATCGTAAAATCTAGTCTTGTACGTACATCTTTATCATGTATGCTTCTTTACTTAATTGAAAACGTGGATCGACATCCGCCGAGGGAGCTCATCGCTTCGGACCCGCTTCTTAGCGAGTCCACCTAAATATCTTTTAACGTGGTCTTTTTCTCGCCGAGCATCGGTGTCTCGCAGTTACTTGGATCTATTGTGCGCAGAATTGCCCGTGTGCGCCCATCTTATCTACATCGGCTTCCTCATTCCGCTACATCTTCGGATCTTGTCCATCGTGTATCAATTTCATTGGATTTTTTCAGGTTTTTGTGTTTAGTTTGGGTACACCTTTTGACCATAAAAAAATATATTTAAAAATATAGATGTTGATTCGATCTACTATATACTAATACAAATTGTATATAGTACCATTGCATATATATATATTTTAAATATTGAAACAAAGATCACAAAAATGAGGTAGCCAAAAAGAGGTCATGATAGAAGGTTACACGAGATAAGAACAAGAATTTTTTTACAATCACCAAGAAGACTTGCTCAATATCAAAACATATAATAACCGACTATCTGAGTAAATACCAAATAACTAATTTATCCTTTTGGAACTACATCCGCACCATGACTCATCCTCTACTTATTTGGAGTTGTGACTTAATTTGATCCAACTGGTGGGCAGCATCCTTGTCTGTCTTGGTCAATACCTGTATTTGAGATAGAAGAGAAGAAGTTTGGAAAAATATATTAGAGTAAAGCTTTGAAATTATAGTTTCATGATGAATATTAGAGCTGGAAAATATTGTTGAAAATATAGATTTCCAAATATTCAATAAAATCACATGTCTAACAGAATCAACTATAACATTATTTTTAAAACCCAATCCAAATAAAGCTTCTCTCCAATTCAAATGATGATCAAACACAACTGGTAATACTCTAAAGATATCATACCATTTCCTTTTAGCATGGGGACAAATTCAAAATAAATGTTTTATGTTTTCACCGAGATGACAAAAAGGGGTATTTAGAAGTATGGATAGGCATATATTTCAAACTTTCTCCAATTTGGAGCTTGCAATGTAATATCTTCTATGCAAGTAATTGAGCATCACCATCATCTTTAAATCTCCATATTTGAGCACTTAATTTAGCCCAATTATCATGGATAAACTAGCATTTAGAGACAATTTGGGGAGGAGGAATAGATAAATCTTCTTTAAAGGAAAATTGGAAAAATGATCGATGAAAACCATTACTATTCTTTGAAGAAGTTACAATGCATGAGAGTGCACATCATTGTATATAACTATGGTCATTCGTAATTGATAGATTGATTAACCCCACAGAGGAATTTTTGGTTCAAAAGTTTAATTCATTTGGAGTTTTGGTACTGCCTAACCTTCACGTACACCTTTTGACCATAAAAAATATATTTAAAAATATAGATGTTGATTCGATCTACTATATACTAATACACATTGTATATAGTCCCATTGCATATGTATATTTTTAAATATTGAAACAAAGATCACAAAATGAGGCAGCCAAAAGAGGCTGCAATAGAAGGTTACATGATACAAGAACAAGAATTTTTTTACAATCACCAAGAAGACTTGCTCAATATCAAAACATATAATAACCGACTATCTGAAGTAAATACCAAATAACTAATTTATCCTTTTGGAACTACATCCGCACCATGACTCATCCTCTACTTATTTGGAGTTGTGACTTAATTTGATCCAACCGGTGGGCAGCATCCTTATGTCTCTGTCTTGGTCAATACCTGTATTTGAGATAGAAGAGAAGAAGTTTGGAAAAATGTATTAGAGTAAAGCTTTGAAATTACGGTTTCACGATGAATATTAGAGCTGGAAAATATTGTTGAACATATAGATTTCCAAATATTCAATAAAATCACATGTCTAATAGAATCAACTATAACATTGTTTTTAAATCCCAATCCAAATAAAGCTTCTCTCCAATTCGAGATGATGATCAAACACAACTCGAAATACTCTAAAGATATCATACCATTGCCTTTTAGCATGGGGAAAACTCCAAAATAAATGTTTTATGTTTTCATTGAGTTGACAAAAGGGTGTATTTAGAAGTATGGATAGGCATATATTTCAATCTTTCTCCAATTAGAGCTTGCAATGTAATATCTTCTATGCAAGTAATTGAGCATCACCATCACTTTAGATCTCCATATTTGAGTAGTTAATTTAATCCAATAATCATGGATAAAATGGCATTTAGAGACAATTTGGGGAGGAGGAATAGATAAATCTTCCTTAAAGGAAAGTTGGAAAAATGATCGATGAAAACCATTACTATTCTTTGAAGAACTTACAACACATGAGAGTGCACATCATTGTATATAACTATGGTCATTAGTAATTGATAGATTGATTAACCCCACGAGGCATTTTTGGTTCAAAAGTTTAATTCATTTGGAGTTTTGGACTGTGCCTAACCTTCACGTACACCTTTTGACCATAAAATATATATTTAAAAATATAGATGTTGATGCGATCTACTATATACTAATACACATTGTATATAGTCCCATTGCATATATATATTTTTAAATATTGAAACAAAGTTCACAAAAATGAGGCAGCCAAAAGAGGCCGCAATAGAAGGTTACACAGACAAGAACAAGAATTTTTTTACAATCACCAAGAAGACTTGCTCAATATCAAAACATATAGAAATTGACTATCCGAAGTAAATACCAAATAACTAACTTATCCTTTTGGAACTACATCAGCACCATGACTCATCCTCTACTTATTTGGAGTTGTGACTTAATTTGATCCAACTGGTGGGCAACATCCTTGTCCGTCTTGGTCAATACCCGTATTTGAGATAGAAGAGAAGAACTTTTGAAAAATATATTAGAGTAAAGCTTTGAAATTACATTTTCACGATGAATATTAGAGCTGGAAAATATTGTTGAAAATATAGATTTCCAAATATTCAATAAAATCACATGTCTAACAGAATCAACTATAACATTATTTTTAAATTCCAATCTAAATAAAGCTTCTCTCCAATTCAGATGATGATAAAACACAACTGGTAATACTCTAAAGATATCATACCATTGCCTTTTAGCATGGGGACAACTCCAAAATAAATGTTTTATATTTTCATTGAGCTGACAAAAGGGGATATTTAGAAGTATGGATAGGCATATATTTTGAAAATTTCTCCAATTAGGAGCTTGCAATGTAATATTTTCTATGCAAGTAATTGAGCATCACCATCGCTTTAGATCTCCATATTTGAGCATTAATTTAACCCAATAATCATGGGTAAACCGGCATTTAGAGACAATTTGGGTAGGAGGAATAGATAAATATTCTTTAAAGGAAAATTGGAAAAATGATCGGATGAAAACCATTACTATTCTTTGTAGAGATTCTGATGCATGAGAGTGCACAATTTGATCAACAATTCATGAGGAGCTAATGACGGCACAAATATGAGAAAATGTCAGATTTTATTATTCAAGACAAATCTTATTTTAATAACCCGCCAAGGAGACCATTGTAAATTGTTTAAATTCCATATGTCACTGAATTATTTGAATCCTTTCTTCAACAAAGAATAAAAATGTTTGGGAAAACTTATGGCTAAAGGTTCCCATTATATTAGATAAGTTTATTCCACCAAATTGAAGGTGAAGAAAAGTGAAACCATGATGTAAAAAGATTCTTTCCATTTTAATCAAAGAAAGACATGCAACCATGCCTTCGAAATAGATTAGATAAGGTAGGAAGATCTTAGTTGAAAAGATGGAGAAAGAAAACTTTTGTCCAACTAATGAACTTCATGCCACTTCCTTTTGGCTAAGGTTGTTTCAATTATGTGACGTAATAAACTTTCCATGGCTTATCACCTTTGACAGCTCTAATGATCCATTTTACAACTAAACACACTCCTTGAGCTTTGGGGTCTATGATTCCTAGTCTTCCTTTAGTTTTTGGTTGAATGTAGTGTGTAACATTCCCATTTTAAGACTTTAGAAACAAGGGAATTTTTTTATATACATAATGTTCTCTGTTCTAAATAATCATAATTTAGAACACACATTCCATGCCAATCAATATCATAACAGATAACCATATGCAGCTATAAATGACTCGGTGAGCTACCGATATCTCATTTCATGACTCGATTACCAACCGATCTCTCATGTTAACTTAAGTATTGTATACTATGGGTATACTATGTATACTTGGTTCTCTTACCCTATTCTGTATTGAGTGTTCTGTTTAAGAAATCTATCTGAATATTTGTTACCATATTCATCTGAAATCACATTTATCAAACTAGGCGACACAAGACAACGCAACCAACAACTTACAATACTTTGGCCAAATATTTCCAACATACTGTTCATGTTACTATTCCTAGATGGCATACTTGTATAATCGAATAGGTTCTTCAACCAACTCATCTATTTTCTAGAATGGTCTTTACTAACTTCATCAGTCCACTTATCCAAGGTTTGACCCTAACCCAGGTTATTGATATAATTTGGTATAGGGAACCACTCACGATGACCTAGGGTATATGGGCATACTCATTCAACCTAAGTCAACTGAATGTGCCAAGTTACCCTAAGTCATTGAGAGTCACTACCTATGCAAAATCATATCCTTAGCCTGATCTAGAGAGAAACTAAGTGCAAGTCTAGATTTGAGTAGGTCTTGATGAACCAATGCTGAAGGGTGTTGCAACATGTCAATTGCAACATTGTATCCTCATGAAGACCCAAGTCTTCATGAAGGTACAGTTTTGCAGTTGGCATGTGCCAACATCCGATAGAACTACTTCATCATGACTTACACACCTCAAGAGGTCATATCCACTTAATTATCTTTGGATTAAGATTCAAATCACAACAACCTTGCATAACCCTAATCCCAATAATCCTTAAGTTTTCAATCCTTATTTGAGTTGATTAGATAATATGAAACCTCATAACCTATGATTGCTTTTATGTTCATTAACTTTTTTCTTAATGTGCAATTAATCAAAAACAGAAACAACATCTATCATAAGATTTAATTAATGTGTCTCAACCATTCAAGGAATGTATAAGAACCAAAGTAGGTTCTATTTGATATACTTCATAGATATGAAGTCTAAATGGTTATCGAACTCATATACCATTCATTTATTTTGTATCCTTTTGAGAGGAGGAGAACCTTCCTCATTATGGTTAAGTATTATGATTAATTATACCCTTATCTAATTCACACATCCTGATATTTTAACTATAAAATCATAACATCATAATAAACCATTCCAAATTAGGTAAAGAACAAAAATACATACAACTTAGTAAGTTGCATTCAAGTAAGGGAAATTTTACTAATTCCCATTTATCCATCCAATTCAATGAAATTAGAAATAAGGATCCAATTAGATATGAATGACAACATCAAAGACATGATTAAAAATTTCCTTCATATTATGAACAAGAGAATAGACATAATCAATTTAAGTAACTTCAGTCTTTTCAATTCATCATGAAAAATACACATTTTACAAGACTATGCATTACTGACATATTTCATGTCAACAACATCAAGATCATTAAAGAATACAACTTTCCTTCCTTCAATACATCTCAATAATAAATCAAAATTCTCTATAAATGGTCCAAACTTTTAAGCAACCAATACATCATAAAATTTATTGCCTTCCTTTATCACTTACAAAGTCCATTTGCAAAAATTGCTAGCACGGGTCAGTTCATTGAACTGAGCATGATAAGCACTAAGCATTAAAACAAAATGCTTTCAACTAATTATTTCATTAAACCAACTCTGCTTTAATGAAATAGTGAGGTCAAGCAGACAAATAAATCATAAGTAATAACAACCATAGAAGAAGAACAATTAATCAATTTGAACAACATTCAAGGAAATATCATGATGTAATCAACAATCTACAACATGATATCGGATAAATAATGTTCCATCCAATACACTTTTCCTTATCAAATAAAAGTACCTTCTAATTATTTCCTTCACAATTCATCTGAATTTGAAATACAAAAATAAACTTTATGGTTTAAACCAAAACAAATTTACCTTCGAAGTAGGAACCTTCTAGCCCAGCTTTACGAAATTTCATAAAAGACACTACGGTCGAAGCTCATTCCCGGCTTCAAAAAGGATTTAGGATGTATCATTTAATAATATAAGTAAATAAGAGTCTCACACATCAAATATGACATCCTAATCCCAAATCCAAGACATAGCCTAATTTCTCAAGTTAGGCCATACATTAACATTAGGATAGTATTTACTCAATGCACAACATTTCACATTAGTCTTCTATCACAAATATTAAAAAACTTAACACGATTCAAGAGGATAAGAAAGTAGTAATGTCAACTACCCAAGAGCATTAAAGAAAGTAATGCAACTGAACCAATGAAATCTTATGACAAGATTTACCCAAAAGAAGAAGAACAACTATGATGAAACAATAAGAGTTTCCTTTATAATTCGGTTAACCCAAATCCCCATACACAACTTCAGAAAAGAGAACACAACACATAACCTCCTATAATTTCCAAAGTGGTAGTGATCAGACTTCACCTTAGAGACTGAAAGAGAAGGAGTCAAATTTCATGATCAGAAGGGGATTCCTACATTCAATCAAATAAGAAGAATTTCGTAAAGGAAAATGCATACCCAATCACTACATCCCCAAATTCCTTTATAAAAGAAAACACATATAAGAAGAGATTAAACAGAATGTGTGACTGTTGTGGTTGAAATAGTTTTAAGCAAGGTTTCCCATCATGGACAACTAATGACAGTGATATTATACCCATATAAAAAAGGAGATGCAATGACAAAATGTGCTAAATGCCATACGAGGTAAATAAAGTCTCCAATAGTCACTCAAGAACGTCAACTTTTCAGTCAAAGATCCACAGACTGATCAATTCCTTCAAGGTGAAAGTAAAACAAACAATGAGACAAACTCTCAATCTAATCCTCACATAGGTGAGAGAAATACATCTTAAGAAAAGACAGAGAAGGTTCCATCATGATTCAATTCTAAAGAAGGTATAACCCAAGATTGACATATCTTAGCTACAAGCATCGAAGCTATCAACAAAATTATTCCCTCCAATCTTTCTCAGAGATCAAAGAAATGGAAGAGTCCAGAAAACCCTTTATTCAGAATCGATTTAGTTAGTTCAAAATCAAGAAATGACAACCGCAAGTCCAAATAGCATCCTTAAAGTTCATGATATCCCAATCAGGAAGGGTTTAACAAGTTTACTCAAGCAAGATATTCAAGAGATTAACCCAGTTAGGGGCAGTTATACAAAACCAACAACATCTACTTCAACAGGGAAGAAGACAACATGAACAAAATAAAGAAAGATCAAACAGAGCTACAAGAATAACCTAGCATTGACTCCGACAAAGCCGACTCTCATAATGTCCCCAACCAACAAGACCTCACCTATGTAACCTTTAGTTTAGTACTCAAGAACTTAAGAAAACACAATATAAATATAAGATTAGAAGAAAGACTTCAAACACAGGTATCCCCAACAAGATAGCCTCAAAATCAAAGTGTCCAAGAAATAATTAACCCATAGTTTCCTTAAAATAACCTAATTCGAGTACTCAGTTTAAACTGAAAATTTTAAAGGAGTAATAAAACATTCACTCTTGTTTCCATATAAGAAGAACCCAAAAAATAGAGATTCCAAACACCCAATAACTACCTAGCTTCCATTGAATACCGAATCCAAAGAACTGATAGAGTATACAATGAGTTCAAGAAGAAGGCACACATTTACTTTGTTTCTCTAAACAAATTTGAGCTCACACAACTTAGAATCCAAGCATGCATATTCATACAATTCCAACAGAGTAACATAACTTCCACAAAACAAAGAAGTGAAAATGAAGGGTATTCACTTACCTTCTACCAACCCAAATTACAACTTGGTTTGAAACTTGAAGCCACATAAATTTGAGCTCACACAACTTAGAATTCAAGCATGCATATTCATATAATTCCAACAGAGTAACATAATCTCCACAAAACAAAGAAGTGAAAATGAAGGGTATTCACTTACCTTCTGCCAACCCAAATTACAACTTGGTTTGAAACTTGAAGCCACATATCATTTCCATAGAATCCATTTTCAAACAGAAATGAAAGATTCATGCATGCACTTCATTACTCATATCACCACAATATTTAAGGTGGAATTCAACATCAAAGAAACAGAAACAACTCAATGACTAACTTCCCAAGCGAGATATTTCTCAATCAAAGAATACAAAAAAATATTCAAGAAAGGAAACCAAATGATCATCATAAAAACAAAAACCCATATATCTCATGAGAGAAAAGTTGTTTTAATGAAGAAACTTAGAGAAAAGTAGAGCAACTTAATGGATAGATCATATAATAACCGATAGTGCTTCTTTGATTCAAATAATATTTCCAATCGAGCCTTCACAACTCCTTCTTCTCCAAATGAAATCAACAACCAAAAACTTCCTTCTCAAATGCCTCATATAATTCCATTGGATCGAAAATAGTCCAAGGGAGTTAAAAATAACAACAAACTGAAAATATAACTACTTGGTTCGAAGAACTAGATAGCTCCATGCAGAGCAAAAATCGGAATGCATGAAAGACTAAAAACTCCCAACAAATCCACTTGCATGGTTTCCAAGGCGGTTTTCTCGCCAAAAATGATGACCATAAATGTCATTAATTTCCAATCTCCCGCCTATATCTCCACGCCACCGCCATCTAAAATTGGTGAGTCTAAATTCAAAGAGAACATGCATTGTTTAAATTTAGAGATGGTGCCAACTAGGATCCCCTCTAGTTTCCATGCCTCTATCAAACTGACAATACGTAATGTTTAAATTCAAAAATCAAATCAAATAAATGACTTAGAAATCATTGCCACCATCTCATATTTGCCATGCGACTCCCCTTAGGTCCCTTTCTATCCTTGTATTAGTTTAGGATAGATATCATTAGCTTAGGATCCGACCTTAGGTTAGTTTAGAAAGTATTTACCTTAGGTTTATAAACATTGCCTTAGGTAAATTTTCCATCTTAGGATAGACCATGCCCCATACCAATTTAGCATTAGGTAATAGGTTAGAAATAAACCTTTAGTTACCTTAGGTTATTTCCAAATTCCCAACTTTGTAAAACATACAACTTAGGTTAGGATGTAACAAGATTAGTGTAAACATAGCCATAAGGTAGGTCTATTTTACCTTAGGATAGAATCCCGTTAGGATAGATCTTAAAGATCTAGGACTTAGGTTATTACCCTGAATAGTCCTAAAGTAGACCTCCATCCTCTTTACACCATTCAGCATCCTGGAGATATTAGTAAGAAGATCCGAGCATACTTCTTATAGTAGAATGCAAAGAAAGAACTTCCAACAAGATCAAAGAATTTGTAAAAATACAAGATTTTAGTCATTTATTTCCTTCAAGACTCTAAATATCAGTCTACCATGCAAATCAGGTAAGAAGAATTAAAACATACCTTAGATCAATGAAATTGATCAAGGTTTCGTTATTATAAAGAGATAATTTGCAAACAATCATTACCTGTTTACAACCTTTCTTATCTCAACAGAATGGATTCCTTGTAAGCAACAACATTTCAGCAAAATGAATCCAAGAACAAAAATAAATTATCCATGGCAAGCATGATTTCCAATAGTCAAAATAATACACCTTCTTAGGACAAATCACATGTCAACGCTTGTAATGCAAAAGAGGAAAAGTTAACAGTTTTCCACAGGTGTTACACAAGTGAGACTAATATGTAGCTCAAAACCAATAGTACCATCCCACTTTGACCAAATAAATTGGCGAATTAATTTAATTAGATCTTCATACCCTTTTTTAGATGGCATCCAACAAGAAGAAAAGTACACATGTGTAGCAAGAAAAATTTTGTTGGCAACTTGAATTTTCCTAGCCAATGATAAAAATTTATTTCCCCAATTAAATAGTTTTCTTTTGATTCTGTTAAGATACCAAGTCCACATATCAAAAAGTGATATTCCCATGCCAAATGGAATACCAAGGTATTTTGATATCTCTCCATGCTTTAAATGTTTCCATTCCCAGGGAATCCAATCAGGAATAGGACCAACTTGAATCAAAAACAACAATTTTATAATGAGCTCATTGTGACCCGGAAATATCACAATACAAATTTAGAATATCAAGAGCATTCTTTAGTTATTTTTTTGAATTTTACAAAAATAAAAGATTGTCATCAACAAAATGATAATTGATCACAACAACATTATGAGGAATAGATATTCTAGATATGAGTTGTAAATGGATAGCTCTTTGCAATAAGTAGCCTAGGGAAATAGTTGTGATAACATAAAAGAATGATGATAGGGAACATATTTTTCTGATGGATTGCTACAAAGGGATAGAATCAAATATGGATTTATTAATAATTATGTGAGTATTAGTGTCTTTGAACAACATTTGAACATGAGCACGAATTCGAGCTCCAAAACCCATCCATTGCATCATTTTGAGGATAAAATCCCACCTAATTCTATCATATGCTTTGTCAAAATCAAGCTTGACCAGCAAAGCATCTTGTCTTGATTGTTGTGCCCATTCACTAACTTCCCAAGCCAAAATCAGGTTATCAAGAATATATCTTCCTCCAAGGAATCATGTTTGTTCCTTTCTAACAATCTCCTAAACCACAAGTTTAATTCTAATAGCCAGCGCCTTCACTATGATTTTATACAAAGTATTTAAAAGTGTAATAGGTCACTAACCAGAAATATTACCTTCATTTTTTCCTTTAGGAAGAAGTTTAATTAAACCTTTATTAATGCATGAGCCCAAGGATCCCTTTTCAAAAGCTTCAAATACAGTTGATAAAAATCCTCTTTAATGTGTGGCCACATTGTCTGATAAAATTTTTTGGAAGCCCATCAATGTCGGGATTTTTGTTATGTGCCATGGAAAAAAGTGCTCATTCAATCTCTTCTAAGGAGAGCATTCAGTCTAAAAATTGGTTATAACCTAGGTCAATATTATTAGGAATACTCCCTTTGACTAATTTCTCAACATTTTCTTGAGTGTTCCTAAAATGATTTTCATATTTGAAGAGTTTTTGTAAAAATACTGGAAAATCATAGGTATCTTTTTGGTTTATGTATGCACTAAGCCTTGTTCATTCATTACAGCATAAATTTTCTCCTTCGTATGTTTGTAATTAAATTAATTGAAGAACTTTTTTGAACATTTGTTACCCTCCTTAATACATTGAATTCTACATCTTATTTTGGCATCTTGACATCTATAAATATGCAATTTACACACTCCATTTCAGATTGAGGTAATTAAATTTTGAATATTAGTGTTGCTAGGATCCTCAAAGAGTCCTTTTCTAGCAAGCTCTAATTTCAAAAAGTATTACCGTAACACAAATATGTGGTAAGGTATGTTGGAATTAATGTCAAATGTAAAGTTAGTTTGGAAATTCATTTCCATGTCATGGTTGGAAGATTCATTTCCATGAGATAGTTGGAAGCTCTTCAAAATTAACATAAGCACTATATAATAAAATTACTTAAGATAAAATTAGTTTGATTTTTGAGGAATCAATAAATGCTACAAATATTAAATAGATTTTGTGAAATTTATTGGCATATCAAAATGGTGTGGCTCACTTGTAATGGTAGTTAGACACTAATGATGGAATCTATTAAATCTACAAAATCTCATTTCCAAATGAATATTTTGTGTATGAAAATTTGTAAAAGAATGGAAGAGAACACTACTTCCATACATTCCATAGAACTCCAACAATTAAAATATTTGTGTGGCACATGCATAAGATAAAATCATTTAAATTTTGACATTATAGGAAAAATGTAATATTTTGCATGATTCATATAAACTTTAGCTGATAATTAGGACACACATGAAATTTGATTCTGATTGACCTATAATTTCATCTTAAGTAGTATCCCCTATAATTTGATTCTAATTTCCTTACTTATAATTATAATCATCAACAAAATGTGTAAATGAGTGTTAGCTTCAATACAAGGCATAGCTTTTACAATAACTCTATAGAACCTCGATCATGATAATAAAAAAATATATTAACACGAAGGATATCCCTCTAATGCATAAAAAACATCTCATAAAATAGGATCATAGAGCATAAATGTAACTCCAACCATTGAATCCATGGAAAATTAACATATAAATTAACACTTGTATAAATGTTTAATATTTAATTTCTTATATATACTAGGGATTACATTTTATTG
This sequence comes from Taxus wallichiana var. yunnanensis, assembly GCA_018340775.1. NCBI lineage: Eukaryota > Viridiplantae > Streptophyta > Pinopsida > Cupressales > Taxaceae > Taxus > Taxus wallichiana. Next base: position 760,212,634 of record CM031240.1, read on the forward strand.
TATTGTGTGAATTTTTCTTCGCATGATTTCTAGTACTTTACATAATACTTAATTGCCATGTCGGCTAGAGGTAAATATATGTTATTAGTAAAGACAATTTCAATAGGTATGATAACAATTTCCACCCTTTCTTGAGGATAATAACAAATATCAATAATAGTGTGTCCCACTTGGTGGCCAAGAATATTTAAAAACATGGTTTGTAAATAAAACTTTAAAAATTTAAAAAAATAGGAAAATTATGGATCCACGGTTTCTTGGTACATTTAAGCTCTTAAAAATACATGTTTGGTCATGTTTTAGTTATTGGATATATTTTGTTGAAGATGAAAAAAGTTGAAAAAGTGGGACACATCTATATGATTGGACTTGTATATAAGATTGTTTTTTTATTTATATACAAAGGTTTTTAATATCACATTTATACACATGTTTCAAGATTATTATATACACATATTTTTTTAACAAATGAATGGAAAAAGAGGGTTGAGGGAACCATCATTCACTCCATTAATAACATAAAGTAGCTACAATATTGTATACTTGGAACATAAAATATCATTATTTTTCTCTCAAAATGGAATAATTACAATAGCAAAAATATTACATAGCCAAATGCACTAAGACTTCCGGATCATGTGAAATGTTTTTGGATAAGATACCAAAGAAATATTCTTCCAAAACACATTCTTCTTCCTTCTATAAAACTCATTACACCATGAAACACTCTCTCCACATTCATGAATGTAGAGTATACCAAATGGAAAGGAAAAAAATTCCAACATTTAGCAGACTCTTGAGAAACCATACTCTATAGTGCATTCAAAAATTAAAGCAATACCTAACAGAGGAGTTCATATTGGAGTTTTAAATATTAGTAAAAATAGATCCAATATATTCCCCATATCAATGGGTGTATGATGTTAAAGTATAAAGGAATATAAAAATATATTAGGGGCAGGGTACTTGGAGCAACATTGAGGAGGAAGGAAGAATATTCATGAAGAAAATGAAGAAACTCTAAATCTATATCATTTTATTTCATATTTTTCTCGACGCAGAGAACCCTATGTATAAGAATAATAACACACAAATAAACAACTCAAATAATTATTTAAGTTCTTCTCATGCCACATCAACAAAAATTAAGAATTGTGCCTTATCTCAAGAAGCCTAGACTAGCAAAAACAAAAACCAAAATTCTATAAATAAATGATTCAAGAGATAAAATATCTTTAGATATGCTCCATGTCATAAAAAATATGTTAAGAGGATTCAAAAAGTTTGATCCCATCACTTGCTATCAATCTCCTTCTAGACCTCAAAATTGCCTTGTTTTGTTCTCAAGAAAAATGCCATTTAAGCTATAGTTGGGAATAAGTTACGATGACCCAAAACAAGATGAATTTTTTTGGATACCCTTTCATCTCCCCAAGTTATACACCAAATTTTATGATCCAAATGATAAGGCAACCCTACTTTCTCTCGTTCATCTTGCAATTAATCCTTTTAGCCCTCTTGACCTTCATGTTTGGAACAAACTACAAACGTTAAATAAAAATGATTGGATATCTAGATACCCATTATTGATCTTGTGCTTTGTGGTAAATTTCATGCCCTAACTCCTTTCACACTTCACCCACCATCAATCTCCTCCTTTCTACTAGGTCTCTTAAGGCCTCTCCTAAGGGGTTTTTAGCAAATTCTTAGGGTTGTGTAGTTGTCCTTTATTTCCAGCCTCCGAGATACCTTAATATAATTTGTTCCACCTTTCTCATGCACTTCTCACCATCGATTCACTCTCTTATCTTAATTTTTTTCTCATTTTCATGTTTAGCCCTCACAAGGCTTCTTGTTGCTCTTAAACAAAAATAGTCTCCTATGCCATGTTTTGTCCTTTTCTTTTTGTTTTCCCTCAATATTATAGTAACTCAACACCTTAATTTTTTTAATATTCTCAATCACCTCACTCAAAAAACTCACCACCCTTTTTAAGACTCTTTTATCATTTATTCAATTGTTTTCTTCATTGTTTCCTAGATGATTGTCATAGGACAATCTGGATTAGATTCCTAATTATGAATTTTCAAAGTTATCTAAAGATTTCTCAAGTTTATAAGACATCCTAATAATACAACCACAACATTTTCCATCAGTTCCCAAGGTATGAAACTATTCTTATTGTTGTAAATAGTAAAATTGTAAGGCTTCATTGTGCACATATAGTCAAGCTCGAGTTTCAACGTTTTGATCTAAAAATTATTTCTTTACTATCTCTACACCCCTTACTTGGCTCAAACACAACTTATTCCATCTTATTCCTCCATTTACATTAGGTTTAATAGCCTCTTCATGACCAAATACAATGACTTCGATCACAAACCCTTGAAATAAGGTATTCTACCGAGATTATAGATTCTTGTTCTATTTTACTTTGTTTTACCAATATTTGGATTCTTAAGAGTTTTAACCTATGTTACGAACTTAAGGTCAATCTTCAGCTTTCGTATAATTTTATCCTTTTAATAAAATGATTTATCTATTCACATAATCAATCAAAAAAATTCCAAACACAAAGTTATAGTTTTTGGTGCTTACATCCTTCCATTACAAGAACATTGATCATATTTCCATCTTATTCAAGAAAAAATCATATGACCTTTTAGTAATAAACCATCATACAAGATCTCATGCAATTTTACTCTAAATATCATTCCAAACATTCAAAGAGTAAAATCCTATCTCACCTCATTTCACATAACCCAATATGCTTTCATATGATTGCCTTTTGTCCATATCTCCACTTCAAGCTTATTTTGTGCCCTTATAGGGACTATACCTCCTTTTTGTACCCATGTACAACCATTTTTAAACACTTGAATGATTCAAACCTATACAAATCCATAATACATTGCATAAAAAGTAACAAAAGACACAAATATTCAATTTTTGATCAAGAAGCTTCTCATTCATAAAACAATGGGGTTCTTTAAATCTCCTTGAGTCATTTCTGATACAAAAACCCTTCTTATTTTCTGCACCAGCATTTTCATTTCCCTCACCCATTCGAATACATTGTATTTTATGAGAAGAAGAGGTGGTTAGGTTGGGAAAGAACTAACTCTCCTAGGTTAAGACTAACTAGGTGGGGTTTTATGTATAGATAGGATCTTATGAGTCATTTACAAATGCATACATGCTTTATGAACCCTTTATTACATGTTATTGAACCTATACTAACTCCTAGGCTTATAACATACCATAAGACCTAATTTGAATATTTGAAATGTGGTTTTGTAGGAAACCTCCAAATACCACTTATTACATCCATAAGAGTCCAAATGGACTAGATATACCCCATGAGCACCCAATGGAATCCACAACACCTAATCAACTATGAAATTCCAAAATTGAACTATTTACAAATATTCTCTTGCATCATGCTCCCAAGTGGGGAGGATTGAACTATATACAATGAAGGCCTCTTCTTCCTTTTCTTCCAATTGTGCTCTACTTGTAAGCTCCTTCCTTTCCATTTTGTTCTCTTGCCATATTCATCAACTACATTCTTCTTTTTTTCTTCATCATATGTCTTCACCCTCTTCTTCATGTATTTGTCCTAAAAAATGAGGATGTCTTCTCTTTGTCTCTTGATTTGAGATCTCCTAAGAGCTACCTCATTAATTTACTTCACCTCATCAATCAAGCCTATAATCACACATGTACACAAAACCTTAGATGAAAAACCAAGAGACTTTTGTGTCTCTTCACATGTTTCCTTCATTTTTTCTTGGTTCTCCACATCATATTTTCCTTATTCTTCTCTAGTTTCAACCCTTTCATATATCACTTCAACTCTTTTTTTCCTCAGTCTACACTTCTTCACCTTTTAAAGAACTTTCAAGTGCTTGCATCTCAGCTTATAACTACTCCTTACTCTCATAAACAAACTAAAAATCAGAATTTCCATGATCTCTCTCAACTTCATCCTAAAATATGAATTCATTCCTCATAACTTCTTATATTTTCTTTTTATCTTTCTTATTTTCCTTCTTATCTATCCTCTTTTGCCTTCTTTTTCTTCTCTTAACAATTCTCTCAACTACATCTTCTTCCTTCTCTCTATGAGTGACCTTAGAGGCCATTTAACCACCTTTTGTTATCACATTTTCATGACCTTTTTTAATTACTTTTAAATTTTCCATTAACTCATCCATCTACTCCACACTCTTTCTCAACTCTTTGATTTATTCTAATTTCCTCTATTTCCTAGTTTTTCTCTAGTTCCAGCCGATGATATACCTTACTCTACCCCATTCCACCTTTTTTATTCCCTTATCACCATACATTCACTCTCTTATCTTCATTTTTGATCATTTTCATGTTTAGCCCATACAAGGATTCTTGTTGCTCTTAAACACAAAACAATCTCCTATGCCTTGTTTTGTCCTTTTCCTTTGGTTTTACCTCAAGTTTATAGTCACTAAAAACCTTAATGTTATTGAATATTCTCAATCACCTCACTCATTACACTTACCACCCTTGTTTAATACTCCTTTATCATTTATTCATTTGTTTTCTTCAATGTTTCCTACATGACAATGATTATCATAGGACAACTTGACTTAGATTCTTGATAATGAATTTTCAAAGTTATCTACACCTTTATATAGGTTCTAAAACATCATAATAATACCCCAAAACATTTTCCATTAGTTCCCAATGTATTAAACTAGTATTATTTCTCTAAATAGTAATTGTTTAAGGCTTCAATTGTGCACATACTATCAAGATCCAAGTTTTCATGTTTTGATCTAAAAATTATTCTTTTTATTGTCTCTGCACCACTTACTTGGCTCAAACACACCTTATTCCATCCTATTAATCCATTTACATTAGGTTTATAAGCCTCTTCATGACCAAATATAGTGGCTTCAATCAAAAATCCTTGAACAGGTATTCAACCGAGATAATAGATTCTTGTTTTATTTTACTTTGTTAGCCCAATATTTGGATTCTTATGGGTTTTAACCTACGTTATAGACCTTAATGTAAATCCTAAAATTCCATATCATGTTATCCTTGTAAGATAAGGGTTTATCTCTTCAAAAAATCAATCAAAAGACTTCTAAACATAGAGTTACCATTTTAGGGGCTTACAATCCTTCTATTACAAGAACATTGATCATATTTCCATCTTAGTCAAATAACAAATATCATGAGATTTATTTACTAAACCCTCATATAATTTCTCACAAAAATGTACTCTGAATCTAATTTCCAAATATTCAAAGAGGAAAATCCTATCTTACCTCATTTCACACAACCTAATATACTTACATATGATTATCCTTTGTCCATATCTCCACTTTAAGCTTCTTTCATGCCCTTATAGGGACTAGACCTCTTTTTTTTTTACCTATGTGCATCCATTTTTAAATGGTAGAATGGTTCAAACTTATACAAATCCATCATACATTCCATACAAAATACTTATGTATGCATTTACAAAGTAACAAAAGACACCAATACTCGGTTTTGATCAAGAATCTTGTCATTCATAAAATAATAGAGTTATTCAAAGATCCTTGAGTCATTTATGATACAAACAACCTATTTATTTTCATCACCAACCTTTTCATTTCCCTCACCCATTCAAATACGTTAAATTTTCTGATAAGAGGATGTAGTTAGGTTAGGAAAGAGCTAACTCGCCTAGGTTTAGAATAAGTGGGGTTTGGGGTCTATTTAGGATCTTATGAGTTGTTTACAAATGCATACATGGTTTATGACCCCTTTTTGATATCTTAGTGAACCTATACTAACTCTTAGGATTTTAAAATACTATAATACTATTTGAATATTTGAAGTGTGGTTTTGGAGGGAAACCTTCAAAGACCACTTATTACATACTGAAGAATCCAAATGGACTAGATATACCCCATGAGCACCCAAATAGACCCCACAACACCTAATCAACTATAAAATGACAAAATTGAACTATTTACAAAGATGGTCTGCATCAATTTCATAGAAGTGGTGTCTTTTTAGAACAACAACATGTTTTACAAGAGTAGTAGTACTACATATCTATCAAAAGATGGGGAGTCATTCATAGTATATGGTTGATATATATGTTTTTAATTTTAATTCTATTATTAGGATAATGGATGTCATGAATATTAATAAATTTGTGTGATAAGAATGTAACCATGCATGCTATAGAAATTTTTATTAGTTTGAAAATTGTAGATATAAAATGAAGGAAGAGAAACCATGAGGGTTCGTATTTTTGATTCTAATATGAATTTTATCAAGGTTTTAAGTGGAAATATAATTAATTTTTTTAAAAGGTAAGAAATTAAATCCAACATTGAAAATTTATAAATAAATAAAGGTATTAAAAATTTCATAGGGATAATTGGTAGTCCATAAATATGGTAAATATGGTATATTTTATAAATGAAAAGTTTTATTGTGAGTGGGTGTTAATAATAAAATATTGAGAGATAGATTTTGAAATAGGGTTCTTATTAAGTATCCTATGGATGACGTGATACGCCATCAATTTACATAGTGAATCCATCACATTATAGTCATATGATATTTACAATTTTGATGAATCCTCTGTGTCCCCTCCATAATACATGTATAGCCTTACATATAAATAATAGAAGAGTAGCATTTGTAGCATCCTAAAAACTTACACACAGCTTTTATACAAAATAAAACTATTTCATTTTTAAAAATGTTTCTACAACGTTTATCATTTTCAAGGAGTGAGCGTAGATACCATAATGGTATCTTTAGCCTCATAACCTAAAATATCCAAAATAAAAATCCAATCATTTGACTATGTTCTAATAAATAAGGTCAAATGGTCATGATAAACCATTGCATTATCTAACAAATACACTAACTTAATACAATCTTATAAACAATACATGAAAGTGAGAAGAAATTTAATGTTCCAAATTTCTATCCACCATAAGAAATATTTTCTATTTTATAATTTGGATTCATTAATTTTATCATAACATTAATAATAATTAAGGAAACCTTTTCAATACTCAACTGCTTGAAAACATTTATCTACTACATATTTGTGTTGAAAATACAATGATTGGGGTGAATCAGTCATATAATTTTTTTAATTCAATTGATTATACATGTGTGGTCCATCAATCTTAACCATTTAATAATTAATTATCATTCATGATTCATTAAACCATTATAGCATTCAATCAAAGCATATACAACATCCACATAAGGAATATAACACAACGACACGTGATATATGTGGGAAACCCCAAGGGAAGAAAATTCACTAAACCACTACTTATATTAATATAAAAAAATGACTCTCATGAATATTACACATCATAAGAGAATTTTTTTATTGAGGAACCAACCCCTATTTTAGTAGGGCACCAACCATACAAGGAGAACCAATGCCCAATTTAGTAGAGCAACGACTCTACAAGGAGGCGCCGACTCCTAGATGACTTAACACCAACTAAATCCATCTGATATGCATTTTATTTCTAATTTTTGATGAAACAATTGATGATGACTCTATAAAGATCACTCTCCTCTCTATCTTCTTAAAAACATATCTCAAGCCTTATTTCCCAAAACCTCTTCCTTTAAGTTTATTTAAACACTTTCCCTAGCTTTCCATCACCTTTTCTCTCTCCAAAAATCATCACATAATCATTTCCCTAGCAACAAGGTCACAATGACCTTCATCACCTTCACTTATCTCCCCTCTAGGTTACACTTTTTCCTCTCTTGCACAACTAACAAAAAAATGTGATAGTATAGGCACGATTCATGCAAAAACAATAGATTGATTTCTCAACATAAATGGTGTATATTATAATGGCTATTATATAGCCATGGAGATAGTAGAACTACCTCCATAGAAGTAGTATCTAATAACCCATTTATAATATTATGGGTAAAAAAACATAACAATATGAGTTGTTATTCAACAACTCATTTACATTTTATCAACATAACCATGAGCACTAATTAAATAAATTCATAACATTCCCCCTTAGTGCAAACATGGGGAAAACCTCCATACTACACTACACTTGATTTCATGATCATGTGATTTTCCTTTGGATTATCACAAACCAAAAGTTGGTTTTCCATCGGTTAACCAAAAACCGAGAGTGAGGTGGTTTTCCGTGGTTGACCACAAACCACAAAGGGGTGAAGGTTTTCAAATGGTTTACCTACAACCATATCGCGATGTGCCAGTGCATTCTTCAGCCCTCATCATAGTTTTTCTTCCAGAGATAACATTTCGAATTCATTACAGTGTAAACATAACATTCCACACATACAAACTGAAGCATTGTGTCATCCCCTCCCCACAATGTGAAGTTTCCATAACACATTATTTTAAAAACACCACACTGAAATCAAATGAAATAAAAACACACTCACACACATCACCATAGCTAAAGCGGCCCCATTGTTGGTGGTGAAGAGAGGTCATTGATTGACCTCCAACCTCTATGTATCCTCTAGCCTCCGGCGTCATGCTGCTAGCTTAGCTGGATTTGATCATGAACCTCACCGTACTTTTCTCCCTCAATTCGGACGTCGGGTTACACCGAAAATGCATCCAACTAAAAGTGAGGCATTTTTTTTTTTTTAGACTTTTTACAATAACTTATATTTGACAAGGACACTATAATGACTTTATTGACAATACAAGACTAAATGACTTACAACATAGACTATTTGAACCAAGATTTATAATAAAATGATAATTACAAATCTAAACAATTAGCACAAATAATAAAAATAAACTTAGAGACTTCCTAAAGACTCAAAATACTAATATCTTATTATAACACCAAACAATAATTGACTACAATAATGGATGACACTTTGAAACTATTGATAAAATAATTGACTACAATAATGGATGACACTTTGAAACTATTGATAATGGATGAGTCTTTGACACTATTGATAAAAATAATTTTTGACTTTAACCATGTCCCAAGCAAAATGAAAACCTATGAGCTTAGACTTAATACTTGTCTTCTTCCATGGTGTAAATTGTAGCAAGGTCTATGGCATTTGGATCCTTGAGATGATAAAATAAAAACATATTCACTGCATGCAATTGTTTCCACGTGGAGAGCTAGGGTGGATGTCAGATACATGTAAGTGATGAGATCATTTTCCAAAATCTTGCGTAGGAGAAAATTCACAAGTGGAAAGCTCTAAACGAATCAGATCAGACATCTTTGTAGTATCCATAACATCAAATAATCTTCTATTCAACTCTTAGTCTGTATGTTTGGCAGTGAATCTTAATATAGATCATGGGCCTTTGATGGAGAGATCAGTAATGACTTCCAAAGTTTTAGAAATATGCAATCTTGCTGAAAAGTTCAGAATGCCACTCAATGTATAGTTAGATGTTCAATCAATGACCCAAGTGGTGGTGATCCATTCTAAGTCGTGTATTAATGATTTTTTCTCTAGGTTGTGTAATTTAGACGTTGCATATGCAAATGAGAATAATATTTTGGTGGATTTTAATTCTATGGCTTCCAAGGGCACGTCCTCCTTAGCATAGAAAACCAATATTCAAATAGCTTTCGATTTCAGAATGATCACATATTTATCATACATCAATGTAAATCGATACAAAATCAAAAATACAGATGAAGGTAGATAGAAACCATGTGGTGAAATTATGAGACAACATGGAAAAAACTCCAAAAATATTCCCAAAACACTTACTATAGCTAGGATATTATCCCAAAGATATAAGAATGAATGTTATGAATATGATCTCATCTAAAATGATAATTCTAGGAAAAATATTAACATTCATAGGGCAAAATAAAGAGTTATAATTTTCCTCCTAACAAAACTATTTCTCAATTTCAATATTATGAATTCACTCTAATACTAGATGATGGTATAGGAAAATATTCATGCACCAACAATAGATTGATTTCTCATCATAAATGTTGTATATTATAATGGATACTATATAACCATGGAGATAGTAGAAAAACCTCTGTAGAACTAGGATCTAATAACCCGTTTATAATATTACGGGTAAAACAAACATAACAATATGAGTTGTTATTAGACAACTCATTTACATTTTATCAACATAACCATGAGCACTAATTAATAAATTCCTAAAAAAATGAACATTATAATATTATTTTATACCCTTCTCTTGGTTATAAAACATGTAGGTTGGCCTTCATATAGTAAAACTACTTTAAAAATCATTATAACATCAAAGAAAAATCAGCCATAAGACCAAGTAGGTTACCACTATCACCAACAACCATCTAGGCCTCTCTTAGGACACAAGAAGTCCTAAAACCATAAAAAAAACAACTCACCAACCATGGAGTGTTCTAGAGAAAAATAATGTTGGGGTTAATAATGTTAAGTGGGGATACCATTGTGAGGACCACCACTTACATACCTTTTATTAAAAGTTTATTTAATAAAATTAGTCGTTCTTTCAACTAAAAGAGTGAGACGGTATGACCATTCACCCATTCTATTTATATATATGGGTTGAACCCCCACAATATTGGTACTATTTTGATAGAGATATATGATCAAGATTTATATGTAAGTGTTGGAGAGAAAATTTGTCTTGTGCACAAATTGGTGGGTTTCAAGCCAACGCTATGGGAATCTAAGTTCCTCTACTTGAACAGTGGCTTGTGTATGTGCATGAGTGAAAAGTGGATTTCAATGGTGGCCTTTCAACTAGAGATCCAACAGGGGCACTCCATTGACCCTGTGGCAAAGCTAGCAATTTCTCACTAGAGAAGAAACTTTGTTTGAGAAGGGGAAAGGGAGTGAGAATGGAGGTAGGAGAAACTAATGTTGTGAGTAGAATGTTAGATGCCCACACATTAATTATAAATTTCATTTACATGCATTTATAGTCAGAAGAAAAACAAATCCACAAGAGAAGCTACAAGACCGAATGAAACTCATTGGTCGCAAAGTACCAATTAATTCCTCAATCAAAGAGGAAAAAATTCCTTCTTTTATTATTGAAGCTTGAGCAGAGTTTATACATAGCTTGAGAATGGAAGAAATTCAAGGAAGAAGAGAAAATAGAAGAAAAATGGTGTTTTCTATCTTTTCCAGGTACAGAGCACTCTGGTCTTTTTGAAATCAATCGCCAGCCCTTAGAATGATGTCGAAAAACCCTTATATTATTTACAAGAAACCGTTATAACTTCACAAATCCTCAACACCTTTTAGAATTCCTCTGTTGTGAAGAAAACACTCATGGCGGGATAAAAATTAGATCTTACAAAGCAAACATTACATTTGATTTGCCAGTTTAAATATAGAGCATTTGATTTGCTCCTCTAACTCTGAAATCAGGATGTCCACGTGGTAGGAAGAGATTGGAGTGGGAACATCGAAAAAGCCCTTTGCGTTTTGAAGTTTTTTAGAAATTTGACAATTTGGAAAAAATTGGCCCATGACCCCATTTTGACTTTTCAACTTAGACATGTGGCACGTTCTTATTGGAAATGAGGTCACAACTCTTTTCTAAACATTTTAACCTTTTTGGAAAAAGGCTCAAAAACTCAATTTCCTCTGCTTGCTTTGCTCTTCCACTTTGAATTTTCAATGACGGGCTTCACCTTTGACTTTTTCCCTGTGGGCTGGTTGGGGCTACGGGTCACTTTTTAACTTTTCACCTTTTTTACAAAGAGGCTTAAAATCTCAAATGCCTCTGTTGATCCACTCTCCTGCTTTGACTTTTCAATGGTGGGCCCGAGACCTTATCGGAGTGTGGAGCATTCTATAACTTTTACTTCTCTTTTGAAATTTTGGTTAAATTTCCAAAAGTCCCCTGATGGCCCGCTCACTCACTTTTAATTTTCAATGGAGGGCTTCATCTTTGACTTTTTCCCTGATAGCCTGATCGGGGCTGTAGGTTACTTTTTAAATTTTCACCTTTTTTACAAAGAGGCTCAAAATCTCATATCCCCCCGATGGTCTACTCATCCACTTTGAATTTTCAACAATGGGATTTTCCTCTCCAATGACTCGACCACGTGGCAATCTAGCACTGATTTGGTAATTGGCCCTTTCTGCCCCACCCTGGAGTTGCGCCGTTACGACATGTGGAGCCGTCTGATGAGACTTTGATACTTAGCTGATTTTACCTTCATTTTGTACCTAGGACATGTGGAAAGCTCGTAATTAATTGAAGACTATCCCTTGGAGTTGCACCGTTGCGACACGTGGAGCCATCCGCTGAGCCTAGACTTTTCAACGATGATTCGGCTTTTCGGGTCTGCGGGACAAATTTACCATTTTTGCCAAAAGTGACCAAAAGTGTTAAGTTCACCAAAAATCTCATTCCTCCCCATCCAATAGGATTTGACCACATACCTGCATTCATTGGGGCCAAAATTTGACGGGAAAAAGACACCCGTCATCCGAACTATGCGAAAAATATGCAGAGGAAGAGAACTTCGTCATTTAAAGTCCAATTTTTGAATTTCCTTCGCAAACCAAAGGCATAGGGGAAAAAAAATTATTTGAAAACCCGGGCCATACAACAAGTGAACAATTTTGATAAAAATGGAGGTTTTAGAGAGGATATTACGTGCACATGATTGGGAAATGGTGGATTTCTAAAAATGAGAAAAATAGAGGTTTAAACAAATCTAAGGAACAACTTTTGCTAATTTCTTGAATCTCTAACTTGTCTTAAACACAAAATAAGGGCATGAGCTCAAAAAAATTGAATTTGAATATGAAAACGTAGAGCATTTTTCAGGAGACAACAAATGGCTCTAGCTTGGGGACATAACGTGAACTGGGCATGGCTAGGGAATGATATGAGGATCTAGAATCTAAAGTTTAAAAACATGTTATGTTGACCATGCCTTATCCATTGGGCCTTGTAGAGTCATGTACAATTATGAGAAAGAATGGAAGGAGGAAATATGCACAACAAAAAATAAACAAAAGAAAAACCACAACCACACAACGAGAAAGGGAAAAAGAACACACCTACAAAATCACCTATGGTACAAAGCGGGGAAAACCCACTTTCACTAATGATATAGTTTCAAGTATTTCCCACTTAGAGGCAATTCCAATGGCGTTCCATCCAAGTATGAGAGGAGAAAAACATTCTCACCACAAGCTCCATGAATTTGGAATGGTGAGCCATAATGAATCAAACTTTCCATGGCTACCTTTTGGTTCTCTTCTCTTGTCCCATAGCAGGAAAAAGTCTCCAACCTTGAATTCTCTTTCCTTTTCACTCTTGTCAAAAATTTTCTTCACTTTCAAATGATGCTCCTAAATCCTATCCATCACTTGGCATCTGCTTTCAATAGCTTCTCCAAGAAGAGGATTCTCTCGTCGATGGAGTCTTTATATTGACCATCTTCTATTTCTTGCAACAAATTGAGAGCTGGCATCTCAATTATGAGGGGTATTTCTACCTCAACTCCATACAACATTTGGAAAGGTGACATACCTATTGCTTTCTTAGGAGTGATCCTATCAGCCCACAATGCATCATATAACTTCTTGTGCCAATTCCTTTGATTCTCATCTACTAGCTTGCGGAAAATGGTCATAATGTTCTTATTGCTTGACTCAGCTTGCCCATTTCCCTATGGGTAGTAGTCAGAAGAGTGAGATAGGGAGATTCCAAATCCATAACAAAACTCTGTGAGCTCCTTAGAAGAGAAATAGGTGGCATTGTCTACAATAATTTTCTGTGGTATTCCAAAATGAACAATGATATTCTCCTTGATGAAGTTACTGATTGTTTCAGAGATGGCTTGCTTGGTTGGGATGGCTTCCACCCATTTAGTGAAGTAATCAGTTGTAGTGAGTACATAAGTATGCCTTGCACTAGAATGAGGATTCGAAAACCAATAAAATCTAGCCCCCATTGCTGAAATGGTTCTTCAATCACCACAGGCCTGAGTGGTAATGCAGCTAGTTGTGGCTTTCTAACAAATTATTGGCATGCTTTGCATTCAGAAACCCAATCCTGAGTGTCTACAAAGATGGAGGGCCAATAATATCTCCCTCTAAGGATCTTATGTGCGGTGACCATTTTTGAGAAATGTCCACCACAACCTTGATCATGATATGCCCTGAGAAACTTTTCTTGTTGCTCCTTATCTACACACTGAGGAAACAACCATCTAGGCATCTCTTCTAAAGTGCATGATTCCAGATCACAAACTTGGCTACCTTTAGCTTGAGTGTCCTTATTTTTTTGTAATCAAGATGAGGAGGGATTCTCCATAAGTGAGATAGTAAGCAATGTCAGCATACCACTCATTAGTAGTGGTGACAAAGAGCGCATGTGGACTATCTCCTGAACAGGTTGAGAAAACACCATCTTTTTCTCCCTGCTAAGCTTTGAGAGCTTCATCTTCAGCAATCAGCTTGCACAAACCATTTCCTCTTACTAGATTAGAGGGTCTAATCTCCAAGTCATACTCTTGGGTCTTTGTAATCTAACTTCCTCTCTTAGCCCCAAGATCTTGTTGAGTCAAAATGGACTTGATTGCACTTCTAGGGACCATCACCACTGTATGGGAATTGAGAATGTAGAATCTAAAACTTTTAATAGCTTTGACCACTATGTAGGCATGTTTCTCTAATTGGCTGTACTTTAGCTCATGATTTTTCAAAGGACAGCTCATGAAAGCAATGGGTGCTTCCAAGCCTTCATCATTTTTCTAAAAAAGGACAATAAAGAGTGTATGTTATGATGCATAGCAATACATGATGAAATCCTTGTTGAAATCTGGAGATACAAGAGTTGGAGCTTTGGAAATGGCTTTCTTGATCTCCTCAAATGATGTTTTTCCTTCTTTATTCCACTTGAAACTTGCTTGAGGCTTCATCATGGAAGTTATATGCTTATTCAGTTCAGAAAACACACGTAAAAAATGATGAAGGAAGTTCACCTTTCCAAAGAATGAATGATCTTGCTTCTTTCTTCTTGGTAAGGCTAGTGTTTGGATAGCTCGACCCTCTCGGGATCAATGTGTGCTCCATGTTAGTTCACAATGTGTCCCAACAACTTACCTTCCATGACTCCAAAAATACACTTCTTTGGATTTAGAGAAATGCCATGTTTCCTACACCTTGCAAGGACTCACTCCAAATGACGAGATATGATCTCCCTCCCTCTTTAAAAAAACCATGAGGTCATCAAGGTAAATGAAAATGCGGTGTTTCAAATCTTTGAAGGAAAAGTACATTGCTCTCTTGAAAGTGGCTCTAGCATTGATCAAGCCAAAAGACATTTTGTTGTAAGAAAAAGTGCCCCAAGTTGTTATGAAGGTTGTTTTGCTACAATCTTATTCGCCACCTTGATTTGGTTGTACCCTGAGAATCCATCAAGCAAAGAGAGCATTTTAGATCTGGTGACTTCTTGCAAAATATGATCCATGATTGGAAGAGGGTAGTTGTCCTTGAGAGATGCATGATTCATATTTTGGAAGTCTACACAAATCCTTATTTCCCCATTCTTCTTCCTTATTGGCACAATGTTAGCCACCCATGTTGAATGGTGGATGGGGAAGATGATTCTAACATTGAGCATATTTTTCACCTCTTCTTTGATAACATCAGCAATATTTGGATTGTAGGGCCTTTGTTTTTTCTGAAGGCCTTTGCTCCTTGCTTCAAAGGAATGGAGTGATGCATTTCCTTTGGTTGAAAAGATTTGAGTTCATCATAGGAGTAGGCCAGGACATCTGAGTACTTTTTAGTAGAGAAACAAACTTTCTCTTCTCTTATGGTGAGAAACATTTACCAATGTTAACCATCCTTGGATTCTCTAAAGTGCCAATGTTTTCTTGATCAAAATTAGATGGACACCGAGAATACTATTTTTCTTTCTCTTGGATGAACCTGTCATGCTTGTCAAAGAGGTCTTCCAAATAAATTAGGCCTTTGGGGATTTTTTCCTTTCGGTTTGATTACTCCTTCATCAATTCCATCAATTCCTTCCTTCTATTCTTTGGGAACTGATTCACGGTTTAGATTTTCACTTCCTTCAAATAAAATATTATTGAAGTTATCCCTTTGTTCTAAGAAGGCTAGGATCGATTGTCATCATTGAAGGCCTGCATGATGATTTACATTGTATGGTATCTTTGGGTCTAAACACCATCTCAATGGTCAATTTATCCTTGCCAAAGGAAGGATGAGGTGACACTAAGGAAGCTAACACTGCTATAGAATCGGTCTTTTCATTTTGTTCCCTAGGGATAGCTTTAATGGAGAATGCATCAAAGGATTCAATGCGAGTCCCACACTATGTTTCTATAGTTCCCAGCCTTGAATTTTTCACCTGATATTGTTGACAGACTTGCTTCACTACAATCTATGCATCACCTTTGCATCTCAACTTCTTGATTCCCATGTCATTTGCTACATTCATGCCTAAGATTAATGCTTCATACTCTGTTGTATTATTTGTATTGTCAAATTGTAGCTTTTAGGCAAAAGGATACACCTCATTGGAGGGAGAGTATAATACTAGAACAGATCCACGAACCTACTCGGGTGACCGCCATCAAACTCCATTGTCTAGATTTGGTCTTCTTCTTCCTCCATGAGAAGTGGCAAGTCCTCTTCCTTCTATGATGTAAGGAAGTAGTTTCCTAGCCCAAAATCTTGAAAGAGGATGTTAGCTATTGGATCATAAGATTTCCTTACTTTGAATTTCATTTTCTTGACTAGCAATAACTTCTTCATTTATCCTTTCACTGGGATAATTTCAAATGATCAATCCATTTTTATTTCTCCACCTAGATCTTTGTAAAAATTCTACTCAACAACATACCAAAAGATGCTTTGGAATGTCTGACCACCAAAATGGTCAAGAGTATCTTCTTGTCATGGTAATCAGCTAGTGCAACCTAAGCATCCTTAATCCTTCCTACTAATGGATCGTTTTTGGATTCCATTGAGTATCATTTTCCATTTACCTAGGTTAAAGTGAGGCCAAGGGTATTTGCAACTTTTGCTAGCATCACATTATCCAAGGCTCCAAAATCTATAATACAATTGTTCAGCTAGAAACCTTTGATGAGAAGTGACAGGTAAAAAGGATTAACTCTTTTGGTGGTAGAGGCACTGAGGGATAACATGTTTTGAGAAGGTGGTATGGATGGTGTGGGTAATAGGAATTTAGAGATTGGGCTTGAATAAAAGGGTTACTACCATGAACTACCTTGATGAATCTATCAAATTGGGTAGGATGTGTTTGTAGGTATTCAATCTCAGAGAGATAAACTTTGGTTTTGCTTGCATGCTCCACAAAGTCAAATGGAGTTATGGTAGATGAGGAAGAGGTTCCAGTAGTGGGAGAGGATTTAAATGACAGGGGTTTTGTTACTTTTGGTGCTGGGTTCTCCTTTTCAAATGTAGCAATTGGCTTGGAAGGAGGTGATGGTATAGCCTTTGATTGAAATTTAGATGTTTTTCAAAACCAACATTTAGAAGAGAATTGCTCTTAACAACTTTTGAGTTGGGAGAAGGATCGAGATAAATTATTTTGCACAACAAGTGATCCTTGACAATGGGGAATCTGATTTCTCTCTAGCTTATTCGAGGAAGGTGGTAATGGTGATCCTCTACTAATGATCTTGTTTTGTGAAGCTTTGGAGAGCAATATTCTTTGTTCTTCCTATCATCTGTTGTAATCTTCTTGAGGCTGAAACACCATTCTTGGATTGTGCATGAGAGAAAATAGCACATGAAAAACTTAGAGCTTCTTCATCATCAGCATATTCAATAAGGCCATTGTGCATACCAACCTCTTCAATTTCGAGGTAGTTTTCATAGTCATCCATTCTTTCTTCTCTAGTTTCCTCAATGTCATGCTCCTTCTTCTGATTCCCTAGTGTCACAGATGGCATTGACTAGTGGTGCTTCAAGAGAAATCCTACGAGGAGGTGGAGCAATTCTTGGTCTATCAGGAGGATTTGGTCTCCTTGGAGCATTCCTCATTGTGATTTGTGACAGTTGTTTCTTCAAAGCAACTAGGTCATTTTCCATTTTTTGGAACATTGGATCAGTGGTGACTAGATTTGAACTCTGACCTTTTTGCTTCCCATTTGGTCCTTTCACTTTTCCAGAAATAATTAGATCATCATCAGTCTCAACTACAAAGTCTTGAACCTCCCTCAATGTTCTTGGTTGGGCTCTTCTGAGGAAGAAACCAACTTCGATGGCAAAGCACTGATGAAGAACCTTTTCAAGTTGTTTTCAGGGGGTACCACATCTTTTGGGATCCTTCTTATCAACCTATTATACCTTACTACAAAATCTCTCATTGATTCAAAGGTCTCCTTCTTCATCTGAACCAATTGGACCAATAGATCTTGACAATATTTTATGCTCTTGAACCTATGTTCAAATGCACTTCTTATATCTTCCCAGCATGTGACAGATCTTGGGGGCAACATGTAGAACCATTCAACAGCCTTTTCTTGGAGTGACTCCATAAAGAGCCTAACTGAAACATCTTCATCTTCAACTCCCAACACTCCACAAGTAGTGATGAATGCTGCTACATGTTCTTCATGGAGCTAGAACCATCCCCTTTGAATTTTGGGAAGTTATTTCTTGAGCCTCTTGGGAGGTCATGAAGTGGTTGTGGAAGAGCAAGTGGACTAGTATTTCTTCCCCATGGTACGTTAGGCCTGCATTCCTCATGCTCATGATCACCCATTATATTCTTGTTTCTATCCTCCAATCTTTCTAAGGTTACTTCTACTGCTGCTCTTTCTTCTGCTTCAATTTGGAGTCTTTCTATTTCTTCAAGATGAGACCTTATCTCCTCTTCAACAACTTCCTCTCTTTTGAGTTCTTCAAATGTGGGATCAATTTTTCCTCTAAGCCTTAGTTATTGGGTGTACCTTCTATCAGCCAGCTTGAAATTTTATGCTCTTCTCTGGGGTGCTGGAATTTTTCTCTACCTTTCCAATTCGACAACACGTTCTTCTTCAAGGTCCACAACTCTTGCAGCAATGAATTATTGATTAATATTTTTCCTATTGTTCCAAATAGCTTCTCTCGATTAGAAGCAATGTCTTCTTGGATGTGAAAGAGTAAATTAGGTCTCACAACGGGAGGATTTCCTAGAATAGCCATGATTTACATCCATGTAGTTCGTGTGATTATTCAATCTCCAGAAACTTTTCTTCTAGAATCTTATTTTTGTATTTTATGACCTTGAGGTCATTTTTAGGTGCAAGATGCTACAAAATATGCCCCATAGTGGGCACCAAAACTGTTGGCAAGAAAATTTGTCTTGTGGAAAAATTGGTGGGTTTCAAGCCAATGCTATGGGAATCTAATTCCCTCTTCTTGAATGGTGCAGCTTCTGTATGTGCATGTGTGAAAAAGTGGACTTTAATGGTGGCCTTCCGACTAGAGATACAACATGGGCACTCCACGACCACGTGGCAAAGCTAGCAATTTCTCACTAGAGAAGAGACTTTGTCTTAGGAGGGGGAAGGGAGTGAGAATGGAGGTAGGAGAAACTAATGTTGTGAGTAGAATGTCAGATGCCCACACACATTAATTATAAATTTCATTTTCATGCATTTATAGTCGGAAGAAAAACAAATCTGCAGGAGAAGCTACAAGACCCAATGAAACTCATTGGCCAAAAAGTACCAATTAATTCCTCAATCAAAGAGGCAAAAATTCCTTATTTTATTATTGAAACTCGAGTAGAGTTTGTACATAGCTTGATAATGGAAGAAATTTGAGGAAGAAGAGAAAATAGAAGAAAATTGGCATTTTCTCTCTTTTCCGAGCACAAAACACTCTGGTCTTTTTGAAATCAATCGCCAGCCCTTGGAATGACATCGAGAAGACCTTATATTCTTTGGAAACTGTTCAACTTCACAAATCCTTAACTCCTTTTTGAATTCCTCTATTGTGAAGAAAACGCTCATGACAAGATAAAAACCAGATCTTGCAAAGTAACTGTTACATTTGATTTTCTAGTTTAAATATAGACCATTTGATTTTCTCCTCTAACTCTGAAATCGGGTCATCCATATGGTAGGAAGAGATTGGAGTGGGCACGGGGAAAGCCCTTTACATTTTGCAAATTTTTTAGAGATTTGGCAATTTGGAAAAAATTGGCCCGCATGCCCACTTTGAATTTTCAACTTAGACACGTGGCACATTCTTATTGGAAACGGAGTCACGACTCTTTTCTAAAAATTTTAACCTTTTTTGGAAAAAGGCTCAAAAACTCAATTTCCTCCACCGGATCGCTCTCCCACTTTTACTTTTCAATGGCGGGCTTCACCTTTGACTTTTTCCCTACGGGCTGGGTCGGAGCTGCATGGGTCACTTTTTAACTTTTCACCTGTTTTACAAAGAGGCTCAAAATCTCAAATGTCTCCGCTGACCCACTCTCATGCTTTGAATTTTCAATGGCGGGCCCGAGACATTGGCAGAGCCGTGAAGCATTCTAAAACTTTTACTTCACTTTTTGAAAATTTGGTTAAATTTCCAAAAGTGCACCAATATTCCCACTCGCCCACTTTGAATTTTCAACGGTGGGCTTCATCTTTGACTTTTTCCCTGATAGCCTGATCGGGGCAGCGGGTTACTTTTTAACTTTTCACCTTTTTTACAAAGAGGCTCAAAGTCTCAAATCCCACCGATGATCTGCTCATCTACTTTTACTTTTCAATAGTGGGCTTTGCCTCTCCAATGACTCTGACCACGTGGTGATCTAACGCTGATTTGGTAATTGGCCCTTTCTACCCCACCTTGAGTGGCGCCATTGTGACACGTGGAACCGTCCGTTGAGACTTCCATACTTAGCCAATTTTACCTTCATTTGGTACACAGGACATGTGGAAAACATGGAATTAATTGAATAATTTCCATTGGAGTTGCACCATTGTGACACATGGAGCCATCCGTTGAGCCTAGACTTTTTAATGGCAATTCGGCTTTTTGGGTTCGTGGGACAAATTTACCATTTTTGCCAAAAGTGACCAAAAGTGTTAAGTTCACCAAAAATCTCGTTCCTCCCCATCCAATAGGATCTGACCACGTACCTACATTCATTGGGGCCAAAATTTGATGGGAAAAAGACACCCGTCATCCCGACTGCGGGAAAAATACATAGAGGAAGAGAACTTTGTCATTTTGAGTCCAATTTTTGAATTTCCTTCGCGAACTAGAGGCATGGGGGAAAAACAATGATTTGATGACTCTAGGCCATAGAACAAGTGAAAAATGTTGATCAAAAATGAAGGTTTCGAGAGAGGATATTACGTGCACGATCGGGAAATGGAGGATTTCTAAAAACGAGCAAAAACAGAGGGTTTAAACAACTCTAGGGCATGAATTTTACTAATTTCTGAATCTATAACTTGGCTTAAACACCAACAAAGGGCATGATCTCAAAAAATTTGAATTTGGCTATGGAAATGCGAGTAGTTTTCGATTAGACAATAGTAAGAAAACTATCGAATTGCGAAGACACGTATATGCAATTATTACCATGAGACCGAGGAGTGATGTGGAAGTCTTTGGGTAAAAGTCTTGTGAATTCTTAATACGATTAATAATTTTTTTTCAGTGGGGTTTTTTCCTTTGGGTTTCCCCACTTTAAATTTGGTGTTCTTTATCTCATTTTATTTCTGTTATTTTCTTTCAGATATGGTTATTAATATTTATAATATTCTATCTATAATAAGCTAAATTTGTGTTTAAATTAATTACACATCATAATCTATAATCTTTGAAAATTTATCTATGGATCTATAATTTCTTAATTATAATTCCTAATCGTTTCCCTAACATGGTATTAGAGATAGTAATTATGCATGTTCAGGATCGATCTAGAAGTTCTCAATTTTCTTGAGTGAAGAAGCTTGAAGTTTATTTACAGGTCTCAAAATCCCTAATTGTTCCGCAATCATCTTTGAGATAACCATATTTAAAATTCCAATTCCCACCCAAATATTCTTTGAAAATATTGGTCAAATGGATGTTTAGATCATGGTTAAGAAATTATGAAATTAGATATTCATTTATTCATCTTATTTCAATTGTTTACTGACTTAAATTCATCATTTGTGAGCTTATTTTAATTTTTCATGCCGTTTATAGCCGTCATAGTTGTTTGGAATGTGGATCCAAAAGATATCTTTAGATTTAATTAGTTTAGAGCATTTAAATCCACCTTGACTTTTTAATATTTATTTTTGCTAGATTTTTTTATGAAGCTTTGATCCAATCATTAAGTACCAAGTGGCTTTGTTATGTTAGTTTTTGTTATATTTTTTTTTCTGCGAAGTTATGCTATTGCGAAGCTTAATCCAATCATTTTGTGACATCTAACTTCGCATTGTCGGTATTCTCTTAGATATTTTTAGTTTTGCGAAGCCCAATCTAATAGGATTGCTCCAAGTAGCTCTGTATTTTGCATTGTCAATATATTTTTAGTTCTTTATATCTATGAGAAATGTGAGCCAATAGGATTTCTCCAAGTAGCTCCGTATTTCACATTGTCAGTATTTTGTTAGTTCTTTTTATCTCTTGAAATTATGGGCCAATAGGATTGATTCAAGTAGCTCTATATTTCCCATTGTTAGTATTTTTTTAGTTCTTTTTGTCTCTATGAAATCCAAGCCAATAGGACTACTCCAGTAGCTATGTATTTTGCATTATCAATCTTTTGTTAGTTCTTTTTGTCTCTGTGAAATCTAAGCCAATAAGATTTCTCTATGTAGCTCCATATTTCGTATTATCGGTATTTTGTTAGTTCTTTATGTCTCTGTTAAATCTGATCTAATAGGATTTCTCCAAGTAGCTCTGTATTTCACATTGTCATCGGTCTTTTCTTAGTTCTTTCTTTCTCTGCAAAATATGAGCTAGTAGGATTCCTCCAAGTAGCTCGTATTTCACATTGTGAGTATTTTTTAGTTCATTCTATCTCTACAAAATCTGAGCTAATAGGATTTCTCCAAGTAGCTCCGTATTTCACATAGTCGATCTTTTATTAGTTCTTTTTGTCTCTTCAAAATCCAAGCCAAGATATGATTTCCCCAATTAGCTTCGTATTTTACATTTTCAGTCTCTTTTTTATTTCTTTTGACATATGCGAAGGTTGAGCCAATAGAATTTCTCCAAGTATCTTTACATTTCACATTTTTAGTATTTTTAACTATGGTAGTGGTTATCTAACAAGAATTAGCCACCATTTCACATTTTTTAGTCCTTGTCATATTTTTCAAAAGTGATCCATTTAGAAGGCTCCACGTGTGTTTAGTATTGATTTAGTTATTTAGGTAGCAATGCGGAGTGTGAACCAATTGTATTTGGCCACGTGTATTTTATTTTCACACTGTCAGTCTTCGCAACTATTAGACTCTATCTTCTAGGGTATCGAGTCTCTGCTTTATCTTAGCCACTAAGATCATGACATTTGTCTTTTGATTTTGGACCTGAACTTTATTTCAAATTTTGGCTCATTCCGGGACTTTAAGTTTTCCCAAAGCCATCTATTAACGGTTTGGCGGAAGCCTCCAAGTGTCTATTGTTTAGCCGTTAGTTATTTTACAAGTGGCATCATTTTGACTAAGTCTTTGCTTTCACATATTGTTTGAATTTTTGAGAGTACAAAAATGTGGTCCAATAAATTAATGACACATGTGTAGGGTTTATCCATTTGGTTTTTATAGTTAAAATTTTGGTAGAAAGCCACCACATGTCTCTTGTTTGTCATTAGATTTTAGACAAGTGGCATTGTTTGGCTTTTTTTTCTATCGTGTTTTTAAACTCTATTGCAAACCCACTATTTTATCTATTTTAATTAAATTCCGGGACTTCACGTCTGCCTGGGGATCTGATTATAATTTATGGAAAAGACAACATGTTCCCCTCTTGATATTGTTGATATTTTCCATGTTTTGCCTCCTGCTTTAGATGTAATTTGATTTGTTTTTGGTGGTTAATTATCTCAATTCGAAGCTCGATTAGCTTGCTTATGAGATCACCCCGTCGAGTTACAAAATAGCTTGTCGAGATAATGTTTTTCTTATTCATTCATTTTAGTTAATTAATCCATTTTTAATTAATTTTCTATTTAAAAGGACTGTAGCTCAACTTTGTCTAAGCTCTATTAGCTCATTCTTAAAATTGATCAAAGCAAGTTATTTTTTTATTCATCCCAAGTAGTTTGCATTTTTATATTGAAAAATAAAATCAATAGCTTGTTTTTTTCCTCTGTTTGGCTTCCTTGAGTCATTTTTTAGCTATAATTATCTTCATGGTTGTCTATGCATTTAAAATGGCGATAATGCTAGTAATATCTATCAGAATTCTAATATCAAATCTAGATTTAAATCCAATCCTAAGTCAAATTCAGTTAAAAATCATCGAAATTTAAAGTAAAACTTAATGGCACATGCAACAAATGTGGTAAATTTGGTAATAAAAAGTCGAGATATTTGTGTGACAACTAACAAATCATTATAGATATTAGAAATAGTAAATCTAAAAATTAGAAGATATATCAGAAGAAAAGTCATGCAAATAATGTTGAGCAGTCTATTACCTTGAATACAACACTCTTAGCTTCAAATGAAGATGAATGGATCCTAGATAGTAGTATCTCTAGGAACATGACCTGTATTTCTCGTATCCTCTCAAATATTGTAAAATGTGAGGAAAACATATATCTAGGAGATGATTCCATTATTATATTTGAAATTTTTGGAGATGTTAATTTGATCAATGGGATAATTAGGATTGTCTTGTATGCTCCTTAGTTGAATAGGAATATTTTTATTTCTCCCAACTAACTAAAGAAAACTATAAAGTTGTTTGGCAACAAGATAAATGGTATGTAAAAGATGAACTCAACAATGTTATTGCTTACGTAATCGAGAAAAATGGCTTACATATTTTGGATTTTTCTTTGAATATTTCTCTTATTCCTATTCTAGGAATGATATTCAGCTTTGGCATGAATGATTAGGGCATGTAAATTTCAGAATTTTGTACAAAATTTCCCACTTAAATCTTAAAATTGGTCTCCCTAAATAGATTCGATCATGAATCATGTGAAATTTACGAATCATTTCACAAACATAATGTTATAAATCATGAAATATGAACCAAGTTCATAAGGTTGCAAATATAGCTAATGAATATGTGTATGTTTTTGTTAATTTGCCTCTCTCCCCTCTTAAGTATCCTAAAACTGAAAGCTGTTATGCAAGTTTTTTTTTTTCATTTTTCTTTTGATATGATAGGATTCGTGTATGGAACAGAAATCATTGTATGATCTTAAGAAATCTCCTAAAAGCTTGGTAGTTTCTTTTAGGAGCTTGAGTTCTCTAACAATTTTTGTTGATAAAGATTCATTTTCCAAATATGAAAACAATCATGTCTTATATATTGATGATCTCTTAGTAGTAACAAGAATATAATTCTTAGAATCAAGAGAAGATAAGACAATGTTGTGATTGTTATATCATTTTTGTCATGCAAATATGATCATATATGACACGTCTAAACTTTACTTTTTCTTACATGGTCATTTTTGAATCAAACTCCACATAAATCATCTGGAAAAATCCACAGTTAGTGGATCATGTTTTTTTAGTGAATACTATGATTATTCTTGTATGATTTGATTATCTGTTCAAATTTGATTTCCTATTAAGTCTTATCTCATTAGTTAAAGGATTAGAATAAATATCCACTTATGACCCTTTTATTAAAATCTTATTTAATAAAATTAGTTGGTCTTTCACATCTAAAAGAGTGAGATGATATGACCGTTCACCCATCTTATATATATGGGATGATCCCCATGGGATTGGTACTAATTTGATAGAGATATATGCTCAATAATTTTATATAAGAAAACTATATAATTTTTAAGAAACCAATCTACAATTATTAATGCGAGATTGAGGAGTGGAGTAGAAGTGTTGGGTTAAATTCTTGTGAATTCTTAATACTAGGGCATGTTTTCTTAAGGATTAGGTCTACAACAAACCTAAAAACCACATCAAATACATATACCTACACTCTCAAACAATTTTTAGTGTCTATATACCTCATCTAAATGATTCCCATGCTCAAAATTCTACTACATGATTCACTTCACCTTGTTATGCATCATTTTTCTCTCTAGGCCTCGTAGACAAGTGTTTGAAACATGCTTGTTTCACCGGTTATGACATCAACTCTCCTTGGAAAATTTTGAAAAATTACAAGAGCCTTGAACACACTCTATGGCATCACTATAAAACTATCCATACCATTATAAGTTATCATCACACTACTACAAGTCAATATACTACTCCAAATCCCATGCAACACCCTACAATCTCAACAAGACAAGTAACATCCATGCTCTATACACCTTTTGACATCAATTTACCTCAATTAAAACTCTCACAACACTTTACTTGGAAATCAATGATAACACTATGCCAACAATCTCCCCCTTTTTATTGTCGGCAAACCTATTGATGGAAAAACACACAAGACTCAAAATCCCCTAAGAAATACACATGCCATGAGCTCATTCTCCCCTTTTGAAATTAATGAAAAAATCAAACATACCTACAACACTTCTGTTGACATCAAAAATATCTCTCCACTTGGTTATAAACATCAACCAAACATGACAACACCCCTTCTTCATATCAATATGAATTTTACTCTTTGAGAAACTTTGTTCCCCCTCAACACATGCATACTTCAAAAACTAACTCATATCTTAAATCATGATATTTTCATACAACTGATGAAAAACAAGATAAGTAACACATTTTGGAATCATACCTTGCTTATGAGAACATCTTGAGCTCAACATGCATCATTAATACTATTTTGACATCATCTTCTCGAGAGAACAACACACACTATGCATATGGAAGCCTATAAACACATTCTCCCCATTAGGTATCATACTCCACTAAGAAATCAAGATCCCCCTATCTTGATGCACTCATATCAAGAAACACAAGACCATACTATGCCCTTAGAACACATTATTCTATTTTTCCTTCCGAATCGGGCTCGGTTCATAGATCTTGAAGATACTACTTAGTTTATACTATAGACCTACTTCTTTTTAGCACTCACAACATGGAACGAGACTTTATGAAGGAATAAAAATGAACACATACCTTTGTAAGAACCAAACATTACTTCTCATAATTTTCATCAAACTATTCATGCATCATAACCTCCAACCAAAGATCATAGACACTTAACCGTCTTTAATACTTTTTAGAAGCACAATGGACTAAGAGAGGGGTGAATCGGTCCTACAAAACTTTCATTTCATTTACCATCACTTACATTCATCATTACATTCATTCATTTAACATTCATAACCATATAAGCACATTAGGTGTGTATTAACCATTCAAAAGTACATGAAGCAAATAATAATACACATGAACACCATATATAAGTGGGAAACCCTCATGGGGAATAAAACCCACTTTGAAACTCTACTAATATTACACAAATAAAAGAGAATTAGTGAAGCACCAATCTCACAAGGAACACCAACCCATAATTTAGAGAGGATACCACTCCACAAGGAGGCTAAACCCCCTAAGATGAATAAGAACCAAATAAGCCACATGATGATGATGATATCTGATTTTTTTGCTGCCACTACTAATGGACATATCTAATTCAGCTCACAAACCCTTGCTCATAACTTGTTATATCTTCTTCTTCTTTGATTTGTCTTGGATCTAAAATCCTTCACACATACTCTCAATCATTCCTTGACCTTTCATACCCTTCATCAGCTCTAAAATTATGCAATCATACCTTCTACACACTATAATAGGGTTGCACATTTCCCTCCAAAAGCATTGGTTCAAAATTAAACCCAAAACATTATTTTATATTATTTTATTCCTTCAAACAAAAGAGATGTTGGTCGTAAATATTTTTCATGAGGAATACAACTTAATTACATGCCATTACATTCATAAAAAAATTCACATATGAACCATATAGTTATTCCATGTCCAAAACCTTCCATCTTGCACCAAAAATGTTCAACCCCATCACTAGGATGAGCTAAAACCACAAATCATAAAACCATGATTATTCAAGCTCCCATATTCACCATACATGATTAATATAACATATAATAATCATACATGGTATAAATTTTACTTGAACCAATCAAATAAATCATTAAATGGGCCCACATGCTCATATCCTTCACCAAATAGTATTTCCATCATCTTGTCATCACCTTTGGGCCTCAATACCAACCAAGATCAACTCAACTAGTGAATGTGATAATTTTATGGAATCCTCAAGACCTTTAAACCACATCCATGAAAGTTATACACCATGACACATCCATGTGTTCAAACCACAATAATTTTCCTCTTCTTCAAATCAAGTTACCCAGAAAATTATTTTGCAAACTCAACTAGTTTATACCCATGCTACCACTTTCAAGACCACCAAATAACTTCAATAGTACCTAAAATAATTATAATTCACTATCTAGGTCATAAAAAGCATTAACTAATCCATTTCATGCCAAAGAAAATTTTAGTGGTGAATTTTTGTAATTTGATGAATATTCCATATTTGGAAAATTTCAAAAGTAGTTTTTTTGAGTAGGAAAGTATAGCGTTCACCTAAATTTTCCAAAGTATAAATTTTTTAAGGTTTGTCTTCACCTAAAATTTAAAACTAATCCTATATAAACATAGGCAATTCATCAGGTAGTATATTAGTAACTTACTAGTAAGGTACCATTCGAAGTATAATCAAGTATCATGTGAATTTACGAAGTATAATCGATGCATGATAAGAAGTGTAAATTAGATTGCATATGCATGAAAAGGAATTCATACAAGTGAAAAGTACAGTTTTGCGGATGCATGATAAATAAGGTTTTTAGATGAGCAATAAGGGTAAAGCAGTACGACACATGGCAAGGGTCCAAACGTGTGAAAAGAGTGAATAGGCATGACAAGGGGAATACTTGTGACAAGGGTGCGAGACACATGATAATATTCCAAACATCTAACAAGGGTGTAAATGGGTGACAAGTTCCCAAATCAAGTACTCAATAGAGGCTGCTAGTGCTCAAGATCCATAAGGTAAGAAAAATATCTCAAAATTCAAAATTGTACAAGTATTTTGGAAACTCTACAACTACAGATACAACTACCACTAGCACCCATACAGCTACCACTGGAATCAATTAGAGTACAAACTATGTGAAAGGTATTATTGAAGTGGACATGGCTTTAGCACAATATCAACCAAATGATACCTATGATGAAAACATGCCAGAGATTGAAGATATTCATGTTGAGATGTAACCAAGAGAGGATCAAGATATCTCAAATAATCAGCAAAATTTAACACCAAAATAAAATGAAAATTATGGTTCATGAAAGAGGAAACAAGATGATCGAGATATTCCTAAAAATTTTGGTCAAAAATTTAAACTCTAAAAGCAAGTAAGAATATGTGGACACTTGTTAGGACATATAAGTTCAAGTGGGCTACAAAATTTCCTTTTAGTGAACCTATAGAGTTAGCTAATTATGAATATATCCCAACATAATGTACATGTACAATATGTACCTAGAAACTATGAAATAAACAATAAACATAAATGAAGTTAGACACAATTTAAAAACATTGTGGAAAACAATATATGACTGTACAATAGGAGGATGACTAGATAATAATAACACACAAGTGGAAAATTGAAAAAGAATTTATGTATGCTAAATATGCAGAGAGTATCAATCTGAGCTAAAAGACACATACATCTCATGGAATAGGGTGGAACAATCACATCAAAAATTGGTAAGGTGATTCAATCAAATTTGTATGTTAAAATCATATAGTTCTCTACCATAGTCCACATCCTTAAGAAGGGAAGACCTATTTCTAATTTTAAAATTTTGTTTTAATATAATGGAATGCACAATGTTCTTGAATCCCATTGGTCGGATACAACAATGCATGGGGAATGGCTAAATGCCTTACAATTATTGAAAAGGAAGATTTGATGGAGTGTAAAAATGTAAAGTTTATATCTCGATCAATTGATGAAGTAAATTCAATTGACAATACCTCATGGGTATGCATCCATGATTATATTTTTAAAATCATATAAGGAAACCACATATGTTGGATGTATAGAAAATGGTTGAAAATTGCAATGTTGAAAACCTATATAAAATAGTTGTTTCCAATTTGAAAGATATTGCTGGCATGAATGAATATGAAATATCTATAAAGTTGGTATGTGTTGGTGCAGATGGTGCATCAGTTATGTAGGGTCATCGAAATGGGATATGTGTTTGATTATAAACAAAAATAGCCCATTATATGCTTTCAATTTATTATATAGATCACATAATGAATCTAGCATATAAAATAGTTAGCAATTTTGACAATTTTGCATGAGTAGAAGACCTTATCAGATAACTACATTCCTATATGTCAAGCATTCCAAAGTGATTTCTTGAGTTCCAAGAATTTGTAATTGCAATTACAAATGGTAAAAATATTTTAAAGGATGTTGATATAAGATGGATTTCTATTTATGAGTCTGCATGTAGAATTAGTGAGGAGTATCCATCGTTGGTTGGTTTCATGCACAAATATCATAATGAAGTTGACAAAGATAGGTATTTTTCATGCCATTTAATGGATTTGGAAACATTTCTTACATTAGTTTGCATTCTACCAATGTTGAAGGATATCAATACATTGATGAAGCATGCACAAGAGATATCCATCTATATTGTTGATTTTATATGGCTGAGAAAGTGGGTATGTCAATCTCTTGATATCTTGTACTTGTCAGAACAAAGTTTTGATACATCTATTTTTCAATAGTTGGAAAGTTTTATTGGATGTTAATAATCCTAATAGTTATTTGAGATTTAATATCCATGATCACCTCTGTATCAATGTTAATGGGAGGGAGACCACTACATAGTTTTTAAAAATGAAAAGATATTCTAGGATAGATAGAGAATAAGTTCCTGTGACACATGTTCTATTTGATACTATTACATATGATACACGAATAAATCTTAACAAAAATTTCCAATCCTTAGCTTCTGAAATCAGAGAGTGTTTCAATAAAGATAACATTCTTGAAGCTATGGGAGCGATGAATCCAATTTTTTGGAATACTACAAGTGATCATGTAGATTTTGTCAATAAGCTATTTCATAAATCCATGGGTATTATAATGAATCATTTCACAAATATATCAGAGGTCAATGGTGTTGAAATCAAAGGTATTATAAATAAGGACTTAATAAATTCTCAATCATCTTATTTGTAATGAAAATGGTCGACTAATATAATTTTTTAAATCAACCTCAATAGAATGGTATAATTACAAGGATATGGAGAAAAATATAGCAAAGTAGTGTGTTAGAGGAAGGCATCAATGAGTATTTTAAATTATATGAGTTGTGCTAAACATTGATTTTGGGATATGTGGAGGACATAAGGTTTTTTAGTTCTTTATCTTTTGTAAAATCGTAACAACGAAATAGGTTGGATAAAAATCTAGAAAGTTGTATGAGGTTATATGTTTCGTACTACTCTCTGGACACATTTCCTTTTGACAAATAAATTTCACATTGGAATTCCCTTGCTGAAAGATTAGGTTTTAATAATACAACAACAAATACAAATGATCTCAATGATGAGACTAGATTTGGTGCGTCCTCTAACTCTCAAATGCAAATATTGACTATGAGGAGGCTATTAAAAATGGATTGTCTCAACTCTATTTATCATTTAAAAAAATACATGTATCAACTTAAATTAATTATTAATTCAAATACAATTAGTTATAATAATCCTATTTTATTTATTTTCGTATTTTCAAACTGATTTGATGTTGTGTTTGTGACATGTATTTTGAAACACTATTTTTCAAATATCGTAATTAGACGTAAGATAATAATAAATAAAGTGTAATGAATCAAACATAGTTTGAGTTATCCATCTTACATATTTTGCATTTTACATACTTAAACACAGTTTAGGGTATCCATCTTACATATTTTTCATTGTAAATAATTAAACTTTCAACATTAAAGAAAATGCATTCCATACATATTTTGATTTACCAAATGCATTCCATACATATTTTTATATCATTACAATTCACACTTTATAATATATATAAATTCCATATTGCAAGATAATACATGTAAAAAAATGAGATTCCATGAAAACCATTGCAACGTGCAAGCATATCTTGTTGAAAAACTATATGAAATTCTTATAGAAAATAGAAGTAGACAATGAAAATATTCTTCAATTTAAACAAAGATTCAAAAATTTGAGATAAGGTAAAAGTTTTGTTTTGAAGGGACCAAAAACCCTTTACAAGAAAAAGAAGAAAGGTTAAACCAGCTAACCAATAAGAATCCAAGAATGCCAAGTCAAAATAGCTTGACAGGGAAGCTAACCCCAAAGTAAGGCTAGACCCAACAGTCTCAAAATTTAATGAACTTTTTTTTGTAATAAAACTAGAGAAACATCGGGCTAGTGGAAAAGAGGAAGATAAAACACACAAAAGGTCAGCCAAAGGCTTGCCATTAATTCTTCTTGGTGTTGAGGTTCTTACTGTAGGTTCCGTACTCGTGCCATAATCCTTCGAACTAACAACTTTTATATCACCTATTTAGGTATTTTCTCATCTTTTCCTCAACTTGGGTGTCCTCCATCTAGGTGTCTTCCAACTCGTGTCAAGCATGATTTTCTACCTTAGTGTCCTTGGAGTCTTCAAGTATCGAGAGATTCTAAGGATGAGCCTCATCTTTTGTTTCTTCGCTTTTAGCTTTGGCTATCTCGATCCTGAATAGATATCCTCTTCTCCCGCATGACAAACTCTATGTGCATACCCCCAATTCGCTTGTTCTAGACTTCAATTTTATGGTGACAATACTTAACCTCTTGAACCAAGTTCTTGTTAACAATGAGGATTGTATCGGCAGTCGACTCAACCCTCATTAACCTAGCCTCCCAGTCCACCAAATCCCTCTCTTTGCTACTCTCACCCTTAGCATGTACCCATTTTTTTAGGTTGCGAGAAGACATCGGAAAAACCTTCTAGGAATCTTTCCCTTTCTCTTTCTTAGGATGATTCATGGCCGATGCCAGAGTTTCATGGTCTGACTTAGCATCAATATGGACCTCCACCCAAGTGGGGATAATGGGCTTATTATTTTGAACCATGAGGAGAATCGAACTCGATGAATTAGAACATCATTTTTTTTCTTAAATTCAACTATGGAAGAAGTGAGGGACATGAAGAGAAAAAGGCAATGCTCTTAGCTTGGTATCTTTAAAGAAAATACATAATGGATAGGTGATATAAAAATATTTTTCTGAATTTTCCTTCCAGGGCCAAATAATTCATCACCACAAAGAAAACATCATCCCAACAACCATTAAGGAAAGTTTGAGAAATCATCACATCGTGTTGGACAATACATTCCAGGGCCAAAAACATTGCTAGTTCATGTTTTCTCCTAGTTTTTTCTTTAAATATTTTGAGACCATCCATTTTTAACTTGGTAACCTCAACTATGGATTCCTTAGAAACCTTAATCTCGAACCCTTTCAGATTAAATCCCCCTTAGTCCAAGCATAACCAAAATAAAAAAATCGAGGATCATTACCTTTTAAATGCCGGATATACTTAGTAAACCATCCTCTATGCAGCAATATCCAAAGGGTTGCATCATTTTTTAGGTGGAGGAACGACGTTGGCTCTGTTATGATCCTCTCTCCACCCATCTTGAAACAAAAACACTCGTCTTTCTTTGGGAACAACCAAAATGGAGCTGCTAGTATCAAAATGTAGATAGCCATAATGTATGTCCTTTCCCAAAAAATAAAGGATATTTTTATGTTGTCGAGCATGAGAAGATTGAAAGATATCATTACCATGCTTCCGTGTTCGAATCATCATATATAAAATTTGAAATATTTTTCCAAGGAATGAGTTTCCTTGGTCACTTCACCATATCTCACATATTATTACTATTATTAGATAGTGTATCGGTGAGGTTTATTACCCGATCTCGTAAGTGTGCTTTGAATGTCCCCTTTATCAAATGATTACATCATCATCCTAGCCTCTCTGATTACGTTGATGAGCCTTGACCCACCATTTTTATGTTCCTTCATGACATTGATAATGATAACAAATCACCCTAAATAATGAGGTGTTTTATATTCAGGTCTATGCATAACTTAATACCCCGTAGCATAGCTTTGGATTCGATGTTGTTGTTGGAATGATTTCCCGGAGAATCCACCTAAGAAAACTTTGAAATCTCCCCAAATGGTCTCAAACAAGGCCTCCCCCTCCAAAACTCCCTCCCTCCACATAACACACCCATCAAAATTAAGTTTGAACCATCCTTTGGGAGGTCTAGACCACTTAACTCTATGTTTGTGGGTATCCTTGTTAGTCAAAGGACTTGTGTGAGCTTGAGATTCATGCTACTTAGAATACTTATTTCTAATGTCGGGAAAATTTTATATGATTTAATCTTGATGATCTAGAATCATCACAAATAGCCTATCCCACTTTTTCTATGACCTTATTTAGGCTTGAAGATTGATTCCAGAAGATCCTATTATTCCTCTCAATCCACAACCCCTAAATAGTGTACGACAAGGATAACTTATAGAACTCTCTGGTCAAATCATGTTGGAAATTGAAGCTCCATTGATTAGGGAGTAATGAAATATCCCTAGGAAGTACCAAGTTTATCCTAAAAAACCAAGAATAGCAGAGAAAACTTGGAAGAAAAAGTTGCATTCTAGAAAAAGATATCGAATCGACTCTTCTTGGAAATTACACAAGTTGCACCTATTAATGATAATCATCCCTCTCTTCCTTCATATATCCATAATAAGAATCAATTTTTTAACAACTTCCTAGAAGAAAAAAATAATTTTGGGTATTAGATTCTTGTTCCATATATTCTTCTAGAAGCTGTTTGATTCAACTTCCTCAAATTTTAACAAGTAACCAGATTTCACCTCATACTCCCCAAAATCCATATTTATCCATATTAATTCATCCTGGCTTTATTTAGGGAATATGGAATTCCCGTAGGAGTTTTTTAAGTTCATATGAGGCCTATAAATCCCCCAATAAGTTAGGTGGAGGTCAGATCTAAACCCATTTTCTATCTTCATTTGAATAATTGTAAACTAAATTCCCAATCTCTAGTATAAATAAATGCCTTAGATTACTCTACGATTCAATAGTCTTGAGGGCCTTATCTTGGATCCAAGGATCATACCAAAATTTAATCTTGGAACTATCCCCATATTCCATTTACTCCCATTGACTAGCATTGCACAGTCCGACGCAGAGATTATTCCATAAAATTGATCCTGGTTAGCTCATGTTCAAAAAGAACCAAAGTGCTGCAAATATTTTTCTTTATAATATTATTTCAGGTTCCTTCTTCTCTATACAATTTCAATCCCACTTTATCTATAAGAGATTTATTCATGAATTGAATATTCTTCGCACTCCGATGCCATATCCTTAGGTTACGTGAAATTTTCCCAAGCTATTAATGGGATTCTTGCCTTTTCTGTAAAGCATGTCCATAAAAAACACTTTCGTATGATTTCAATAGCTTTTCTCATTCTCATAGGTAATATGAAGACGGACATAACATACACGCAATACCCTGCAAAGTGCTTTGAAGAATTTGAGTTTTTCACTTGTGACAACACGAACCTTTCTAAGAAGCCCATTTTTATGAAATATCTCTATCAATTTGTTCCATCGCCCTTCTTCAAGTTTTTTCCCACAAAGAGGCATTCTAAGGTAGGTGTCTCGGGAGGAGTTTTTATACTATATTCTTGAATATTAGCAAGCCTTACCTGCAGGCCCTCCTCCACATTGATTAAAAAAACACTCTTGCGTAAGTTAATCTATTGCCCATAACTTATTCATAACGTTTAGTAATATTCTTGAAGGTACGAGCTGCCTGACAACTGCTTGTAAACATTTTTGAACAAATACAATTACACATGTAGTCTATGCTCGAAAACTTCCCTACTCCCGCTTTCTTTTGCGACTTCGTGTTTCTTTTCCCAATCGCTGTAATATTCCCCTTCGAGAATTATAGAATTTATAAGATCCTGCACAACAATATTTAAGTTATTAATAATTGCTTCATATTCCTTTGAAGCATCTCCAAAAGTTATTAAATATCAATGTCAATGTTATTCTCTTTGATAATCCGATTCATAGTATTGTTTTGTTTGTTAAGAAAAAAAGTGTCTCGCTTAAGCTAAATTGTTGTGGATAAAATTTTCTGAGCTATTTCCAAGTGAACTTGGAGCACCTTTTCTTGAATTTTTAAATTTTCATATTTCGACTGCAACAAAAAAATTGAGCTCAATTAAAACATATTATTAAAAATTGAAAGTAATAAAAAATATGATTTAAAATTGAATGTTGTAACTTGTAATTCATAATACTTACAAGATCTTTATCTCTTTCAACATTGGTAATTTCCACTAGATCTTTATCCTTTGACCATTTTTGTAATATGCCTGGATTCAACATTAATATTCTCTAATTGACTCAAATTTTTATCTTTTTATCTAAAACATTATCTTGATAACTATTACTATATGTTATAGTCCCACCTTGTGCTTGGTTCAATAAGATATCAATCTTAGTTGGATGATTTTGAACTGCAACATATAAACTATACCTCTAGATATGATTATCAAAACGATTATTTATCTCCTTAATTAATACTTTATCCCTTAGCTCCCACTATTTGAGCTGACTTAAACTAGGCATAAAAACCTCTTTGACATGGGCTTCATAGTCATTAGCAATCAAGCTATCCAAAGAAAAACTAATATGCCAGTCACTTTCCGAAGAGGATGGATAGGATGATGGGTTGAAGGATCAACATTTGATGCTTCGTGTATCTGTGTCGCCTCTTTTTTTGGTAAGTTTCTTGATCCTAATTATGTGTTAAAATAAATTTAAATATTAAAAAAATTGAAAAGAAATTGATTTAGAACAATGTTAAAATAAATACATCGAAATAGAAACATACCTGTGTGCCTTGAATCATATCACATGTATCAAAAAAATGTTGGGTCATTGCTATCAATTCCAAAATAATCTTCATCCAAATAAATTTGATTTAAAACTAATTTTCTTGTTGTACTAGGCATGCCACCAAAAGAGAGATTGAGAAATTTGGAAGCAATGTTTAGTGTCTCGTTGGGGACTGGAAGTGTAATGCATTTACCAGTGGTATTTCTTCCTCTTGTTGGAACTTTGAATCGAATGGTGGTACTAGTGGAGGAGGTGGCATCATTTGAATATATGGTGATGAACCCACTATCAATAATAAAAACATTACTAACTTATATAAAAATTGTTAAAAATAATAAAAGTAACAATTTTATACCTTGTTGAATGGGAACCTATAGCGGTCACATTTGAAAAAGTTTATAGGTGATTGAGTGTGGTGGAAGAGGTTGCACTTGCAATAATTGAATAGATGTATGTGACTAAACTGATTGTGTGGGTGATGATTGTAGTGGTAAATGTGAAGGAGAGTAGTCCAAAGTCCCTACAAAATGTTAAATGGCAAATGGTAAAATGTAAAAAAAATCAATAATGAATGTTAGGGGTATTACTTCTCTATTGTTTTACTAATTTAAACACTTGAGGCTGAGGGGATGATTTAGTATCCATGTCGAATGTGAATCTCCCAAAACCTTGGCATGTTGTTGACCTCTTCCTCTTGATGTTTTTTTTTCATGGAAAGGTGGTAAAAAAACTTTCTACATAAGGTAAATAAGAAAACAAAAGTGAATAATCTTACTAACATCAAAATATAATTTACTAACTTGTTATTCTTCAATTGAAAATTTCTTCATTTGGTTGTTAATGAAAGTAGGGGTGGGTTCACCTTATAAATTATGAAATGCCTTGAAATAAAGAGCAAGGATATAGTTTTTAGAACAAAAAGTTGCTTTTCAACAACTTGAGCATTGTCTATATCAAGTTTTATCATATTTGATAAGTATGTAAACCAATAAAAAATTCTTTCAGATCATTATGAGAATGTAGGTAATAGACCAATTTGGAATATCTTTTTGCCTATCCTGCAAAATAATTCTCACTTGAAAAAATGTTATCACGGATCGAATAAAAATGTGCGCACTCCTTGTACATAGAATCCTCGTCTTTATTTGTTGATATTTGTTGTACAAAAAAGTCACAAAAAAATTAAGCACAATTTTGATCAAAATTATAATGTTAAATTAAACAGAAATTCATAAAATTAAAACACTTACCATCAACTTGGAAATTATAATAGGATTTTAGGAAAATCTTATCATCTCCTGTCAAAGTGGATTTAGTTATAACAACATTGGAATTTTTTAAAGGAAGGCTTTTCAATTGATGACTATCCGTAGGATCAACACTGAATCTAAATGTTCATTCATTTGAAAAAGTCATAGTGAAATGTACATCTACTAGATTAAATGATGAAAGGAGGTAGTTAAAAATATAGACATCTATCTCAAATTGTGGGAAAATTAAGTTTTTGTATTAGATCTTCGGTAGGGTGGTATCCTAGATATTTTGAGATGACATGATGTAGTTATGAAGACTACATGTGATAATTGAGATGAAGACCTAAAATAGGTGAATCAAGACCTATCTTTTATGTTAAATGATTTGGAAATTTGACTTGTGAGAACCGACAATTGAATAGGAAATCTATAGGTTGTGACTGTGAGCACCGAGTAGCTAAGTTAAATAGGAAACATATGATCCCCGAGTTGAAAATGTAACTTGTGAGCATTGAGTGGAAAAGGAAACTTGATCTGATCACTGAGCTAAAAATAAGACATATGATAACCGTGAGCACAGAGCTATTGGAATAATAATAGACTAGGGGGTGAATCGGTGTTTACAATATTTAAATCACATTTCAGATTACTTATCCAAACCAAAAATCCTCTTAAAATATCATTAATGTGTTCATAACATCAAATATAATATATGTTATAAACCATGAACAAGAGAATCAACAAAAACACAAGATATGAGTGGGAAACCCTCGAGAGGAAGAAAACCCATTGAAACACAATATTTGTATTTATATGATTCAAATTTAGTGATGCACCAACCCCTAGTTTTGTGAAGCACAAACTCCTTAAGGAGGATAAAATCCCACAATATGATCAATCTCCCACTCAAAAACCTTATGATGAATATCTATGTTGTATTTCTTCTATCGTAACTAGTAGAGATAAAAATTCAGCTCATAACACCTTCAAAACCTTGTCCAAACCCCCGAGTCTTCAATCTCTCACAAATAAACACTTCCTTAACTTATCAAAGCTTCAAAATATCACACTCATGCTTGATGTTATTCCTAAACCTATCACACACTTGATTATATCTCAAATCATGCTCACACACCTACAAAATAGTCACACCTATGTCGCACTTCTTGCACACACACACACTAGCTCACAAAAGCACTCAAAACTATGCTTTTATAAGATCTCCATGATTAAAATTCAAAATATGTTGCTTTCTCTCCTTTACCTTGACCATTACATCTTAAAAAAATCCCATAAACTTTATCATAACATTCACAAGTTACCCAAGTAGGTCGGCCTAGCCAAAACCCTTCATCTATGCACCAAAAATCCTTAAAATACCATCATTGGGATGAGAAAAATATCTTGACACAAAAATATTTGTATTGAAGCTCTAAAAAAACCAAACATTTATAAAATTACATTTAAACATAATACATGGTCTCAATTATCATGAAACAATAAACTTATTTCGTTTAATGAACCCAAAGGGCTTATTTTCTTCACAGAACACCTATTTCGAGCACCATGTCTTCACCTTTTGGTTTCAATATCACTCAAGAACATATCAAATATTTCATATGACCACTAATTTGAAATTAAATAACCTTTAGATCACTTCTCAGCTAGTTATATCTCATGAAACAATCACCGGGTCAAACCACACCAATATTTGGCTTCACCAAAACAACCTATCCAAACAAACATTTTTAGAATGCAATTGGTTAACACCATTCTTGATAAATTCAAGACCTAAAATTGGATTAATTGGATTTTAAATGAATACATCTTCACATTTCGGGTGATATAAATTATCACCTAATCTGTTTCATGTACTAACCAACTCAAGTTTTAGAAAAAAATAGCTTTGTCGTGAGAATTCAAAATAAGTTTTGTCCACAAAATGACATGAAAACAATATAAAACTCATCATCATGAGATAAAAATATATCACTATAAATATATCTAAATTCTATTTCAAACACAACTTTAATCACCTCCTAACTCGTTGTGTAGCTCATGTAATGTCAACTTTACTAAAGACAACTTCTAACTGCCCCAAAACTACCCTGTGAATACTCAACCTAAATGAAGCATACTTGACCATTTTATTACATCATCATGACCTAAAATCATCATGTAAATAAAGGAAAAATTACATTCATCACATAATGGTCATTTAGTTTGCAACTCCTTTGGAAAACCTTTTCCCAACTAAACTTCTTCATAAAATGACATGTTTGAGTGGGGTCCACTCATCACCACAACATCTACCATACCTTTCTGGAAACCTAGAGGAGTCCCCTACATGTCAAAATCATCATCCATACACTAGAAATCAATTCTCGCTAGTCATGAAGAAAATATTTCTAACCACTTTCAAGCCGTGGTTTTAAACACATAATGAGTTGTTTACCTTCTTCACATTCATTCATAAGAACCTGAAAATGAAATGGCCTCATTATTTTTGTGAAAAATTCTAGAATAAATTTATAAAAAAATATAAAATCCAAAAATTCCTATACAACGAACATAATTCGGGTGAGCATCACAAGGTGCAATTCGAGCTAGAAATGCCCTTCTTCTTGACCCTATTTCACCAAAAACATCGTAACTTGAAATTATCATTACTGAATGAATCAAAACATTTCTCAAACCTCAATGAAACCATCTCTGATCATCCTATTATCTCAAAAACGTTCTCCATATCTCCATCACATCTCATTTACATAGTTATCCCTTAGGGTTTTACACTATAAAGGCTAGGCTCATCTTAAATAACCTTATAACACATCACATTAACACTTCAAATGGTCTTAACATACCTAGAACATCATGATATAGCTTCCTGAATGCATCCATGAGCTCATGTAGCTCCATATCTCAATCTCATACCTCCTAACATCCATATGTGCTCCAAATAAGCACTTACTGACAACATGGTCATCGAAATGTATCTACACCACGAAACTCATGTGAGTTCCCAAGAACACCCAAAATATTCTCTCCATCATTCTAACATGATTCTAAATCTTCTAAGAATCTCATACAACTATGAACTATCACCTAGGCTAGTTGAATCACCTAATTGGTCTTGCAAGAACAAGTCATCCTCATTGAATCAACTAATATCACCATGAACACATATGAATCATCATATTGTCATCATCCTCATCATTATTTGACCCTAATCTATCATCTAATTTTTCATTAATGAGGTATTTCATAAATGAAAACACCTATGCAACAACATTCCAACAATATCCCCATTTGTCATTGATGGAAAACCACATGAAATTCTCCCCCTTTTTACATTACTGAAAAAAGCATACCTATACGCCCATGTTATTCATCTTCCTTATCTTCATATGGTCATGTTTTGGTTAGAAACATCAACCAAAGATCTCATTATAGCTCACAATTTTGAATTTTTACTTAAAAATATGACTTTTGGCCTCTTTTCAAGCATAGAAATACCAGCTCACCCTAGGAAAAAAACACACACACACACACACACACACACACACACACACACACACACACACACACACACACACACACACACACACACACACACACACACACACACACACACACACACACACACACACACACACATAATCCTGTCAATAAAAATGAATAAAGCAGCATCATACATTTACTTTGAGCTAAAGCACCATCAATCACCTTGTAGGCATGCAAAACTTTTACATTTCTTCTCAAACTTTGTATTCACCATCATGAAACAACTCTAGTGGCCCTTTACTTGAATAAAATTTCTCATGATCATATCAATAATGGTGCACAAGAGAAAAATGTTCCACCACACCTTCATTATTATCTCTACACAACTTTTAAAGCACACAAATTGTCTTGACACTACTAAATATTGCTCCTCATATAAAACTAGGACCGAGATCCTTGTTCAATATCATTAGTGGTTTTAAGAGAAAATTTGAGCTAATATTAATAATCATTCCTATCGTGACAATTGTTACCACAACTCCCCTATACTAATACTATAAAAACTCTTCTAGAAATGACCAAATTCAAGCCTCCTACCTTGCTAATTTGGCTTCGAGAGCACTTCGAACATTTAAGATTTGTTCTAAAGTACATCCTTAGTTCTTGACAATCACATTAGATGAGATAATGCATTCATAAACCTAGACCAATTGAACCATGAAGCAAACACCCACATCATACATTATATTCCTTGAAATCATTAAACCACCTTTAAGTGTTATACATTCATGCCCCCGACCGATCTAAGTCATACACACCATGGATACCTATAGAATAATATTTTTACCTCTATTGTATCATGACAACCATCAAAGCATCATCCTTACCTCAAAAACTAGCTTCAACTAGTCAATTTAATCTCTTTCTAGTACATGAGTTCACCTAGAGTACCTTTAAGAAGAACATATATGTACTCCCACTGTCAAGATTAGACATTTACATTCTTGAGAATATTTTACAAGAACTAATTAACACCTATAGGCATGTAGGGTGTGAAAATGGATCAAGATGACCAATTCTATCATTAAGACACATATTTGAATCTTTAAATTGGCATCCACCTTCTAGATCATATAAACAAGGATGAGGGCTACTTAATTCACCAATAGTAGATTTGTTAGATCATATGGAAACATCTTTGCAATATCAGTAGCACTAGACCTTTTACTTGCTATCTTTGAGCAACAAACATCAAGCGCCCTCTTCATACCAAGTCAACTAGAAATAATTTTATCTTTCATCTGAGATATAATACACTTTTCTAGATCCTCTAGATAGGATAAAGATCATTTCAAAGACACTTCTTACCCGTGAAAGTTCATACTATGTCACTCGCATATATCCCGCACTGTAGAGACCCATCTTACTCATACAACAAAAAATGTACCATATCAATACCTGATATTAATTCTCACTACTCAACTAATATCCTTTACCTTCATTAAAATTGTATAACTATGTTCTTTGATACTTAGGTTAATCAAGGAGGTTGTCAATCAACTCACATACATCTAGATGCTTGAAAAATTTCCTCTTAACATACTTTTATTTTTTATCGCATACTTTCTTCAATACTCCATCACTGAAACTTCTCATCAAATGAAATTATGTATGAGGAAATATCAATTATTACATATAAAACACCCTGAATATCATTATACACATACAAAATCCTTGAATAAACTTAGAATATATGAAACAAAGACTTACAAACATGTACCTAGGAAAGTCACA
Organism: Taxus wallichiana var. yunnanensis; assembly: GCA_018340775.1. NCBI lineage: Eukaryota > Viridiplantae > Streptophyta > Pinopsida > Cupressales > Taxaceae > Taxus > Taxus wallichiana. The sequence goes on from CM031240.1 coordinate 760,256,398, forward strand.
ACTCACAATTCTCCAAATAACACATGATAAAACCTTCAAATAATTTGACATTTTTATGACAACCTAACACTTTTCAAGAGTTCCAAATTCTTATTTATGTCATAAAAGCTATGAGAAACATCAAAATATTCACTATACCTTCTTTACTTCACCAAATCCATAGTTGAAGTCTATAAGCCCCGATTTTGAATGGAATCACATATATCCTTTTGTGGATACACCCTCATAGGAGAAAAAACCATATATGGACACTAATTTGGCCCAATGAACACCTCCAATAACCTTGAAGACACATCCAAAAGAAAAACCATATCCAACTTGCAAGTTACACTTTTCAAATTAGGTTTCTAGAACCTTCATTGTCAAAGAAAACTCACAAAGATTCCCAAGAATATAAATATTTTTATGGTCTCAAACCTATTTAATCCTAAATACCTTCTTGTATAGATGATTTTTGAAATTTTTTATCTTTTTAATCCTTCATTTTCACCTTTAAATCCAACATTCCTTCTCTATCGCTTCACAAGAACTTCATAGAACTAGTTAGGACTAAAGAGCACTTGAATGCACATATATTTGTTTGTCAAGATCTCATAAATGACCACCATCATTGCAATAACACTACTTAAGGTCTCGATACCCATTTTTCATGAATGAGAAGCAAGAATCACAAACTACATAACTGAATCCACTTTAATTTATACATGAATCCACCTCTTATGACCATATCACTACCACAGTCCACTTTAGAAGTAATAGATTGATCAAGTCATCATTTTTGTTAGAATTATTTGGTAATTTCTACCAGTCAAACCCACTAGAATGTTGTAGAATGTTCCGGTAATTTCTACCAGTCAAACACACTAGAATGTTCTAGTAATTTCTACCAGTCAACATGTCCAGAAAATTCTTATTTCTTCTAGATTTGTCTGTGAGGAAAATGTATTCTTAATGTGGAAGAAAGAGGATTCTATAGAGTTATGTATTCTTCCAAATACCTCTATAAAATGGAGGTGAATGCAATTGTTTGAGATAAGAACAAAGAAGAAGCAAAAAGGTAATAAAATAGGATTGTGTCGTAGCACAACAACATCTGGTTTTGTTTTTATATTTTTTGTCTCTGCCCACATCAAATTGGTATCAGAGCATTGGTGATCTAGAGGAAGAGGACATGAAGGAATCCCTCTGCTTTTTTTGGACGTATCTATTTGCACCTGCGTGGAGTTATTCTTTGTCATTTGAGGTTAGACGTGACTAATTTTCTAAAAAGGAGTCAAGTTCCTTAGTTTCACTAACCAGTTTGTTGGATGAGGCCAAGGCACACAGAGAGTCAACCGAGTAATTTATTGAAGTTTTGAAAGAATAATTATATTGGTATTATTATCTTAAAAAATTATCGGTATGGTGTTTAGTATACATCAACCGATAATGCCAATATTTTCTAGTAAAAATTTTGATAGGTGGTCTTTTAGAATGAATTTGGCATTTGATTCATTTGAATTATCAGACATAATTATAAATTTTTATACTAAACCAGAAGATGAGTTTTCCTTGAGTTTAGATGATGTGAATATTCTTAAAGAAAATAGGTAGAAAAATAAGAGGAATTTTCATATCATTACACAAGGATTGTATGAGTCAGTTGTTGGAAGGATTAAGCCAACTACGATAGCCAAGAAAGCATGGGACATCCTAGAGATGACATATCAAGGTACAAGTAAGGTAAAAAATTCCATATTACAAGCACTTAGAAAAGAATTTGAAAATTTACAGATGAAAGATTCTGAATTAGTAGATCAATTCACATATTGTGTTATGGATTTGGTTAATCAAATAAGATAGACTGGTGATGAGATAACAAATCAAAAGGTTGTAGAAAATATTTTGAGATGTTGCCTAAAAAATTTGATGCAATTGTTGTGGTAATTGAGGAATCCAAGGATTTGACTAAATTTTCTATAGATGAGTTGGTTGGTTCTTTGAAGAATTATGAAGATAGGATAAAAATGAATGAAAATAATTCATTGGAGCATGCATTAAAATCAAAAATGACATTTGGCAGAGAAAATAAATATAGAGTGTAGATCCAGGAGGAAGGAGAAATCAAAATTTCAGCTTAAGGGGACACAATAACAATCAGGCGTCATAAAGGTATGATAAATCAAATGTGCAATGTTATTATTACAAGAGGTATGACCACTTTGCTAATGGATGTAAAAAGAAACAAGCTAACATGAGCAAGCAGAATGAAAATATTTCTGAAAGTAATTCAGGGTCTTTATTTATTACATGTGATGTAGCTCAAGAAATTTCTAGTAACATTTGGTTTCTAGATAGTGGTTGTAGTAATCACATGACTGGAAACAAAGAGTTGTTTAAGAATATGGATACATCAGTTAAATCAGAAATCAAATTGGGGAATGATAATATAGTTGAAGCCATGGGAAAAGGTGCAATTAATGTGATAACAAAACTTGGTAAGAAGACTATTCTGATGTTTATTTTGTACCTGGTTTAAAGCATAATCTCCTAAGTGTGGGACAACTTATTCAAAAGGGTTATAGAGTTGTCTTTGAGGATAATGTTTGCACAATATTTGATATTTTCCCAAGTAACATGGTGATTGCAAAATTTGAAATGACAAATAATAGAATGTTCTCACTTTACATAAAAAGTGAAATGATGGAGGAGAATGGATCAAGTTTCAAGACATCAAGTCAAGATCAAGCATGGGTATGGCATTTGAGGTATGGTCATCTAAAATTCAAAGGATTGAGTTTGCTACGTAAAAAAGGAAATCATAACAGGTTTACCACCTATTGAAGCAACATTGAGCTTATGTGAAATTTGTATTTTCACAAAGCAACATAGAGATATTTTTCCAAAGGGAATGTCATATAGAGATTGGGCACCATTAGAAATTGTGCATACAGATATATGTGGTCCAATGAAAACACCATCATTAGGGGGGGGATTTATTTTCTAATATTCATTGATGATTATAGTAGAAAAACATGGGTTTATTTTCTCAAATATAAATCCGAGGCATTTGGAAAGTTTAGGTAGTTCAAAGCATTGGTTGAGAAACAAATAGGCCAATCCATCAAGGTATTGATATCAGATAGAGGAGGAGAATACAAGTCAAATGATTTTTGGATTATTGTAGGTATCATGGAATAAAGAAGTAATTCACTACAAGGTACACACCTTAGCAGAATGGTGTTACAGAAAGAAAGAATCATACAATCATGGAGATGGCAAGGAGTATGTTGAAAGGAAAGAATCTATCAAATGAATATTAGGATGAAGCAGTAGCTTGTGTAGTTTATATATTGAACAGGAGTCCAACAAAGATTGTGAGGAACATGATTCCACAACAAGCATGGAGTGGTAAGCATCATAGTGTTTCTCATTTTAGAATATTTGGTTGTATTGCATATGCACATGTGCCTAAAGAAACAAGGAGTAAATTGGATGATAAAAGTGAAAAATGCATCTTTATTGGTTATGATGAACACTCTAAGGCATATAAGTTGTTTAATCCTATAACCAAGGAAGTTGTTATAAGTAGAGATGTTGTATTCAAAGAAGAAGAATCTTGGGATGGAAATATAGACAAAACAATTACAGTACAATAGAAATGCCATATGAAGATCAAAAAGAAAAAGGTCAAGGAGACCAAGGGGAGCAAGAAGAAAAATCAAATCAGCAAGGAGGAACATCACAAGGAGAAAACTCACAAAGCCGAGTTAAGAAAGAAGAATCATCAAGTCCACAAGTAATGAGTCAAATCATACATTCACATCATTGAGACCAAGACTAAGATGCCAAAAGACTAGAAGCCTTCAAGAAATATGTGATCAAGGAGATAGGATAGATTTGTAGTCTAATTTTGCTCCTATATATTTTGAGGATGAAATTAAGGAAGAATATTGGATTATTGCAATGAATGATGAAATAGGATCAATAGAGAAAAATGAAACATGGGATCTAGTTTATTTACCCAAGGATAAAGAATCCATAGGTGTGAAATGGATTTATAAAACCAAATATAAGGAAAGGGTAGTAGCTAAGGTATTTGCACAAGAATATGGAGTTGATAGTAATGAATCATTTTCTCATGTGGTAAGAATTGATACTGTTAGAATGGTACTAGCAATTACAGCTCAAAAAAATGGAAGGTTTCTCAAATGGATGTGAAATCAGATTTCTTGAATGGTTATCGGAAGAAGAAGTTTATGTGTAGAACCACCAGATATGAAGTCAAAGGATATGAAGACAAGGTTTGTAGGTTGAAGAAGACACTTTATGGATTGAAGCAAGCACCAAGAGCATGGTACATCAGGATAGATTCATACATGATACAGAATGGATTCAGCAAAAGTACTAGTGAGAATAAACTATACACCAAAGTTAATGAGCAAGGTAAAATTTTAATTGTTTTCTTGTATGTTGATGATTTGATATTTCTTTGGAAATCTTTCTATAGACATGTTTAAATCAGCAACGACAAAATAATTTGAGATGATAGATTTGAGATTAATGAAATATTTTCTTAGCATTGAAGTCATACAAAATGATAATGGGATTTTCATTTTTCAAAGTAAATATGAAAAAGATGTATTAAGAAGATTTAGAATGATAAAATAAAGTCCAGTTTTTACACATGTGGCAGTAAGAACAAAACTAAGTAGAGAAGACAATGAGACCAATTTTGATTCAATTGTATTCAGAAAATTGGTAGGTATTTTGATGTATCTTATTAAAAATAGGCCAGATATAATGTATTGAGTCAGTTTGATTTCAACATTCATGGATTCACCAAAGAACTCACATTGGAAAGCAGGAAAAATATTGTTAAGGTATACTGTAGGAACTATGAATTATGGCATAATGTATTCTACATCAGATGTTTTTCAGTTGATTGGATATACAGATAGTGACTTTACAGGAAGTATAGATGATAGAAAGAGCACATCTAGATATGCATTTCATCTTGGAATAGGTATTGTAGCATGGGCATCAAAGAAACAACCAATAGTGACAATCTCATCAGCAGAAGTAGAGTATGTAGTAGGTACATCAGCAACATGTCAAGCAGTTTGGATGTAAAGAATCTTGAAGGATCTAATGCATGAGCAAGAGGATCCTACAAAAATCTATTGTGACAACCAGTCCACCATTGCACTATCAAAGAATCATGTTTTCCACAAGAGGAAAAAACACATTGACACCAGATATCACTTCATCCGAGAATTGGTCAACAATGGAGAACTCGTTCTACAACATTATAGATCAAAGGAGAAACTTGTAGACATATTAACAATGACTTTAGCACAAGAACAATTTGAGTATCTAAGAGAAATTTTTGGCATTTAAAACATTGATGTAATTAGTTGTTAATAGTATAAATTATGGGGGAGTGTTAGAATTATCTGGTAATTTCTAGAATATTCTAGAATTTTCTGGTAATTTCTACCAGTCAAACCCACTAGAATGTTCTAGAATGTTCCTGTAATTTCTACCAGTCAAACTCACTAGAATGTTCCGGTAATTTCTACCAGTCAACATGTCCAGAACATTCTTATTTCTTCTATATTTGTCTGTGAGGAAAATGTATTCTTAATGTGGAAGAAAGAGGATTCTAGAGAGTTTCGTATTCTTCCAAAGACCTCTATAAAATGGAGGTGAATGTAATTGTTTGATATAAGAACACAAAATAAGAAAGAAGGCAATAAAATTAGATTGTGCCATAGCACAACAAAATATGGTTTTGTTTTTATATTTTTCTGTCTCTAGCCACATCAATTTGATGACTCAACACATCTTCAAAACTTATTTGAAATGACCTAAAAACCATTGACACACTTGACATAGGACGTAAAGAAAAAAAATCCAATATGTATCCTTTTAGACTCATAATCATCTTTAATAACCTTATGATACAAGAGAACAACTAATAACACAAATTAAACTATTAGGAATACTTGACACATTGATTTAAAAATCATGAAAAACTCAAATAATTCATCTATGACTCAAAAATTGAGACTTTGAGATGCCTCAAACCACTATGCAAGACAACATTTCTAGACATAGACTTAGATAACAGGAAGACTCACCTTATTTTTTATGACATAATAGACCTCATAAGGGACATCAATTTGAATATCATGCACATTGAAACACCTCGGATAAATAATTTCACCATAATAATGAAAAACACATACTACAAGAACTCGAGACACATACTCTTAATGACCACAATACTAAGATCTTGACATACACAACATAATCAAGCATGTTGATCCATGAGAACATACTTAATGACACCTTTGAAGGACATACCTTATCATCATGGAGGATTTACAGGACATAGACTTGGATATCTCTCCCTCACTCCAATGCTTCAAATGGATTGTTATACCTTTAAGAATAGTAGAGGCATATGAACACAATAAAGACCCAAAATGTGGACTTAGAGGGGTCCCAAGACCTCTTACACACTTAAACAATTCCATCTCCTTCTTACTTATGATCTGAACTATGAGTCATATCTTTTCTTCCATTAATATCAGTTCTTTATAAGACACCATTGCTCCTTCTTGTTTCCCAAAACCTTCCTTGATGGTTATTATGCATTCTATTCCTTTGAAAACCACCTCCTTGCATTCTAGGACCTTGAGAACTCCTATTTTTCCTTGAATAGTCATGATAATAGTTTCTTGCAACATGACCAACTCCATTATAGTTATAACAAACCACATAACTCTTCTTCTTGAAACCATTAATATGACTAGATGATTCATTCAAGCAAATACTAGCAATATGACATACCTCATTGCACTAGTATCATATAACATACATTACTTGCTCACTTCTATCGTCTCTCCATGAATGAGTATCTCCAGGATATCATCTACATTCTTTATCCCTATGACCAAATTCATTACAATTATAACAATATCCATTGAAATTTCTTTCATACCTTGAGGCATTAGGTTGCCTAATTGGCCTTGATTTCACATTGTCTCCAGTGAGAGATGCCTTCTTCTCTTCCTTGATGTTGGCTTCACCTACTCCATTGCTTGGAGCGATGTATAATTGCTTCAAAACCTTAATTTTAGATTCCTATTTGAAGTACAAACCAGCTCTATCACCTATGGATATTTTTTTCCAAGTAGATCATCTAGATCATTGGCACTTTTCTCAAACTTCTGAAAGGACATAGTCTTCTTGCTAGCCTCTAGTAGCCCAAGCCTTAAATAATCTATATATTCTTCAAAAAAATTTAAAATTGTTTATATTGCAAAATTGAGACAATATAATGTACATTTTATTCTAATAATTTGATCGAATCATTTTCTTCTATGAAACTTACTTGCACCTTTCTTCTAGCTTATGAATCTAGTTTTCATATTCTTTATAATGTAAACGTAGCTTCTTGTTCTCTTTCTCAACATGATTTAACTTCTTTTGAATGCATTAAAGATCATATTTTACATCCCCATCATCTTCATTAGGATAACTGAAGTAACATGATATAAAATCTCCTAAAAGTTAAGAACCTTCACTAGAAAACCTCATAACATCATTAGTCATAAAAATGCCTCATTTCCTATATCCTCGTGATCTGATTCAAATTCAAAATTTGAAACACCACTACTAGCATCAAATGATTCATCATATTACTTTGTGTAAAAACTTTCTTTGTCCTTTATCTTATAGTAGTACTTCTTAAAGTTCTCATTACCTTTACCAACCTGTGATTTTTATTTCTATGACCAACCTCATGATCTTCATCATATTCCTTTGCTTATAAGGAAACTTAGCGAGAAAAATGACCTACTTCACCAAAATTGAAACACTTGAATGTAATTTTACCACTATACTTACCAGATCCAACCTTCAACCTTCTATACACCATAGAAAATAACTCTTCATCTTGAATTTCATGAGCAACATCATCATCCTTCACCTTCTTTCATTTAGCTTTCATTTCAAATTTGAATGCAACCTCTTTCTTGGATGATTTAGAATCACCTATCCTAATTTCATAAGTAGTGAAGGTACCATGTAACTCATCCAACTTCAAAGTAGTTATATCCTTTGCCTCTTCAATAACAAATACTTTAGAGTCAAATCTAGGATTTAGTGAACTCAAAACCTTTTAAACAACAACTTCTTATTTCACATATTCTCCTAATCCTTTCATGTTATTGAAAATATTATCAACTCTAAGAAGATATGTAGTAATAGATTCATGATCATTCATTTTGAGAGACTCAAAATGATTTTTAAAAATTTAAAGCTTAGAAATTCTTACCTTTAAGTCACCTTCATACAAAACTTGTAGTTTCTCCCATGCTTCTTTTGCTGACTTGCAATACATCAATTTTCCCAACTCATATTCTCCAATACCATATATGATAGCATTAAAGGCCTTAAAAAAATCATATGCATCCTTATGCCTTTATCTTGGTAGGAGAAGTGGCAAGAGAAGTATAACCATATTCCACATCTTTCCAAACATCATCTACCCTTGAGACATAATCTAATTCTTCATCCTTAGACTCCAAAAATCATAGTTTTTTCTATCAAATAATGGTTCCTTTCTTATAGAGGAACCACTCGCCATTGTTTAATTCAAGGATATCCTTTTAACTGATCAAACTTATCCAAAAGGACCTTATTTGATACCAATTATTGGAAGCACATTGAGATGAGAGGGGAGTTGAATCAGTCCTTAAAAATTTAAATCAGATTTAAGATTACTTATCCAAACCAAAAATCAACTTAACAAATGCTTAATGTGTTCACAAAATCAAATATCATATATGCTATAAACCACGAACAAGAGAATCAACAAAAATACACAAGATATAAGTGGGAAACCCTCAAGGAAAAGAAAACACATTGAAACACAATATTTTTATTGATATGTTTCAAATTTAGTGAGGCAAAAAAAGCCTATAAGGAGCACCGACCCTAGTTTAGTAGAGCTACAACCCTACAAGGAGAACCAACCCCTAGTTTTGTGAAGCACTAACTCCATAAAGAGGCTACAACCCCCAAGATGATCAAGAAAAATTCAACCACCTTATGATGAAAATATATGATGTATTTCTACTAGAACAACTGATAGAGATAAAAGAATTCAGCTCACAACACCTTTAAATCCTTGTTAAAACCCTACGTCTTAAATCTCTAAAAAATAAGCACTTCCTCCACTTATTAAAGCTTAAAAATATTGTACTCATGATTTCTATTATTCCTCAACCTATCACACATATGATAAAATAAAAAATCATGTTCCCACACCTACAAAATAGTCACACCTAGGTCCTACTTCTTGCACACACATAACTACCTCACGAAAACATGAAAACTATGATTTTATAAGCTAGTCATTATTTAAATTCCAAATATCTCAATTTAACTCATTTATCTTAACCATTACATATTTAAAAAATCCCATAAAATTTATCATAACAAAGAAAAGTGACCCAAGTACGTCGGCCTAACCAAAACCCTTCCTCCATGCACCAAAAATCCTCAAAATCCCATGATTCGTAACATTCCCATTTTAAGACTTTAGAAACAAGGGAATTTTTTTTTTTTTTTACATAATGTTCATTGTTCTAAATAAAACATTATTTAGAACACACATTCCATGCCAATCAATCTCATAACAGATAACCATATGCAGTTGTAAATGACTCGGTGTTACACCGATCTATTCATTCCATGACTCGGTTACCTACTGATCTATTCATTTGAATACTTATTGTATACTTTGTATACTTTGTTTTCCTACCCTAACCGGGTACTAAGTGATCTTGTTTAAATAACATACCTAAATATTTGTTACCAATATTCATTTGATATCACGTGGCTTTAAACTAGGTGACATAGGACAACACAACCAAAGAGCTTGCGATACTTTGGCCAAATATTTACAACATACTGTGTATGTCACTATTCCTAGATGACATACACGTCATTTTGGAATACATCCTTCACCTCACTCCTCTGTTATCATGAATGGTCTTTACTGACTACCGCCAGTCCACTTGTCCAAGGTTTAACCCTAGCCCGGGTTAGGAACATAGTCTATTATAGGAAGACACTCTCGATGACTTAGGGTAAAAGGGCATACTCGGTTGACCTAAGTCAACTAGATGTGCCAAGGTACCCTGAGTTATTGAAAGTTACTCCCTATCCTAAACATGCTACTAACTTGACCTAGAGAAAAACTAAGTTCAAGTCCTTATTGTGTGTAGATCTAGATGATCAATGCAGAAGGGTGTTGCCACATGTCAACTGCAACGTTGTATCCTCAAGAAGACCCAAGTCTTCTCAAAGGTACAGCCCTGTAGTTGGCGTGTGCCAACATCCTACAAAAACTACCTCATCACGATGTACATACCCCAAGGAGGTTATTAATGTTAAATTAATTTGGATTATAAAATAGATTACAACATCAATGCTAACCCTAATCCAACACTCCTTAAGTCCTTATTCTATACTTGAATCAATTAAGCATTAAATAACTTCCTTTAACTCATGATTGCTTTCAATGTTTGTTTATTTAGTTTAACAATAGTTAACCAAAATAGGACAACAATATCATAAGTTCCATTAAATATAACTTAATCATTCAGAGAAGGTGTAGCAACCAAATAGGTTCAACTAGAGTAGACTTTCTAGGGAAATGAAGTCTAATGATTTACAATCATATCACCATTCTTTAGATTACATTCCTTTTAGCGAGGAAGAACCTTCCTCTACTTGATTAAGTGTAAGGGTTTGTCAACCCTTCTTATCTTTCACAAACTCTATAGTTTTATCGCATATTCATTACACATTCCAATACTATAATAGAATTGTTTAGATAAGATTGTTAACTTATGCAACTTAACAAGATGCATCTTATTAAGGGAGATTAAACTAATTCCCTTTTATCTAACTTATCAATTTTATCTGAATTAAGCATATAACATATATGAATAATATCATCCAGATAGGAATTCCATCTTCTTCATAAATATAAGATAGTTTACACAACCAATACAAGTAAATCTCCAACATTCAAATCCTCATTAAAAACTTATTCATTTACAAGACTATGTATTTTAGGCATGTTGTATAACAAACAACCTTCATTCCAAAAAGAATACAAATTTTATTTTTCAATACAATTCAAGAATGAATCGAAACTCTTTACATAAGGTTCAAAATTAAATAACCCAATACAACATGAAAGTTCATGTCTTCTTTAATCACTTACGATGTCCATCTGTAAAATTTCTAACACGGGTTAGTTTAATGAACTGAGCATGATAAGCACTAAGCATTAAAGTAAAGTGCATTCCACTAATTGCTTCATTAAACAATCTTTCTTTTATGAAACAATAAAAAAACATCATGCAAATAATCATAAGTAATAACATATAGAAATAAGTACAATTAAGAAATCTGAATTTAATTTTAAGAAAGGAACATATTATAATCTGCAATGTCAGAATTATACCACAAGACTTAATTGATCCTATCAATAACTATTAAATAGTCAACAAGTCTTGGCATTGAATTACTTCATAAATTCATAAGGATAGAAGGGCACATTGAACTTTTTCCCAATCTGCAGGAGTAAGTTACAAAGACATATCGATATTAGTATGTTTCATCCCTCCATAAAGACAGAGAAGAGAATCGAATAATGAAAAGTTCAATCAATAAACTTATCAGTCAACAGAAAAAGGATCTCATACCAACAAGGACCCAAACCATATTTCATTTCATTTATACTATGAAATGAAATCCACCATCCAATAAAAATTTAGAAATTATTATACTAGTTCCCAAAAGAGAACTCAAAACTGAATGCACAGTCAAAGCATGCATACTTCCAATTTCCACTGAAGATTTACAAATTAATTACCTCTTTTCATTCACCAAGCTCAAGTTTAGATTCCATTCTCAAAATGAAATTCTCAATACTATTTCTAAACAAAGCATTCTGTCCCCAAGAGATCCTAATCTCTTCTTTGACTAAAACTCAAAGATTCGTTCAAAGAGTCCAACAAGGAAGAGAAATACACAATAGTGCAAGATAGACAAGAGTCAATAAAACTCACAGACCCAAGGACAGAATTTCCAAGCATTCCAAACAGGGATATTGTATCCCTTCATACTATACTAGAATATAGGGTTTAGATTCAACATACCGAGGAAATCCATGAATCGGATGAAAGGTCTGAAAAGAGTAAGGAACCAAATAGTTCATCAAAGACAAATACTGTCCCAATCTCTTTCAACACGACTAAACAAAATCACCACAAGATTCTCAAGTTCCATAAAAAGCTTATGATAGGTAAGAATTTTCTCAGAACAAGACAAAAAGGAATAAGTAATACATTCAATAACCTCTACAATTGATACGACTGTCCCATAACAAATCACAATTCCAGTCCATCAATTCCTAAGAATTTAATAGCCAAGCTTCCCACATGGTACGGGATTCACTCAGGGTAGAGAGGGAGAAGTTTTTCTTTGATATCTCCCACTCTGTTGAGTTCAAGGGAAACTATACAGTCCAAAGGCATAAGCCATAAGATCATTCACACCCAAGGAGTGACACGAAGGAATTTTATGAGGAGGTTACCAATTCGGCATCCAATCAAGAAAAATCTCAAGCCACCCTTGAGTAGATAGATCAAAAAGGAGATGAAGTCTCCAAAACCAGATAGACCAACAGAACCCAGCTCACAAAATAGGTAGAGAATAAAGATTTACAAAAATAGAATTACTTTCTCAAAGAAAAATATGAGCATCAAACATAAATTCTAGTTTCCCACAAGATTCCATTACCGGTTCAGATAAACAAAAGAAAATCCAAAGTGATTCTAGAGTTAATAATTCCATAAAAGAATAAAACCCTAGCTCGAGTAAAAGTACAGAACAACTCACAACTCGACTACAAGTTCATCCTAAAGTATTGATCTTACCAAGTTCCATTCAGTCCAAAACATTCACAAGGCCCCAACAAAATCTCAACTAGGCACAAAGCTTCACACAAGCTTAGAACATTCATGGAGTTCTATTACAACTACCCGAACACAAACTTAGACAGAGATACAAAGCCAACCAAACAACATTGTCAGTTCAAAATGGCCAAGGAGCTTCTACTTCAAACTCAACGAGCTTAAGTATAGGTCACAACACAACAACTCAACAACAAATTTAGTATTCATAAGAACTGTATACAAGTTCAGTTGTTGAATATGAAGATTCAACCAAGGTTCAAAACTTCAATAAGTTCAAACATAGTACAAACAACACACGGTCCCAATAAAGATAAAAAAATATCGAGCTTCAATACAAGTTTTAGAACCCCTACAGAGCTCCACTTCCAGCTCAAGAAACACAAGTCTCAACAGAGATTTAGATTCCAAGAGGCAATAAGCCCATTCGATCAACATTAGTCTCAAATGATAGAAAAAAGTTTTAAAATACAAGCTACAGAGTTCAATAGAGCTTCAAGTACAGGTTACAGAGTTCCAATACAAATCACATGCAAACCTCTAACAACCAGTACAGAAAGTTCCCAAAAAAATGGTCAATAACAACAAAGGATTCATATTCCAAAACCCACATTATTTCCAAGAATACATGTAGGTGAATAACCAGATACATCATGCAAATATAAAATTTCTAGTGAGTAGAATTGTTTTAATGAATCATTTAGAAGAAGGCAAGAAATCTTAATGGGTAGAGCCTATCATGCCTAATAGTGCCTCTGCCGATTCGAAGAAGACTTTTAACTGATTTTCTAACACCCTTTCTTCTCCAGACAAGATCAAACAACCATAATATTTTTCCAAAATGCCTCTTAGACATTCCTTGAACCAAAAATAGATAAAAGAATTCAAAAATAGCCACTAAGTGCGAGATCAAACCGTGGTTTGAAAATCCAGCTAGCTCCATGCGGAACAACAATTGTGAAGCATGCAAAGCAAAACAACCCCAAAAATCTACCAGCATGCCTTCCAAGACAACTTGCTTGCCAAAACCGAGGTGAATTAATGCCATTAATTTGCATATTCCCACCTATCTCTCCTTTCCACCGCCATCCAAAGTTGGCGTGACCAAAATGAAATTCAACATGCATTTCCAAACTTAGTGATGCCTCCACGTAGGTTCCACTAAACTTTCACTAGCCCACCAAACTTGTTTGTTAGTACTTACTTGCATTTAAAACCAAATCAAAATAAAATCCTAATAAAAGCTTAGGAACTAGTGCTTAGTTACCCCACTTGCCAATGGCCCATAGGTCCCTTTTCATATCCCATTATTTTAGGATATATAGAATTTTCTTAGGTTAGATCTTAGGTTAGTTTAAATAAAAAACCTTAGGATATAACCCCCAACCATAAATTACCATCTTAGGATAGGATGAAGATTTCACCAAAAACAATAGGTTTAGAATAACTTAGCATCCCCTAGGTTATTTCCTTTCAAGCTAACAACTCAGGTTAGAGTGTCATCCCAGGTAAAGTGGTGTAGTAATAGTAAGGTAAATTACCTGATTCCCATATCTATTAGAGTAGACCACATAGGTAAAGGGTACATAATAATTTATTTTTCTCAAGAATCCGTAGAAGCAAGGTTTCTATTTCCCTTAATGCCATTAAGCACCCTACAAGGGTTGATCAAGAAGAGCTAATCACAACACAAAACAATAATACAATTTGCAAAATAAACAAAAGTTCAGTCCATTAAGTCTCTTTATCAATGAATGTCATTTTTTCATTCAATTTTGATAAGAATATTTAAAACATACCTTGGATCAATGGAATTGATCCAAGGATGAGTCCAATTGCAAGGATAAGTTGCAACCATTCAAACCAGATTACAACTTTACTCATAAGAAGTGAAATAGATTATTGCAAGCAACAACAAACCAACCCTTCAATCAAAGAGCATAAATGATTCATCCATTTCAAGCATGATCTTCAGCAGTCAAAAGAACACATCTTTATCCAGAAAATCACATGTCAACACTTGAAATGCAAAAGAGGAATATAACAATTGTCAAGGGTGTTACATGATTGGGATGAGAAAAATATCCTAACACAAAAAATATTTTTAGTAAAGCTATAAAAAATAACCAAAAATGTTTAGAATAAAATTTAAACATCATTTATGGTTGCAATTATTATGAACCAATCAAATTATTTTGTTTAATGGACCCAATGTCTTATTGCCTTCACAAAACCCCTGCTTTGAGCACCTTGTCTTCACCTTTTTGGATTTAAGACAAATCAAGAACATCTAACCTATGGAATGTGACCACTAAATGAAAATTATATAACATTTATAGAACTTATAAACAAGTTAAATCTCATGAAACAATCACTAGTTCAAACCACATCAACTTTTGCCTTCACCAAAACAAGCTACCCAAAAATTAGTTTTAAAAATACAACTGGTTAACACCAATACCGATACATTCAAGACCTAAAAATAGATTCATTTGATGAAAAATTCATTACTCATCACATTACAGGTGATATCAAGTATCACCCAATCTATTTCATGCACTAACCAGCTCAATATTTCATAAAACAAAGTTTTGTGCTAAGAAGACAAAAATATTCTTATCCACAAATTGACCTAGAAACTATTCCAACACCCATAATCATGAGAAAAACTTATATCACTGAAAATATATTTTAATTCTCTCTCTAATACAAATTGAATCACCTCCTAAATCCATTCTTAGCTCCTGTAATGTCAACTTTACTTAAGATGGCTTCTTACTACCCTTTGACCAACAACCTAAATGAAGCATAATTGACCATTTATCTGCATCATCATTACCTAAAATCATCATGTACATCAAGTAAAACTCACATAAATCAAATAATATTCATTTATTTTTCAACTCATTTGTACAACTTTGTCCCAAATTTAACTTCTTCTCAAACCGACTGTTTGAGTGGGGTCAACTCATCACCATAACCTCTAGCATACCTTTCTAGAAAGATGAATGATTTTTCTACATGTTCCAATCATCATAAATGTAATCGAAATAAATTATGGCCACATAGGAATAAAATATCTCAAACCTCTTTCAAGCTAGGGTTTGAAACACATAATGAGGTGTCTACCTTCTTAACATTTGTTCATAGAATCCTGACGATGAAATGACCTCATTATTTTTGTGAAACCTTCTATACTCAATGTATAATTTTTTTGAAATATTTTAGGTCCTATGAAAATCAAAAAATTAGGGTGAGCATCAGAAGGTGCAATTCGAGTTGGAAATGCCCTTCTTCTTGACCATGTTTCACCAAAAACATCATAACTTGAAATTTTCATGACAATATAACTCTAATTTTTGTTCACACCTCAAGGAAACCCCAGTGCATCATCTCCAATCACCAGCTTAGATAAAAATTTCTCCATCTCTACAACCCATCTCATTTTCATAGCTAGCACTTAGGCATTTTAAGCTGTAAAGGCTAGTGTCAACTGAAAAAACCTCATAACACATCACAAAAACACTCCAAATGGTACTAACATACTTGGTACATCATGATACAACTTTTTTCATGCATCCATGAGATTAAGATCAATCTCTTACCTCATATCATCCATACTTGCAACATGGTCACCAACTTGTATCTACACCTTGAAACTCATGTGAGTGCCTAAGAACTCTAGAAACATGCTCTCCATCATGCCAACATGATTTTGAATCTGCTAGGAAGCTCATACCACCATGCACTTTGTCACCTAGGCTAGCTAGATCACCTATTTGGTCTTGTAAGAATAATATATCCTCACTAAATCAATTGATATCAACATGGATGCATTTGAATAATTATGTCATTATCATCCTTAACATTATTTGACCACAATTTATTATCCAATTTGTCATTAATGAGGTTTTGTATAAATGAAAATACATATGCAACAATATGCCAAGAGGAGTTAAAAATTGTGAGAAGTGTGATAAATGAGGGCCAAAGGGCTATTTATAGGGTTGGGATTAGGGTTTTGATATTGGGACACATGACTAGAATAGGTTGATATGTGTGATAAAAAATATTTAGATATGTACGTGTTGTCCACTCAAAATTCCTGCTTTGATAAAATGTAAAATTTCAAAATTTTGAGTTATGAGTGTTTTTCTCTAAAGTGCCTAAGTCGTGAAAATGGAGAAAAAATGTGTTTTGGGTCATTTTGTAGGTATCTCGGGCCTGTCGGACATTTTCGTCCCGCTTTGTCCCAAGTACGAAAGTGCATTCTGTTCCGATCGGCCGAAACTCCCGAGTCGCGTACCTCAGAGCTCTTTGTCCCAAATCAAAAAAATGCAAACTGTTCCAATTTCGGCCGAAACACCCGAACCGCGTCCTTCGCGCGTTTTCGTCCCAAATGTCCCAAAATGCATTTGTGCGTCTTCTCCCTGTTTCACCCGAATCGCCCGAACCGCGTGTTTCGCGCATTCGCGTCTCACATGTCCCAAGTGAACCTAATGCAATTCATACTTAGTTTTTCCCGCTCGACCCGAATATGCTAAAATATGAATTTAAGTTGCGGCTCTGATGCTATCAATCCGAAGATCAAATTTCAAGGACAGCTGGCAGAAGGACGAAGCTCTCAAGACGCTGGTTACATCAGTTTTCAAAGATATTCATTGTCATCCTCAAGATGAAAATTCTGGTGTGTCCCTCGTGGCAAGGACATAGCTGATACGTGGAAGAAAATTCAAGCAGCGGTTTCCGAAGACGGTGGGTCCCTCTCAGTGACTGGCCACCTGTCTTCTTCTCCTTGTTCTTTTCTCCTCTTCCCTTTCTTTTCCGTTTTCTTTGTAATAGGTTGAGGTATTGTGGTTGGCAGTCCTTAACGGTTCTTGATTAAAGAAATGGTTACGAAGAGTAACTGATTTGTAATCTATATAACGGCATTTCTACGCCACGCAGGTAAGGGGAAGAACTTGGCGTATTTTTGAAAGTGTAAATAGATCATAAAGAAATCAATACGAAGGGCTTTCTCTTCTTTATCTATCGATCTCCGTTATCTCTAGCTTTCATTTATTTTCCTTGTGAACATGATTTGTCTCCAGTTTGTTAGTCTTGCCGATTGGTGATCTTGTATAACCAAGAAGGAACTTTGTGTCCTTGATTAATGAATCTGTGTTACGTCAAGAAACTTTGTGTTACGCAGATGTTATTTACAAAACTTTGTGTCTTTAAATTACATCTTATTTGTTCTATACGAATGATCTTGTTTTCAATTCACTGTGACTTCGCATACATAAAGAATTACTCTGATATCTATAATTCTGCATGTTTCCTTTCTGCTCTGTCCCGCACTCTCATTTCCTCAGTCCTTTTGTAATTGATGATCTTCATAGAAAACACTTTCGTGATATCCAAGTTTAACCAACAAATCATGTCCTATACATTTGTAAATAAGTTTGTTTCTGAATAAGGGAACCTCTCCCATTAAAGAGGAGGGACTTCTTGTCCCCTGACTGTTGCTCTTCTTAAAAGTCCTATTTGGCGACCAACAGTTTTTGGCGACTCCGCTGGGGAAAATCATTTTCCAGTTCCATATTTTTCGATCATCTTTTGATCTGGCGACTCCGCGTTTTACTCGAGGGAGAAGGACCCTTGGTATTGAAGACTCTCAGTTTCAGCTTTTGGAGCAGCAGGGTTTTCCTCTTCCTTCCACAAGAAATAGAAGAACTCGTTCGACGAGCACTCCACCTGTTCAAGAAAGAAGTCCTGCGGGTGGTATTCCTTCAAAGCCTGCTAGTCCCAATCTACGAGCTTTGATCCTCGCTGGTGTTAAAGTTCCTCTCCAAGCCGTTTTTCCAAGAATGGCGGCGCCATTACCATGGGGTCATCATGTCGGGCCCCTGGCCCTTACTCAGCCTTTGCATGAGTTACCTAGAGGTAACCGGAAGAACTTCCCCAAGTTCAAAGGTGACGGCAAAGTGCATCCTGATGAACACATCGCAGCTTTTATTGTTGCCTGTGGAGTTCTGGGAGTCGAACATGAAGACGTCTCCGTGAGGCTGTTCGTTGAGACGTTACAAGACAATGCTGCTGATTGGTTCTATCACCTTCCTGCCGATGATATAACCGACTGGGACACCATGAGAACCCAGTTCGAGAATCGTTTCAAGCCGGCAGAAGATGTGCATGCTTTGCTTGCCCAAATTTCTCAGATAAAGAAAGATTCGCAAGAACCCATGAGAGAGTTTGTGGCTCGATTCAACAGGTTGATAAATAAAATTCCAACAAACACTCGACTCATTGATCGGATTCAAAAATGTTTCTTTCTGAATGCCCAATCACCTAAAGTTAGTTATTCACTAAGAAGGGCTAATCTCGGAACGTTAGCTCTGGATCAAGAACTGGCTGTTAGTGTCGAGGATGACTTGATCATGTCAGGGAAGTTGAGAAGAGACACTTCCAAATCTAAGTCTGCTGCTTCTTCCTCTTCCACCCCTGGACCTAACACTGACCCATTGGTTCAGAAACTTGCAAATGATCTTATTGCTATAAAGAAACAATTGGCTCAGCATGCCCCTTATGCAGATGTTCCAAGAAGAAATTTCCAGCCCAGGAATCGTTTGCCTGCTCCTCAAACAAGACTAGCACTTGAAGGACCTCCTGTTAGGGTTCCTGTGAATGCAACCTGTGAAGTTGAAGAGCCGGATGATGATGAGGATAATGAAGCTTGCGAAGAGTTTGTGGAAGAATTTGATGATGAGGCAGAGGAACTTGAGGGATCTCGAGTGAATTTCTTTACCACTGAGGGCATTGATGATTATGATGAAGTGGTAGCAGACATGAACAACGAATCTTTTGCTGTCATGACTCGAGAACAGACAAAGCAGAGGGAGAAGGTGACCCAGCCACCTAAGAAATCCAAGGAGCAGTCGGCAACTATCCCTGTAATTGCAAGAAGAGGATCTCCTATCCCTACTTCGTCTACACAGAAGGTGAGTCCTATCAATCCTGCTACCAAAGTTGCTTCTTCTTTTTCTCCTAAAGTTGATAAGCCTAGAATTCCAAATGATGATGGCCCGTCCACTTCTGGGTCTTTTGATATTGTTGATCACCTGAAAAAGACCAAGGTCCAAATCTCAGAAGCTGAGTACTATCAAACCCATCCCAAAGCCTTTGCCAAAATGATCCACTTTGTTAATTCCAACTCTAAGACCACTTCTAAAGGCCTTCTACCTACTCCTCCTTCTGCACCACAGCCCAGTCTGGTAGCTGCTGTCACCTCGCCTGGTGACAAAATTAAACCATTTTATGTAACACTTCTCATAGCTGGCCATAGACTCAGTAATTGTGTCATAGATTCAGGAGCCTCGGACAATGTCATGCCAGCTAAAGTAGCTCATGCTTTAGGCTTAACCCTCACTCGTACTTATGGATCTTGCTACTCTATGGAGAGTAAAGAAGTGCCTCTGGTTGGAAGGATTAAAGATGCACAAGTGGCTTTTGCTGCCTTGCCTGAAAAGAAAGTGTTGGCTACCATCCTAGTAGCAGATATCCCTCCTTCATACGGGATGTTGCTAAGTAGGAACTTCTGCAAAGATGTGGGTGGGGAAATCCAGATGGACTGGTCGCATGCACTCGTGCCTGTCAATGGACAAATGAAGAAGTTGTTTCCTGAAAAGCAGTCTGAGTATATTGTGCAGAAAACGGATGATCCTAGAGCACAAATACTCTATGAGGATATGGGTCATGGCAACTACATGATTATGTCCCCTGACGAAATCCCACCCCCCAAAGTGTCTCCTAGAGATCCTAACGGGGTTTGGATTTTAGAATTTGATGGAAGTTGTTCCTCAGCTGGTTCTGGAGCTGGTGTTCTACTGGTGTCACCAGAAGGTGTCCTTCATCCTTTTTCATTTAAGTTGCAGTTCGAGAATACTAATAACACAGCAGAATACGAGGCTCTCATTCTCGGATTGCAGGTGGCCAAAGAACAAGGTATAAAGAATCTTCTGGCTCGTGGTGACGCAGAGTTGATTGTAAAGCAGGTCAGAAACCTTTTTCAAGTAAAAAATGGAAGGTTAAGGCATTACCGGAATCAGGTTTGGGATTCTATTGAGTTCCTTGATGCTTTCTCTATTGAAGCAGTACCTAGGGAAAAGAACAGCAGGGCTGATTCGTTGGCAGTCTCAGGATCACTACTGATTCCTCATCCTGACTTTTCTCAGGATAAGTTCACCATTGAGATGGTCCATCGGCCTAGTGTACCTGATAATGCCAATAACTGGCAAGTTTTCAACAATGATCAACATTTGCTTTCCTTCCTGGAACTCAAGGGTAATTTCGAACAACTGTATTTTGAGGGAAGTGACAACCTACCTCGTGAGAGTGTGCCCTTTGACCAAACAGTCACCCATGCAGAAGAAACAGATCAAGATGGATGCATCAATCTCAAAGGAAACAAGATTCCTAAAGGGTTGGTGAGTTTGGAGGAACTATTTGATAAGCATGACAGGTATGTGAAATCTAGAGCTTCTTCTGGGCCTCAGCAATCAGCTGAGTATGATAAGATTGACATTGGGAGTTCTACTGACCCCAAGTTCGTGAACATTGGAAAATGTTGCACAATGATGAGAGGAGAAAAGCAATTGATCTTCTAAAAAGGTATAAAGATGTTCTCGCTTACTCTTATGAAGATTTGAAAGCTTTCAAACCAAAAGATATGCAGCACTCTATTCCCCTCAAGCCTGGAATTAAGCCTTTCAAGCAGAAACAGAGACAATACAACCCCAAAGTAGCTGACACCATCTTTCAGGAGATACAGAAGTTGTTGAAAGCTAAAATTATCTTTCCTATTCACCATTCAACATGGATTGCAAATATTGTGCCTGTCAGAAAGAAGAATGGTGAGATCCGCATCTGTGTCGATTTCAGGAACCTGAATCAGGCTTCTCTGAAAGATAATTATCCTTTGCCCATGATGGATCAAGTATTGCAAGCAGTAACAGGCTCTGAAATGTTATCTATGCTTGATGGATTTTCTGGATACAATCAGGTAGAGGTTGATACTGTAGATCAACATAAAACAGCTTTCACTACTCCTTGGGGCACCTTTGCTTACAAGAGAATGCCTTTTGGGCTTATTAATGCTGGTGCCACTTTCCAGAGAGCTATGGATCTGGCTTTTGGAAGCTTAAAAGGGAAGTGTATTGTCATCTATCTTGATGACCTGACAGTGTTTTCCAAGACAAGAGCGGATCATTTTGATCACCTAGAGACAGTTCTGCTGAGATGCAGAGAGCATGGGATCTCTCTGAACCCTAAAAAATCTGTCTTTTGTGTCACTGAGGGAAAGTTATTAGGACACATCATTTCCAAGGATGGTATTAAGATTGATCCTGAACGAGTTCAAGCCATCCAGCAAATTCCTCTCCCAACCAGTAAAAAGGGCGTGCACTCCTTCTTCGGTAAGATCAATTTCTTGAGAAGATTCATCCCTGATTTTGTAGAATTAACTTTGAATATTTCTCAGATGATGAAAGGGAAGCAAACATTTGGTTGGTCTTCCGAAGGAAAGGAATCCTTTGAAGGTATCAAGAGAGCTATCGCTAAAACTCCTGTTTTAGCCTGTCCTGATTTCAATAGAGATTTCATCATCTATTGCTATGCTACAGATAATACCTTGGCTGCTGTCTTGACTCAAGAAGACTCTGATGAACAAGAGCTACCGATCGCATTCATGAGCTATATTCTGAAAGATCATGAGTTGAAATATACTATGATGGAGAAACATTCTTTTGCGGTGGTTAAAGCTGTCAAGCAATTTCACTTTTACATCCTCAACTCCCATTCCATAGTGCTGGTTCCAGATACAACTGTTAAGTCAATCCTCACACAAAGAATTTGGATCCAAGAGAGGGAATTGGGTTGCTAAGGTCTAAGAGTACGACATTGACATTAAGCCAACCAAGCTGATTCATGGAAAAGGTCTTTGCGAGCTCATTGCTGAAGGAGCTAAGCATGAGTTGCTGGAGGAGAAAGTTGACCTTCCTACTTTGTTCATTCCTTGGTTCGGTTGACGAATGGTATGCTTTGACATCACCCATTTCCTCACCTATGGGAATGCCCCTCTCATTTAACTCGCCAAAGAAAAAAGGATTTGCAAATTGAGGTCGGTCAATATGTATTGTGGGAAAATGCTTTGTTGGCGTGGCTTAGATGGGAGATTTTTGAAGTGTGTGGACAAAGAACAGCAGAGAAATTGCTCTCGGCTTTTCATGATCGGGCATGTGGAGGGCACTATTCATCAACGGTTACAGCCCATAAGATACTCCGGGGAGGATACTACTGGCCTTCCTTGTTTAGAGACGCATCCGAGTGGGTTGACAAATGTGAGGCTTGTCAGACTTTTGTTGGAAGACCTAAATTGGCTTCTTTGCCTCTCAAGCCAGTTGTGATTGAGGAACCATTTCAACAGTGGGGTTTGGACTTCATTGGTACACTCAATCCTGCTTCTAGTGATGGTCACACTCATGTACTTATTGCCACTGACTACTTCACCAAATGGGTGGAAGCTATTCCAGTCAAGAGCACTACTTCTGAAGTGGTATGCAACTTCATTAAAGAGAATATCTTGGTAAGGTATGGTGTACCTAACAAGATTGTAACAGATAATGCCTCGAATTTCTCTTCAGCTGAGATAATGGACTTTTGCTATGGGTATGGCATTTCTTTGGCTCACTCTTCAGATTACTACCCTCAAGGAAATGGGCAGGTAGAATCTACTAACAAAAATCTGGTGACTATCATAAGGAAGTTAGTCAATGAGTCTCAACGAAACTGGCACAAGAAGCTCTATGATGCTCTTTGGGCAGACAGGATTACACCAAAGAGAGCTATTGGAATGTCTCCTTTTCAAGTGGTATATGGAGTAGAGGCCCAACTGCCAGTAACGGTGGAACTGCCGGCCTTGCACCTAATGAAGGCCATTGAGGATACTAGCTTTAGTGATGCTCTGGACAAGAGAATTATGTACCTGCACAAACTGAATGAGGACAGATTGATGGTTGCTGATAGGATATCTATTCACCAGCAGAAGGTAAAGGTCCTGTTTGACAAGAAAGCTAGGTTCAGAGATTTCCAAGTTGGAGACACCGTGCTGTTATGGGACAAAAGACATGAACCTCGTGGCAGCCATGGAAAGTTTGATTCCCTGTGGCTCGGACCTTTCAAGATCAGACACTTTGCTGGTGAGAATTCCTTTTATCTTGATTACATGGATGGTTCTCCCCTCCCACTCCCTTATAGTGGGCAGTATCTCAAGTTGTTCAAGTCCTAGGTGATTAGGAAGTCCTTTGTATATTCTGTACAGTGTTTTGCTTCTCTGCTTTTGGTGTGTTTTCCTTTTGTTGTTTTGGTGTGTTGCCCTCTGTATTGGTCTGTTTTTGACTCCGTTGCCCAATGGATAAGGCACTGGTCTGCTTTCCCCGAGTTTGTCTAAGTTCTTGCCTTGCCTCATTCCTTGAATTTATGCCAAGTCATCCCCAGAAGGAGCCAGCTGTTGTCCACTCAAAATTCCCTGCTCTGATAAAATGTAAAATTTCAAAATTTTGAGTTATGAGTGTTTTTCTCTAAAGTGCCTAAGTCGTGAAAATGGAGAAAACTATGTTTTGGGTCATTTGTATGTATCTCGGGCTGTCGGACATTTTCGCCTACTTTGTCCCAAGTACGAAAGTGCATTCTTCCCCGATCGGTGAAACTCCCGAGTCGCGTACCTCAGAGCTCTTTGTCCCAAATCAAAAAAATGCAAACTGTTCCAATTTCGCCGAAACACCCGAACCGCGTCCTTCACGCGTTTTCGTCCCAAATGTCCCAAAATGCATTTGTGCGTCTTCTCCCTGTTTCACCTGAATCGCCTGAACCACGTGTTTCGCGCATTCGCGTCTCACATGTCCCAAGTGAACCTAATGCAATTCATACTTAGTTTTTCCCACTCGACCCGAATATGCTAAAATATGAATTTAAGTTGCGGCTCTGATGCTATCAATCCAAAGATCAAATTTCAAGGACAGCTGGCAGAAGGACGAAGCTCGCAAGATGCTGGTTACATCAGTTTTCAAAGATATTCATTGTCATCCTCAAGATGAAAATTCTGGTGTGTCCCTCATGGCAAGGACATAGCTGATACGTGGAAGAAAATTCAAGCAGCGGTTTCCGAAGACGGTGGGTCCCTCTCAGCGACTGGCCACCTGTCTTCTTCTCCTTGTTCTTTTCTCCTCTTCCCTTTCTTTTCCGTTTTCTTTGTAATAGGTTGAGGTATTGCGGTTGGCAGTCCTTAACGGTTCTTGATTAAAGAAACGGTTACGAAGGGTAACTGATTTGTAATCTATATAACGGCATTTCTACGCCACAGGTAAGGGGAAGAACTTGGCGTATTTTCTGAAAGTGTAAATAGATCATAAAGAAATCAATACAGAAGGGCTTTCTTTTCTTTGTCTATCTGATCTCCGTTATCTCTGAGCTTTCATTTATTTTCCTTGTGAAGATCATTTGTCTCCAGTTTGTTAGTCTTGCCGATTGGTGATCTTGTATAACCAAGAAGGAACTTTGTGTCCTTGATTAATGAATCTGTGTTACGTCAAGAAACTTTGTGTTCTGGCAGATGTTATTTACAGAACTTTGTGTCTTTAAATTACATCTTATTTGTTCTATACGAATGATCTTGTTTTCAATTCACCGTGACTTCGCATACATAAAGAATTACTCTGATATCTATAATTCTGCATGTTGCCTTTCTGCTCTGTCCCGCACTCTCATTTCCTCAGTCCTTTTGTAATTGATGATCTTCATAGAAAACACTTTCGTGATATCCAAGTTTAACCAACAAATCATGTCCTGTACATTTGTAAATAAGTTTGTTTCTGAATAAGGGAACCTCTCCCATTAAAGAGGAGGGACTTCTTGTCCCCTGACAGTTGCTCTTCTTAAAAGTCCTATTTGATGACCAACGGTATGACGGAAAATTTAAATATACGTGACAAAAAATAATGAGGCATGATAGAAAACTTAAGAGATGCATGAAAACAAATTTTATAGATGAATGACAGGGAAATCAAGAGAGATGCGACAAAAAAATTTCTATCATGCAAAAATAAATTTGATGTCACATGACAAAAATTAGTTGACATGCGACAACAATTTGTTTTTTCACTCGAGAGGAACTTCGGTTGTCGTGTGACACTAAAGATTCATTAGGAAAAATTTTACACAAACCGGGAAATTTTCTGTGTCACAAAAGTGGTTCAAGGTATATTCTCCATGGATATTCCACCTCCAATTTCTCGAGGCCTATTAAAATGAACCATGTTTCATGCCTTAACCAACTAAATCTTCATCCTAAGCAATCTTGTCCTGAAAATCAACATACCTTATTCTCCATAAGTTGACTCGAAAGAGCCATCAAATCACCTCACAAAGACAAAACCTATACCACAAGAAACATATATAAATAACCTTTCCATAACATATTATAAATCATTCCAACTCTAAGTGGAAGAGATTCAACCATTCCAATTTATGTAAACTACTTCTTAAGCCTTCTAGGACTCAAGAACTGACCATTAGCCCAACTTGCTCCATCACACAAAAATCACTTCAAAACTTGATAAAAGTATGGAACACACTTATAATTTGTTTCTACACACTCAAAAACCTTCACCAATAAACAAAAAATTTAGAATCATCACTTTACCTTATGTGTCATTTAACACCCTACTAGATCAAGCATCCTACTGATTTGACCCTCAAAGAACATATCATAAATTTGTAATACCATATGAATTTTTTTTTTTTTAAATACCCTTGGAAATAACTCTAAACTAAGATCACAAAAAAAAATTAATGGATTTCTAACTCATCCCTTATCTCTAGAAATTTAACATTTACTGAAAGCCACTCCAAACTACCCCAAAACTAGTCTTCATAAACAGGGGCACACTTTGAAAATTTTCACCACAAAAATGATGTGACACTATCATGGAAATGTATTACAACACTAGGGATAAAAATATTAATTTAATCTTTACCTTCTTTTAGAAACTTCTCCTCAAACTAGACTTCTTCCGAAACAAGCATTTTTAGGTGGGGTCCACATATCACTACATGCTCTAATACACATTTCTAGAAATATGGAATGGTCCTCTACAATATCCAGTCATCAATTTTTCATAATAAATAAAAATGGGTTAATAGAATGAACTTTTTCAGATCACTCTTAGATAGGGTTTAACAAAGGTTTTAAACTAATTTACCTTGTTAATGATCGTTCATAAAAATCATGACAGTAAAACCACCTCATTATTTGTGTGAAACCTTCATAAATGACCTAAGAAGATATTCCAAATATCTCATGTCCCCATATAAATAATACTATTCACAACGAGCATCAGAAGGTCCACTTTTGCTTCAAAATCACACTGCAACTTACCTGGTTTTTCAAAAACTTACATATCTTGAAAATCCATCTTCAGAATGACCTAAAAATTTTCATGAAACATCATGACAACCTACTATACCTATAAATATTCACCATCTATCCCAAATATATTTTAAAATCTCCACCAATCTCATTTTCCTATGCTTTATTGCATGTTTCTTCTTATTTACTTCTCAAGGACCACAAACACCACCAAACCGCTGAGAAAAGACTTAAAACTCACCATAAACCTTAGGTACACTACCATCATACTTCTACCATGCTACACCATGAATTATTCGGTTCAATACTCGATACCTCTACCTCATTTTGCATGCTCCATGGCTAGGAATAGGCCTAAAATCACATGAATCAACACTAAAAATCATGAAATGACCATGATGACCTCATGCAGACCCATATACACCTCTAATGCACCTAATGTAACATGAGTGAACTTATGGTCCATTATTTACTCATCTTGGGAGACCTCAAACTATGACTCAACAAGCTAGAACCATCTTTAGAACGCCATGACAACTCAATATATCCTATCACTACCAATCAACCTTCTTCTTTGACATGTTATCCAAAATTCACCCCCTCAAGGTAATTTTGATAACATGCATCAGATTATTCAATCCCGAGAAAGTATATTGATTCAAGGCAAAAAATCATGTTTCTGGGGTCCCCTCGGCTTCTTTCTAACTCTCCTGTCCAAGAAGAAAACCCAGCAAGTTTTAAAAATGTGAAAAAATTGCAAAAGCCAAGCTTGGGGCCGAAAAATGAAGAAAATCGGCTAAGTCCTAGTCCAGTGGCTGCTGGGACAGTTGGGACGTCGGGACGTGTGGGGCGCGAAAAGCAAAATCAGCCGAAAGAGGGAAAAAATTACCTAAGTCTTGTTTCACGCGGTCTGGGACATCCGGGCCAAAGGTACGCGCGTGGGGCGCGAATGGGCCGGTTTGGCGCAAGTCGGTCCATTTCGGGCGGTTCGGGATATTTGTCCCAGACAGTTCAGGACATCTGGGCCAAAAGTACGCGGAGGACGCGAACCGGCTAATTCGGCCAAAACAAGAGACTTTCGTCCGGGAGATTTGGGCCAAAAGTACGCGGAGGACGCGAAAAGCTGAAAGAGCCGAGAGCGAATGGAATCTCACCACGTGTCTTCACCGCAAAGAGGGACAAGGAAGCCCGAATCAGGTGGTTTGGAGATATTTTCCCAGGTTTGGGACAAACGGGCCAAAGGTACGCGAGGGACGCGTGGGACGTAAAAAGCCGAAAGAGCCGCCAACGAATCAAATCTCGCCACGTGTCTTCACCTCATCGGCCCGGCGAGGAAATTTTGAAAATTTTCCAAAGGCAAAAACAAAAGGGAAATGGTCAGGAAGGGCCCGCATCCAATGAAATCGTGCCATGTGGCACTTGAGTGGCGAGCACGGGGGAGAAATGGGAAAATTTTCCCAAAGTAAAAATACCAAATTTTCAAAGGACAAAGTGCGCCCCTCAAGCCCGAGCCAATAAAATAGTGCCACGTGTCCAAGTGGCAAGAAATTAAGGAAGGGCCCAAAATAAATTTTCAAAGGATGAGCCCACGAATGAATCGAGCGACACGTGTCACTTAAGTGGCGAGCACGGGAAAAATTTAAATATTTTCCCGCTGATCCGTTTGGCTTTTTTTGCCCTAAATCTTCAAATGGCCATATCTTTCGATCCAGAGCTCAGATTTTTGCGTTATTTATATCAATGGAAAGCTGGTGAAATTCTCTACATGATTCCGGGGTCAATCTTGCATTTTGGTTCATTTTGGAGATATAAAATCAAGAAAATGACTCGCGCACGTGTTAATGGCGAATCGCGCGTTTCAACAACCAGCTTTAATGCAAATACAGTTCACCACTTTTTAGGGTTCTCACCTACCACCATAATAAGATGAATTAAATGAGGTGGTTGGGGTAGATTCAAATTTCCTCTCTCTTCCCTCTCTCATTCTTCCTATAAATTGTAAGGAGGGGCTTCTTTCTAAAGGTGGTTCATCTTTTCAGCTCTGCCCTCCCTTCTTTTCTTCTCCAGGGTTGAAAATGGAGTTCAAACCTCCTCCCCTTCTCTGTAATGGAATTTTTGCCTTTTACCATTAAAATGATGTTCTGTGCAAACTTAAAGCAACAAAAACATGTTTCGTGATGCATCTGTCCATCCTTGCTCATTCTTTACTTGTCTTTCTTCTTGCCTCTCTTCATTGCAGGTATTTGTGCACGTTTGAATGCTCATTACAGGTTTGGAGCTGTGTTCATGGAGTTTTGGGACATTTTCCGTGTGAAATCTATCCTTGGGCCTGTGATGCATCTGTCCATCCTTCCCATTGCTCACCTCTCCTTGTCCCATGGTAGTTTTGATAGATGTTCAACATTTTCCTTCTCTGGTGTATCACCGTTTTAGTGTAGGCTCTGTTTTTCCCTTTTCTCTCTCTCTCTCTCTCTGTCTCCTTGGCATGGTTAGATTAGGATTAGATTAGCTTTCCTGCACTAGAATAGCTTGTGGCAGGTAGTTTAGGAAGAGGAACCAGCCTTCTCTAGAGATTCCTTTCTCATTTTCACGAGTCCCACACTCAAAGAAAGGATTCAATGTTGTGCAATCACACTGGATGCTAGAGTGATCAACCTAGAAATCTGATCAACATCCAGGGGTTCTGTGATTTTTCACTAACATGACCTTTGACTAACACCTTATGGAGACTTGTGCAAAACCATGACACCCTTTTCCATTAATAGACTTTACATCAATGACAACACAAATACAAAATGGCCAAAAAGACATGTAATACATACCATGACCTTCAATGCCTTCATAGATTGCCTTGATCTTTCAAACTTGTTAGGGAACTTGCCTTGGAACACACATCTCTAGGAAATTAAAATTCTACAACCCATTTGGAATAGTCAACAATATAATTCATTGCACCAATAATTACCTTCAAGATACTCTCTTTATACTTCATGAGGTGATGAACATCCCAAGAACTTTGTCTTGAGTATTGTCAACCTTCCTTAAACAATTTGCATTGTTACATAGACCATTAGACCTCTTAAAAATATACACAAGATTATCAAGAACCTTTCACAGAACTTCCTTTTGAGTATTCTTCACTTCTATATGTGAATGCAACTTGTAAGATTTCAAAACCTTTATAATGTAACCTCATGACTAGAGTGATCTAAAAAGAATATTTATACTTGCTAATGCAACCTAAACATGCATCTTTAAAATCATATTTTGGATACCAACATATTTACCTTCTTGAAGCACCTCTTTAGATCACATTATTTCACATGAAAAAACCTTCTCAACATAGTAGGGAATAAATTAAAAGGCCTTTAAATTTTCTAACCTTACTCCCCTATTTTAACAAACCTTGCCAACATTTATTGGCAATTAGGTGATCTTATGGAACTTCTCGATTTCACTATTTTCAGGTTATTATACTCATTTTATGTCTTATATATAAAATGAGAAACCTCCTTGATCATGACCTTATAAGTGCGAATCCATGCTTCATAATATTTTCATAAATTCCTTTTCTTGACTAATCTTATCATACCCATAAGCTGTCACCTATTCTTGTCAATGTTACTCGTGTTAGAAAATAAAATCCCACATAATCGCAATAAAAGAAACTAAAATGTGTAATATATTATAGATATGAAATTAAAGGTGCAGAAAATAAAATAACACAACTCAGAGACAATATTTAATGTGGTTCACCCAGATCTGGGCTACATCCACCAAAACAGACCAATCCTTTTATTACGTCCAACAAAATACAAGAAGGGATGCACCCTAGAAAACTCTGATGTAACTTCATATTCTCTCCATCACAGTCTCCTCCTCACAATTATAATGAAAAATAGGAATACTAATAACCCACAATTCACATCCCTTTTAGGAAACAAATAAAAACCACCCTAACCTAAACCATTAGATCAGTGACCTAATAACGAATTGACCAAATTTTAAAATTAAAAAATACATATAAAATGTGGCTTTCGAGGGCGCTTCCCTCGAACGCCCACTAGGGGCCATCCCCCAAACCTCACAAGAGGGCTACCCCTTATAATCCTCTCGTGCTAAGAGTGTTAACTAGTAAAATTAGGTTCCTCAACCAGACATTCTGTCTCATATTAGATAATCTATTGATAATATTTATATATCTATTTAGGCCACATGTATAACTATGTATTCTATTCACACAACACAATACCTTCAAGTAAATAAACAACCTATGTACTATTATCAACTTCCTTTCTTAGAGTATTCTTGTCTTCGATATCATTGTGACATACAAACTTGATTCTTAAATGCCTTTAAGGCCACTCATGCTTTATAATTTCATAATCCTCTTATTAATACAACTTCAACCACAAATCAACCTCAAAACACTTTGTTAATTCCATGTATGCCTATATCCGAGCAACTAGCTAATCTTGACACTTCATAAGGTTCCTCCTCAAACCATATTCTCACACCTTAAAACTCGTGATACCCCTTCACGTAGTATAGTCCCTAGAATCATACTTATTCATCCTTTAAATGCACCTCGGACCTTGTAGACCTATACCATCTCCTTCAACAGGTCAAAGACATGGCCATGCCTCGATTTATTCATATTTAGGTTTTTAAGACATAAAATAGAGGCTTAAATTATTGCAAATTATCTTCAATTCATCCCATCAACCGTATAAGACTACTAATGTCTATATCATATCTTAAAATCACATTTGTAGATTTAAATCATACCTTGAATAGGTTCTTCAAACCAATCATGCCTTAACTTGACACCAAACATGACATACAAAACTTCCATACTCTCATGATGATGACTCAACAATAACAATTAAATATGTTTACCGATGAATTTAGACTTTGTAACATAGTTATAGGTCTGTAAAAATTTTCATTGAACATGCTACATTATTCTAATACATGTTTATCCAACAAACACATAGTATCCTTCCTACCATGCCTCTTTGATTCATCTCTTCAAATCAACTTATTCCCTTATAATTGTACCTATAGACTTACTCAAAACTAAGAGCACCCCCTATCACAATTACATTCTTAAAACTCATAACACTTACATGTTTGATATTACTTATAGAAAACTCAAACCTCAAACTACTTGAAATCTTAATGACAATAAGTTACCACTTCAAGGAATAGTTCAACTTTCACTACCACTACAACCTTGACACCTCTTGAAATCCTTGTAGCATGAAAACCTTATTCATGAAATACATATTCCATACTTCATAGCCACCATAAGATTCATGATGATTCCAATAGAGTAATTAAAGTAAAATATGTACCTTGTAATATCATGATACAAAACCTAGTCATCTCAATAGAAAATATCATCCAAGCTCCCGTTCATTTTATAAATTCTAGGCTTAATCTCCACCTCCTTTGACTATATAGAAGTTAAGAAAACATGTCTCTCTTGAAGATCTGAACTAGGCTTGGTTGATTTGAATTCATCTTCCTTAACCTCTTTTGTAGGATTAGGATTATTATCATCCTTGATTGAACTTTATTTATCTTTGACTTCTCTTGGCATCCATACCTCCTTAACCTTGGGAGTTTAACCTTCTTTACCTTCCTAAATGATTCATGAGATAAAAACCTTACAATATTTCCCTTTTGTGACAATTATGGAAAACAACATCTTTCATATCTTTTGGATGATGTATATTGTGATCTCTTCCATTGTTCCATGGATACAAATGACTGAAAATCCTCCTGTAATCCCTTTCTCTATGAAAAAAACCATGGAAATCATAACAATAACCATGAAAATAACTTGCACACCTCATGGAATTATTCTATCATACTAAACTTGTGTTCTTGACTTTATTTGTACTAAAATCCCTCTTTTGATCTCCTCTTGACCTAGCACCAACATTTTGACTTGGTAGATTAGAATTTTCATAAGACTTCACCTTGATGGATAATTTATCTAGCTCTTCCTTCAAATATCTCAAATCTGATTCATATTTTTTGAAATAACTTTCTTTAGCATTTAGGGTTTCCATATCCTTCATGAGGTTGACACACTATTCTTCCTTGGTCTTGGGTTGTGTTGGCATATATTCAACTTGAATCTCATGCTATTTTATGTTATCTTCGTATCCCTTGATTACTAACTTCAAATTAATTCTTTCCTTTCTATGGAACACTATCTATGCTTGTAGGTCAGCCACAACTTCAATTAGATCACATGACTTGTTCTTTATTATTTCACACTCATCTTCCTTTATCCTCAAACTTGCAATTGCATCCTCCAACTAGTTTTTGAGTCTATTGATGATTTCTTCATCCTTTTGGGAAATGGATCTCAGCTCTTGGTTCTATTTCCTTATTTTCTTAGCCATCTTTTGCTTCTAGGATCACCTCAAGATTGTTAAGATTGCTCCAAAGGCCCTTCTTTGATACCAATGGTTGGAAGCACAATTATTGTGGGGTGAATCATTCTAATAAAATTTTTACTTCAATTTATTATACATGTGTGATTCATTAACCTTAACCATTCAATCATTCATTATCATTCATGATTCATTCAACCATTATAGCATTCAATCAAAGCATCTACAACATCCACATAATCAAGATAACAAAATGACACAAGATATATGTGGGAAACCCTCAAGGGAAGAAAACCCACTGAACCTCTTCTTATATTACTCAAAACAAAGGAATCTCATGAATATTACACATCATAAGATATTTTTTTAGTTAGGCAACAACCCCTTAAGGAGCACCAACTGCTAGTTTAGTATGACACGACCCTACAAAGAGCACTAACCCCTAATCTAGTAGAGCACCAACTCTGCAAGGATGCACCAACCCTATAAATTCCTCAACAAGTAAATAGATCCATCTAATATCAATCCCATTTCTAAGTTTTTTCTACAATGACTGATGATGACTCTATGAAACCCACTCTCCTCTCTATCTTCTTCAAAACATCTCTCAAGCCTTCTTTCCCAAAACCTCTTCCTTCAAGATGATTTCAACACTTGCCTTATTTTTCCATCACCTTATCTCTCTCCACAAAAACAACACATAATAATTTCCCTCTCAACAAGGTCACAAGGACCTTTATCACCTTCATTTTTCTCCCCTTTAGGTCATATTTTTCTCTCTTGCATAACTAACACAAATGAAATTTCTAATATGCCTTTATACCCTTCTCTTGGTCATAAAACATGTAGGTCAGCCTTCATATAGTAATAATAATTTAAAAATAATTATAAAATTGTCCATAAGACTAAGTAGGTTGCCACTATCACCAAGAACCTTCTAGGACTCCACTAGGACACTTCAAGTCCTAAAACCCCAAAACAAGCAACTTGTCAATAATGGAGTGTTATCTACCAAAACAAATTACCAAGGAATGAAACACACTTATAAATATTTTCTAAGACCTCAAAAATCTCCATAAATCATGAAAACAACTCAAAACAATCATCACACCATGAAACCCTCATGAGAGCATGCATAATCAAGCACCCTCAAAATTAGCCTTCAAAGAACAGGTCATAACTTGCTCATAACTCAAAAACCACCAAGTATCATATACCATTGGAATCTATTGATGTCATGATCATCAAAAAATTAAAACCAAGTCATAAAATGACATGTAGCACCTCCCAAATTACTTTGTTCCTAAAATGCCCCAAAACTGTCTAAAACACCGTCCTCATAAATATGGCACACTTTGCATCCTAGGGCCTAAAATTTAATTTTAAAGCATCATATGAATGTATTACAACTTATATTATTCATTAAATGGTAGATTATTCATTAGGTTCAATGGAAAACTTTTGCACAAAGTGAAAGTTTCCATTAAATTACATTTTTAAGTGGGTCCCACATATTATCACAAGATATAAAATACATCAATGAAAATCTAGAAGATTCGTATATAACCTTCGATTATAATTTTTTCAAAATCAATCCATTTTGTGCTTGTGTAACCATTTTCTCCCAAGTCACTCCAAAGATAGGGTTTCAAGAGGGTTAGAAAGCAATTTACCTTCTTAAAGATTATTTATAAAAATGACCATAAAACAATCTAATTATTCCTAGAAAATATTCATAACTAACTTATCCACAAAATCCTAGGAGCTTGGGTCCCTTTGAAAAGTATACACTCCCCAACGAGCATCTGAAAATCAATTTTTATCCTTGGTTTCTCACCTTCACAACTCGGTTTTAGTAAAAAAACTTAATATCTTGCACATTCCTCTAAACAAGCACCTAAAATTTGAACCACATATATAAATCAACTTGATACACACTCTCTAAGTATTATTCTTGTATCACCATACTGGAAATATTCCATCTCACTTCAAGTGGGAATGCTTTGTTAAGGACTAGTTCTAGAAGATACATAAAAACCATATAAAATACATGTACCTACACTCTCATACATTTGTGAGTGTCTCTACAACTCATCTACATCATTAAAATGCTCACACAACCGCAACATGGTTCACTTCACCTTGTTTTACCTCATTCTACTCTCTAGGCCTCGAAACAAGAAAATGAAACATTCTTGTTTCACCAATTCTGACCTTAACTCTCATTTTCCAAATTTTAACACATGTAAGAACCTTCAACACACTCCATGACATCACTCTAACATTATCCATGCTTTACATTCATCATCAAACTCCTATAAGTCACTATACTTCTCTAAAGCCCATGTAACACCTACTGATCTCAACAAGAAAGTAACCTCCATGTTATATACACCTTCGACATCAATGCAACTCAATGAAAAATCTGAAAAAACTTCACTTTGACATCAATGGAAACGCTATGACAATAATTTGATATCATTCACTAATGGAATGGCCTCCACTTGACTATTTGTAGATTTGTGTAGAAATAAATATCCACTCAAGTTTTTACATGAGGTTAGTGAAGCGAACACCCTACCCTAACTTCCATAGGATTACCTAATGAAACACCATCATAATTGATCTTAAAAACTCATATTTTAATTGGTTTGGATCTAGGTTTTCTTGTGTCACGATTTGATATATTTAGTTTTATTATAACACTCACATTTTCGTTTGAGCTTCCTATAAAAAAACAAAATCACATATTAGATAATAAAAATGAAAATATGAAATGATTTTGTCATATTGACCTCAATTATCACCCCATTTTTGATTCATCAAGTGATTTACTACATTTCAAACTCAAATTAGTTCTCCTAATGCATTATTCAATTACGCATATAATTAAACCCTTTATATAGATGTTTCCGTTGTGATTTCACAATGATAGAAGGATAACTACTTTTCCCCAATTGAAACCATTGTATGAAAATGTAGATTTCAAAACTTATCCCCCTTTTTATGCAATATACTATAATGATTACTATTTTTGCTATATCTTAGATGATAAATAGATAGGCACTTGTTAGATGATAAATTATGAGAGCTTAACAGTGATCTAGAGATCAATTTAGAGGATATAGTTTCCTACATCTCCCATAATCATAACATTACCATAGAATAATGTGAGAGATTTATGTCACCTATTTGTACGTGAAAAATGGACTACATTTGAGAAATATATTGTTCAAGAATTTCCTAGTTGGAGGAGTAAAAATAAAGGTAGCCAACCAATCAAATTACAACACGTGGAAGTGCAAAAATGATAAAAATGGTAAAAGGGTGTTTTTGTTTTTCATTTACGGTCTTTGAGACTCAAGTTAAGACATTAGGACCCACTATTTACTTGCTAGGGGCCCTCATCTAGGGTCGATCCACTCTTTTTGCAAAGGGGTGCCTTTGCCTTTGTGACTTAATATTACCATAGTCAAAATTTTGTATTTCAATTCCACATATCGTATTGGTATGGTGCATGTGGTACTAATAGTCGCATAAATTTTGAATTGTATTATTTACATTACCATAATCTGACTTGCTCTAAGTTTGGCACATTATCACTACCAATTTGGGTGCTAACAATTTTAAGCAAGCCTACCATATTAATCTTGGCTTATGAACGCATGTTGTAAATTGGGTGCCCACAACAAACAACATTATAAACATAGAAAATATTCCAAGCTTAGCCAACCACCAAACCAACTATTTATACCACGTCCCAACATGGGAAGTTAAAAATGACAAAAAAATTATACGTGGCCATAGCCACGAGTCAAATGAATGGTCCATGGCTTATTAATTCCTTATGGAAATAATAAGGAGTCAGTAAGAGAAAGTTGATAAAATTTCTAACATCATCCTCAGTGAAAATTTCAAAAATGCAAATGCCAATAGAATGGAAATGGAGAAAGAGATGCTGAAAATGAAAGGAATCATCATGCAAATCAGAGATGCACATGTTCTTAATGTTAAGAGTACAATCTTCCATCTCAAATTGTTGGCAGAGATGATTCAGTCAATGGAACTGGCTAAAGAAAAAGAGTTGGATGGCACTGGCCCGAAGGTGGTGATAAAAGAACCCAACTACAAATACTGGAAGGAGACCATCACAACCCTGGTCAAAGAATGGAATGGAAGCATGGAGACGGTGGACGAGCTGGTTAAAGAGAATTGATATGTTTTGGTTTAGAATCTGCTGTTGGTTAACTCTTTTGCTGTTAGTATTTCCCTTGGGACTGCTATATAATGTATATTATATATAATGGTTATCTTATTCTGGTTTTTTGTTTTTGATATTATGGATCATGACTGGCCTTTGAAGATAAATACTTTGGCCAATATGTAAGTAAACGATAACCCTTTGTAATGGGGTAGGGTCCCTTCAACCCTAACTTTTATTTATTATCAAAAAAATAATTCCTTATGGAAATATACTCCCACGAGTTGTGGGATAATCCCAAAAAGAAAGATATGGTTGGTGTAGGTGGGGAAATCAACCGTCTAACCACTCATATGCTAAAAAATTAGCCAAGATAACATGCCACATGGCTTTGCAATGATATATATGGGCTTATTTGGTTTTGTATAAGGTAACTCCCGGATCTGTGTTTTTTTATAACAAGGAAGTTTTAAAATTGAATTTTTGGGCAGCATAAGGGCATTTCGGGTCTTGATGTGAATTGGAAAATTGTACATAATTTTTAGACGCTCCTATTGCATATATCGTTTTTGAACTTTGGAGTCCTTTTGATGTTGTTTCAATGTGTGAAAGTTTTTTTGGTAGAGAATAAAGCAAAGAGATTGTGTAAGTTCTTCGAGAAGGTAAAGGACAAACAATGATCATTTTTCAAATTCTTCCAAAGGAACGAGGTCACAAATTGTAGGTTTTGGATCTATTAATGTTTATTGTAAGTTTTATTGTACTTGTAGTTGGAACATTTTTAATAGATCGGTCCAAATGAGCCTAGAGACATAGGAAATTTTTGAATTCCTTAAACAATTATGGTGTCATCTTTATTCTAATTTTGCATTCTAATTTATAATTTATTTTCAGCATTTGATTAGTCGATTTTAATTTATATAAGAAAATTTAAATTAGCTTATGACATTCATGATAAACTAGTAGAATTAAAATCTCGATCGTTTGATTGAACTGTGGCATAAGTTGAATCTTGTGAATTTTAAAATCAGTTTTGGATTAGTTATAGTCATTTAAAATTCATATTTTGATCAGTTTTAGATTCATTATAAATCACGAAAGTTGTTAATTTAAAGGATTTTTTGAAAAATAAATAAAAAATAGGGGGTCTATTGTCATTTATAGATCAATTTTTGGTATCATAAGGGGTTTTACTACCTGTAAAAAAAAATTCTACGAAGAAATTTTTAGTATCATATCCAGATAAAATCAATGGTTTTACTTTCAGTTTGCATTTGATATCGGTTTGTTTTTCTAATCATATTTGTAGAATTTTTGTGTTGATTTTCCATTTGCGGTGTGCATTGCTTAAGAAGTACAAGTTATTTGCAATTTGTTATGGGTAAAGCCTTGAAAATAGAGAGTGGAAGAGCTTGAAGGCATCAATAGAAAAATTCAAGAAGAGAATGTTTTCCTAAGATGCAATATTTACTCCCTTGAAGAGAAAATTGAAAACTTGAAATCATAGTTGGAAACCAAGGCTGAGCTCTTAATCGGATTACATACTTGTGAGAAGAAGAAGGATTTTCCTTCCACTTCGATGCAGAAACCATGATATATGAGTGAATTGTAAGTTTTTCACCATGTTTTTCTTCCCCATTAAGATTCGATTTGGATTCAGGTAATGTTTTTAGTGAATTTGAAAAATATAGTAAGGGAATTGGATCAAACTTATTATCTATAATGGGATTTTATGGAAGAGGCCTTGGTAATAATGGCCAAGGTATTTCTAACCAAATACAGAGCGGATGATAATCCTTGTTTTACGCTTTGGCTTATTCTAGTGTGGAAATGGAAATTGGAGAATTCTCCAAGAACACTAAAGGGAGAAAACTTCCAAAAACCAAGTGTTTACCCTTGTAGACACAAAATATATGCACTTGGGTAAATTTATAGGTCCTAAAGAATACTAATGTATACATGATTCCTTAGCAAGAAAACTAGTAGTTGACAACTCTTTTTGGATATTCAATTTCTTTATCTCTTGTACTTTACATCACTTGACTGATTTATATTTTATGGCCTCAGACACTAGTTCCCGATTAGGACGAAGTGCCAAGGTGCTCTTGTCCCTCCCGGGCACTATTACTCTTCTTTATCTTCTCGTTTATTATTTTGGTTCTCTTTTACTTCTTGGTTACCTTTTAAAACTTTGAGTTGGCCTTTCAGTTTTCAATTACAAAATTCAAACAAGGGAATATACACACACATAGTTATTTATCTGAAATAAGGGTCCAAACATCATAAACATTATCTATCACCACCTAAGATTACACAAACACAAATGAACATTACATAGCATACATCCAAAGACATCCATATAAGGGATAAGGGATACATTATTTTGCATACACAACATAGGAGGAGTTCATTTTATTTCATCACACAGATTTTGCATACTTCACAATCTACATCTAGCTGCTATCATCCTAAAACTTTCACAAAGGAAATCTAGGGCATCATTCCATATACAAGCATGGAGAACTACATGGAGTATGAAATGTAGGGTAATGCTTGGTTACAAGTTCACTCTTTGGGTGACCACCGAGGTCATCGACTCCAGATTTTACATCTTTTTTTATTATATTTAAGTTGATTTGTGAACATGTGTAGGTAATTTTTTTTTTTTTCAGATACATATATGACCGATGATATAAAATAAAAATAGAGTGACAAAATAAGATCAATAAAGAAGCTCCTCCAACCATGAAAATACCATACTCCAAGCATCTAAGAAGACATACGCTTGGATTAGTCATAAACACATGCGATCCTCTTTTCCTTCTATGAGTGCTTCTTTCCCTTGCATTCCTAGGGTTATAAACATTCATTAATCCTGTTTGATATTTTTCCAACTAAATCTAGGAAATACTCAAAGTGTATATCATCTCTAAATTTTTGGAATTAGATAAGTCATCTTCTCCTTTTATTTTCTAAGGGTTTTTACATTGTTAAATGTTTATTTCTTGTGAACTACGTATATAGTTATCTAAATATAATTATTTATGGTAAGTTTCTCTCGATATTAAAGATTAAATTTGATTTAGATTAAATCATTTGGTGAACCCATTCACTTGAACCCTACCTTGCTTCAAGGAATTCTTCTGATCTTCTTCCATGGCTGAGACTTATGAACCCTTTACCAATGAATATCTTCATGATCTCTAGGCTCATATTGTTGAACATCCTCAAGACCTAGATAGATTAATATTCTTCGCCCATGATGAAGCCAAATGGCTAGATGATCTCAACCCACCGAGTCTCCAATGATACTTTTGTTCCTATTATGACACTTCCTCCTCATTCCACCACCACTCTTCCACCTACATATACTATCCTTGTTTCTATGCCTACTCCTACAAATCAATTTACCCTCCCTATTAATTCTCACACATGACACGCCTCCTCTTCAGGAACTATTGACCTAACCTCATTATACCATGATTTGCAAATCAAAATTCACCAATTACAACAATCCTCTTCATCCTTATACCCATATCTATATTCCTCACTCCTCCTTTATATCTCTTTGTCACCTTCCATATCCTCTTATCCATTGCCTCCTAACTTTGTTACACCTAAGTTTCCTATCTTTAATGGCCATGATGACCCTCAAGAACACCTTTGATCCTTCCATGTTGCATGTCTTGACTATGTTGATGACCTTACACTATTGGATAAATTGTTTCCTTGAAGCTTAAATGACTATGTTATGCATTGGTTCTATGATCTACCTATCCATTCAATAACATATTTTATCAATCTAGATAATGTGTTCCTTTCTCATTTTTCTATAAATATTGGCACTAAGATATCCTATGCACAATTAGCTAAAATCAAACAAGGATCCAATGAACATCTTATAGACTATGTCTTGCGCTATAAGAATAACCTTGCTAAAATGACCAATGTCCTCATTGATTTAGAATTGCAATATCTATTTGTTCAAAGTATTTTACCTCCACTCCAAGAGAGTTTCATTTTCGAGACTTCTCCATCCTTTGATCAATTATGTCATACACTCAAATTGTGTGAAAGAAAGTTGTTATCTATGGGAAAATTGAATTATTATGATGCTTCCTCCACCTCATCATCTAACAAGTGTCATCCAAATATTAAGTGTCAAATAAAATCCAAATTCAAACCATCTATTAAGTGTACCAAAGCTAAAACTACTATCAAAATTGTATCTCCACCATCCAATCTCTGTTTTCAATCCACGAGACACACCTTTAGTAAGCTACCTTATGCACCTTGGTTCCTACTAAAAAAATCATCAAAAGTAATATGATTACACTCCATCCACCACTTAATCTAGATCCTTCTCGCCCACATGGCCATAACAACAATGAAAATGAACACTGTGATTACCACCAATGCAATGGGCATTATACTGATCAATGTTTCAAGCTTAATCATATCATTCAAGATATCATCAACAACAATTCAATCGAGCTCCCAAATCACTTTACTTCTAAATCAATCAATGATAATCAAAAGCTTAAAATATTCAATGACCCATTACCTAGACATGACAATTCGGCTACTAATTCATCTTCTAATAATGTGTGCGATGTTGTACCCCCTTCATTAGGGCCACTTGATTTCCTCATTATTACTATCGACATGCCACCACCAATTATTACATTCTTAGATCATGATTACCATGCTAAATTATTTGTCTACAACCCAGATTTAACTATAGAAAACAAGACGGTGCTTGCATAATTTTATTAATATGAAATCAAGCATTACAAATAAATGAGAGAGCTACAATATTTATAGATATTGGACAACTTCTATCTCATCCACAATATATGGAAGAAAATCACCTAATCTGAGAAAATATGCAGAAATAACATATTGCCCCTAACTACCCCTATTGTCCCTCATGGAAATCATCTGGGAACAAAATATGCAAGATAGAACATGATCCCACAAACATTGGGATGAGAACACTATCACTTAGTTAACTAACAACTAAGGATAACTAATACCTATTGAAATAAGTTTAAGTTTAAAGTATTTGAATTAAATACTTTAACTTATTACATTTATTCAAATATCAACTAATGATGAATTAAGTTAAGTTTTATTCCTAATATCCCCCTTAATTCGAGAATGGTGTCAAGTGAATAGGAGAGAAATTATCTAAAACCCTCAAATTTACCTCGAGCAAGTGACTTTGTGAAGACATCTGCACATTGCATATCTATTGGGCAATATTGGAGTTGGATGTTTTTGTTCTAAACATGTTCATGAATGAAATGTACCTACACCTCAATGTGTTTGGTGTGCTCATGAAAAACTAGATTTCAAACAAGTTTTACTACTCCTTCATTATCAACATGTAGGATAGTTGGATCTTTCTATGGTATTCCCAATCCTTCAAGTATACATCGAGCCATATTGCT
The DNA here is from genome assembly GCA_018340775.1 of Taxus wallichiana var. yunnanensis. Classification (NCBI taxonomy): domain Eukaryota; kingdom Viridiplantae; phylum Streptophyta; class Pinopsida; order Cupressales; family Taxaceae; genus Taxus; species Taxus wallichiana. The sequence goes on from CM031240.1 coordinate 760,299,969, forward strand.
TCATAGACAGCTCCACCTGTTGCATGATATTATGATTCTATGGAGGACCTTGAAACACAAGTCTGCTTCTTACTCCCCCATGATATTGGTCCAGATCCCAAAAAGAATACAAATCCTGAAGTGGATTTCCTATCATCTATGTTTCTTGCATGATCTGAATCTGAATATCCTATCAAGAAGAAGTTATTATTCTTCTTGTATTCTAGGCCATAGTCCATAATTCCTCTAATGTACCTTAGTAACCGCTTTACTGATTTCTAGTGAGAAAGCCTTGGTTCTTTCATGAAACATAAAAGATAGTTGACTACATAGCTGATGTTCAGCCTAGTGTAAGTCAAGTAGATGAGACTCTTGATCAAGTTCCGATAGAGAGTTGCATTTACTTGTGGTGATGGATATGTTCAAGACAGTTGAATTCTTGTCCCCATAGTTGTGGAAAATGGCTTACAATCCATTATATTGAATTTCTCGAGCGTTGTCTTGGTGTATTTCAATTGTGACACAAATATATGATTTTATTTTTTCCAAACTTCAAGTCCAAGACAATAATGCGTGAAGCTCGAGATCGGTCATGTTGAGTGATCATGTTAGATCTTTCTTTGTTGACTCAATCATCCTCGTTGATCCTACAAAGTGATGAATAGATCATCGATATATACTAAAAAAATCACTATCTCCCCTTGCTTTTTGATATAAAGATTAGGATCGTATGTACTCCTATTGAATCCATGTTGAATGAGATGCTCGCGATTTTTATGTATCATGCCCTGGAGATCCGCTTTAGACCATATAGTGATTTTATGAGTTTACATACCTTTTCCTCTTTACCTAGTATGAAAAAACCTTTTGGTTGAGTCATGTAAACTTATTCTTGTAAATCACCATTAAGAAAGGCACTTTTCACATCCATTTGGTGTATTTTCCAACCAAATTGTGTAAGCTAGAGCAAATATTAACTGAAATTTTTTATATTTGTTATGGGAGAAAAAGTATCCTCATTATCAATACCTTCTTTTGATCATATCCCTTAGCAACTAGTCTAGCCTTATGTTTATCAATTTTGTCATCTACTTTGTACTTCATTTTGAAGATCCATTTGCATCCAATCGACTTTTTCCCTGGTGGAAGATCTATAAGTTGCCATGTATTATTTTTCATAAGTGATTTATATTCTATATCCATAGCATCTTTTAAAGGTTTAGACTGTAGGGTTTATGAAATTTAGGATGGCTCAATAGTTTCAACAACTTTACCCATTAAGGAAAAATTGACCTCATTTCAAGCCATACTATGAGTCCTCATTCTAGTGGTAGATGTGTCAGGGACACTATCCAATTTTGCATCTCTAATCATACTTGTATACCATTTAGGCATACTTTTTGTGGTTCCTGTGGGAGGTTGAATTTCATTATCTTCCCCATCATCACTGTCATCATCAAAGTGATTACCATCCTCTGTTTTCATTGTAGGGATTATTTTTTCATCATGTGAGTGTATGGAAGGAGCATTTGATTATTTATTCTCAAAGAACTCAACATCTCGACTAGTGTATTCCCTTCTTGTTCTTAGATCCATAAGCTTATAACCAAGTGCTTCGTGAATCGTATCCCAAGAAGATAAGTTTTTCTGAATTCAAATCAAGCTTAGTTCTTTATTTGTTAGGAATTTGCATACTTGATTTACATCCAAAAACTATAAGGTGTGAAATATATGGATTATGCCCCACCATGTTTCCAATGGTGTTACTCCATCAAGAGCTACAATGAGAACTCTATTTAGTAAATAGACTATCGTTTTAGCTGCTTTGGCCCAAAATGTTTTTGATAAACCTGCATCATCAATCATACATCGCACCATATCCATGATAGTATGATTTCTCCTTTCAAAAACACCATTTTTTTGTGGTGTGTGAGGAGGATCCATTTGATGACAAATGTCATGTGTTTGAAAATTATCGTTGAAATCATTTATGGTGTATTCTCCCCCTCGATCTGAGTAGAGTGTTTTTATTTTCGTACCAGACTCTATTTCAACAAGGGCTTTGAACTTATTGAAATTTTAAAAAGCTTGGTATTTTGTAGAAAGATAGTATATCCACATTTTTCTTGAAAAATCATCAATAAAGAGCATGAAATATTGAAACCCAGAGTGGCTAGGTCTCATTGGTCCACATAGATCGGTATGCACCAAGTCAAGTTTTTCCTTAGCCTGAAATGTACTATGTTTGAATGGTTCTTTATGTTGTTTTCTGCCAAACAATGGTCACATTTATTTGTATGCATTTTTAGAGGTGGTAAACCCCTAACCATGTCGTATTGACGAAGTGTGTCAAGATATCCAAAAATCACATGTCCAAGTATTTGATGCCATAGTTGAGATGATGATGTATCCTTGGCTACAAGTGCTTGATCATTTCGTTGAACAAAATCCAATTGAAACATTCTTCCCACATTCAAATATTTTGCAAAAATTTTGGAGCTTTGTGACTTATCTTGAATTAGGCACATCTTTTTACCACCTTTACAATCAAATTCAATTTTGAGATGGTGATCTAATAATTGACTCGCGCATAAAATTTATTTTGTTAAACCAGGGACATAAAGAACATCTGTAATTTTACAATTATGTTTCCCAAGTGGTAGTGAAATGGAACCAATGCCTTCAACACTGTAATATGTATCATCACCCAAAGAGACATGATTTTTTTGTGGGTGTTTTACTCATTGTGAAGAACCAATATTTCTTTCTTGTCATGTGTCCAAGTTGCACTTAGTCGACATACCAAATTTGATTTGTAGAATTGGATACTTCATTTAACTATGCAGAATATAGGAATTCATCATCATCAAATTGATCTTCCTGTTTGGCTACATTTCCTTGTTGAGTTGGTTTCTTCTTCCACTTGTTATTATTTTGTCCCTGTTTACTCTGTTGTTGACTAGATTTTGTTGTTGGTAATTAATATTTTTACCACTTGATGATCCTTGTTGGAATGTGTTGTACCAATAATTTTTTAACTCATGTCCTTTTCAACCACAAATAAGACATTTTTGTTGGTCCTTTTGGCCTTGTTGAGTATTACCTTTCTTCTGAGGCTGTTTACTAGAATTAGCCTGTTTTTTTCCTTTTTGATTAGAAGCAAGTGCCTACTCTTTAGTTTTAGTAGTTAAGTGAATAGATTCCTCTTGTTGTAGCATATTCACTAACTCTTCAAAAAAAATTGTTTGACTAGTTATGTTTAACATGGTCACAAAATCCTATAAGAAGGAGGAAGACCTCTCAATACTATAAGCAAAAATGATATGTCATTTACTTTTTCTTTCAAAGGTTGAAGTGATGCATGGAAAGTTGCTACTCTTCTAAAAAAATCCAACTTTTCAGTTGGTTGCATTTTCAAGTTCAATAGTTGACTCTGGAGATGAAGTATTGTGTTCTTATTTTTGACTCATATACTATTTTCAACTTGTCCCAAGATTCTTTTGTTGTTGTGGTCTCACAAATATGAGGTTGTACCTCATTTGAAACACTAAAAAATATTATTAAATTTTCTTTTTGATTTGCATGATCAAATGTAGCTTGTTGTGTAACATCTGTTGTAGATCTTGTTAATGTACCAGAAACAATGGACCATAGATTTTCAAAATCAATTTGTGCATGAATTTTTGTTTTCCATGTTGGATAATTATCAAAACGCAAAATTTGAGAATCTGGAAAAAGAATTTTGGTCTGTAATTGCAGCCATTGTGAAAAGTGATAAATATTAGAAGAAAAATTGAACACTTTTCCCCCCTTAAAGCATGCACACTCCCCCACAAAAAAAAAAAAAAAAAAATTGTTTTATTTATTTTGGGATCCTTTTCGGACATGTACAATGATTTTTGGCACTATTGGACCTATTAAAAATTTGGCTCTGTGGCCAATTAAATATAAAATGGCTCTCTAGGCCGATTTGGAAAAAAAAAAAAAATTGACTCTTTGGCCTCTTTTGAAATACAAACTATCTCTAATTTGTTCAAATTTTACAATTTTTTTTTTATTAAAATCTAGACCAAGATGTATAGCTCACAAAAACACACACTTTAAAAAAAATGGCACCTCAATCCAAGGTACCAGTTGAAAGTTATGACTCTTTAAGTTACAATTTCAATATCTTTCTGGACCCCCGCAGGTTGCAAATATTCTCCACATTCAATTTATAGTCTTCGTTTCAGATGCGCTCATGTTGGAGATCATTCAAATATCCTATCTTATACTCCTCTGATAGGTGCAGGTTCATAGAGAAACTTCCACGTTTGATTGGATATCCTTTTTTAAATGCTCAAATACAAAGAAGAGGAAGAAGTAATGTGGGGAGCTTGAAAATATTGGGTCCCCACAGATCAAAAATATTGTATATATATTTTTAAATGCTTCCAATTTTAAAAAAAAATTGCACGTACAGGTAACTTTTTTAAAATAAAAACTAGAGAATGAAACAATGTCACCTTTTGCAAGAGAGTTACATCCAGGTCTGTAAGGGCCTGTGATTACACTCTAGGTGTTCTTCAACTGCAAATCAACTATGAATCAAGGTGTGGATTCGGGTAGGGGATGTGAAATGGCTAGGGGCATCTATGGCTCCTCCTAGCTCTATAATTTCTCCATATCTCCCTAAAATTCCCTAAAACTTCCTACACTCTCTCTGGATCAGAATACTACTCTGATACCAAATCTTGTCTGCAACCCAAATTTAATTACAGAAAACAAGACGATGCTTGCATAATTTTATTAATATGAAATCAAGCATTACAAACAAATGAGAGAGATGCAATATTTATAGATATTGGAAAACTTCTATCTCATCCACAATATATGGAAGAAAATCACCTAATCTGAGTAAATATGTAGAAATAGCATATTGCCCCTAATTGCCCCTATTTCCCCTCATGGAAATCATCCGGGAACAAAATATGCAAGATAGAACATGATCCCACAAACATTGGGATGAGAACACTATCACTTAGTTAACTAACAACTAAGGATAACTAATACCTATTGACATAAGTTTAAAGTATTTAAATTAAATACTTTAACTTATTACATTTATTCAAATATCAAATAATGATGAATTAAGCTAAGTTTTATTCCTACCAAATTTTTCCTCTAATTTGTTGCATATTAATGCTTCTATTGGTACTCACACTATCAAAAATTTGTGGTACATCCCTCAACCATTTCTAATGCATGCTCTATGGCACTCCTATTAGCTATCAACTTTCCAAATTCTCAAATCACATTTCTAGTCCCTAATTATTATGGATGTGTCATCCTTCCCATTACTATTGGGCCCCTTACCATACCAACACCGTTCCTATTTATATCTAAAATCTAAGGCTATGTAATGGTATTAGGTCTCCCTTGGCTTCGTGCTAGCCAAGATATCCTTTCCATGCTCCGCTTATTCCTTAGGTTCATTCATAACACACAAGTTGTCACCATTAGAGTTATTTCACCACACACACCATTACCTCAACATACTCTTTCTTATTCCAACACCAATCATGACATGTAAGCCTCCTACACATCTCAACTTGAAGCTATCTATGTACTTAGCTCTCCCATTCATAAATGAACTACATCATGACCCTATCATCCTTATTAGTCCATGAGTCCACCACATCACCTGATTCCCCTACCCAAACAACCCATTCCTATCGATGTTCTCCACCTCCTTTACCACATAGGTCTCTATACGGATGAAAATTGATATGAAACTTTCAACCACACTAAAATCACCGAGGTCGTGCCATAGAAGCCAATGTTGAATGTGTGTTTCTAGCAATAGGAGGATCAGTGACTATGATTTGGTAGTGTGATCTCCTAGTAGCTGAGTTGGAAAAGGGTAGATTTAGAGGCTATGAACGGGTAGCCTAAATTCCATGTGGTTTGTTTTCCCTGAATTTCAATGATGAACTAGTTTGAAGTTTCCAAATTAACTTAGCTGAAAATAACAATCTATACTACTACCGAAAGGAAACTAATCTAAACAAATCACAAAAACTGAAATATTACAATCACAAAAAACAATTTTCTTTTATTCTAAATAATCAAATCTAATTCTACACTAAAACTAAACAAGAAAAATAACATGGTGTGGTTATTCACATGTTATGAGTGTATTAAAACTAAAATAACTTAAAACAAGAAATTTTCCAAATTATTTATGATATGTAGACGACCTCCTAGAGATATTCTCTCCTTCGATCAATAGGGATGGGAATAAGAGGATCCATCACCAGAAGCCTCTATTAATGATTTAAACCCTCTTGGAAATTAACTAATTACTTGTAAATGAAAGGAAAATGATTTCTACTCTATTTGATATGATGTTACAATGATAAATTCCAGCAATGAAGGAAATAAAAGAACAAATCCAACTTGAAATTCACATAACAAAGGTAAATCTAGCTATGTGATGACTTGTCACCTCGTTTATCCTTTCTTTCTCTGTGTCCATATGAGTCCAAGGAATTGGGAATGCAAAGGAAGAAATAGAAGAAGGTGCTTGAGAAATGGAAACTTGAAGGTAGTTTGGTTATAATGCAATTAGAAGAGAGATATCACAAGTGAACATATCTTGGCTATACAATTTACAACACAATTATTGCGATAATACTATGCAAGATACACAAAATTCTCGGCCATTTTCTTGAATATAATCATTGAATATATATGAATTGGTTGGGATTTTTCTTCATGCACAAGGAATCCTTGGAGTGCCAAATCATTGGGTGAAGAGGTAATTCAAACTAATTAAATCTATTTAAAAATAGATGAGGGAAGGAATACCATGTAATCAAGACTTTTTTAGGAAATTTGGTTCATAAATGCACCTTGGAAATCAAGTTAAGTTAAATCATGTGTGTTAAAACCATGCATGAAGAGTTATGGAGAAATCATGTAGGACTGCTTGCCATTGTGTGCGGGGGTAGGGTCACAGGACCGACTCGTTGCTTAGGTGGTGGTTTCAGAACCGCTACCCCAGGGTAAGGTGGCGGTTCTAACACTAAATGCCAAAAATGTACATAAATGAGTGGGAAGATGGAGGAAAGTGTGAAAAAAATAAGTACAAGCATCTAGGCTACAAATATAGATTACAAATGAGCTTAGGAACTCGAACACCTTATGAAAGGACATGAATCATAATTGGAGACTTTTGTAACCGTTTTTTGATAATATAACACATGTAATTTTGGGTGCGTACATATTTCCCGTTTGGAGAAACATCTTAGACATTAAAAGGTGTAAAACATAGATTCCAAGTATGGCATTCTGAAATGGGGAGTTAGAAGCTATACACTCGACACGCTCATGTGTCAAAATGTTGTCATCCAAACTCCCGCTTCCTACAAAACAAAAAATAAGACTCAAGTAGAGATAGATGAAATATTGAAAGTTAAACACTAAATTAAAATGAAAATAGGACTTACCATTTATGTGGGGATAAGAAATTCCCTCCACCAACGCTCCAACCCTGCAAACATATGCACTCAAAACAAAGTTATAATAACATATATATATATATACAAACTCATTTTTTGATTCATTTGCACACATTGACTTGGTGATTATTGAGCTCTGGGCCCACAATGACTATTTTGTTTATGAGTATGATTGGATTGAAATGGATTTAGGAATGGTATTTTGCATTAGGCTTGGCCCATTGATGTTTGAATGCTTTTGATAAGAACTCCTAATAAATTCATAACTAGAGCGGTCATAAAGGGCCTCAAAGAGGCGGTAGGTAGTTACTTTATTGCATAGTCTACATTTTTTGAGGCATTATATGATTTTTATTTTATATTTTGGGCACATTGCGAGCATTTTGACCATGCCTAAGTGCACGTGATGGAATTGTAATAAAATTGATTTATTATGATATATATACAGACTCTTATTTTTTATTCGACAATTCATTGTATCTCGAGTTGACTTCCTCTTGTCTCACTTCACATGTGCACTCTAGATGTTTATAACATCCATTGTATATATTTTTAGAATGTATGCAGTGGATATGAATGCTAACAGAATGATTTATTTTTTTGTATTTTATAATGCTGATATATGATAATGTAATCACATTGTAATGTTGTACTTTAGTTTCTCTAAGAAAATTTTGGTACTTCATATTGTTTTGACAAAACATGGTGAAAGAGTGATATGATAAGTGAATGAAATTTCCCCACTCCTAACTCCACACAACCAATAAGATGCGAGGGCTCAACACCAAGATCCATAAGGGGCACAAGTTATAGAAATTTGTTGAATGGTAATGATGAGAGAAAGACAAGGATTTGGAAAAACCAAATTGAGACACTACAACCTCATTCTACTCAAGTTTGATTCATAGTTTAAAATGTGAATTTCTTTCCATTTTATCTAGACTTAGATCTGTAGATGGCCACTTGGTTGACAAAATCTGGTTTTGAGGTTTTAAACTCTTTTTGGAATTTTGGACATCTAACTCACTTTGTTTTGATTTATGATTTCACAACATTTGAATGAACTATTTATAACTTTCAAAATTTTCAAAGAGACCCCCTACACCTTGCCCCATGCTACTAGTAGTAAGTATGGGCTCATCACCAGATAAGGCATAGGCGAGTAAGAGCACTTCTCTCCTTTCCCAACCCTTCATCACTAGTAAGAGATTCAGGCTCAACACCGAAGGTTGGTTGGGCAAAGAAATTTGTAAAATAAAATTTTTCTATGGATTTGCATTTGAATTATAGATCTAGGCAAAATTTCTAGAATGTTCTTATTTCTAAAGAGATGTATATGGGATAGATGTGACACCATGAAGCTTATAAAACAAACTATAGGAAAAGACACCTAATCTAGAAGAAACTATGAGTAGAACCAAGTATGCAGGCCTTGGTATGGTTACTGTCAAAGCTTTGTCTTATCTTTCTTGAATTGATGAAATGATTTGGAAATAATTGATGATACCATGAGGATTTGAAGAGATGTTATTTGAATGTTTTATCAAATTTTCAAAAGTTTTTAGGAATTTCTATAAGAATAAGTCCCTTGATCAAAAATTTATGAAATGAAATGGCAGATGAAAATACAATGCGGATGCAATAATGTACATGTGGAAATGTAGGTGAAACTACATGTTATGATAGCTAAGGTGAAGAAAGTTGACGAATATCTAATTCTTCACCCCTAAGAGTACACAACAGAGAACCATTATCCTTAAAATTCATGTTCTCTGATAAGGCTACCATTATGGGTTTAAACTTACAACCCTTTCCCAAAAGTGTATATGTCCAATCATTAAAATCATTTTTCTGAAAGAGGCATTCGTGAACCTCTTTGTCACATTCTTGAGACATGGTGTGTGGGTGAGCATGACTATTTTACTCAACCTTGTTTCCTATGTAGATCATTCTATTTACTTGTGACCCTTTTTGAATGATGAGCCCTTGTCCCATGGATATGGAAATCTTATTTTGAGATGCACATGGGTTGAAATAAGGGTTTAGAATAGAACAACCCTAAGAGATGTTTTTGATGGGAATCATTTCAATCTCAAATTTCCTTCTTAATTTTTTAATTATGTCATGTGTTTACACCTAAACCCAGGTCATCGGAGGAATATATGCTAAACCAAGAAGACTACCCATCCCCTGTGGTTCAAATGGGAGGAAGATCAGATCGTCACTCTCTAAGAGTTTCATAATTTCTGTTGTGGTTTTAGTGGACATTGTTTCCATAGATATTGATTTACCCTTATTTGTTTTTGCCACCTCAAATGTTTTTGGGTCAATGACTTCAGCCTTCGGCACACCTAGGGTGATCGATGCTAAATATTTTTATGGAGGTGGTTTATTCAATTGATTCACAAGAAGTTCATACTCCATATGGGATCCTTTCTTCTTCTTGAGGTTTTCTAAGTGTATATCGAAGGGCTTAAGATTGTCTTGAGTGATGAAGACCTTCCCTAAATTGAGGAATCTAATCTCTTGGAACAGGGTAGAGGGGATAGCCTTTATTCAATGAATCTAGGGTCTCCCAAGGATCATGTTAGAAAGTTTTTCCTTTCGATAATGTAAAAATCCGTTAAGATGGTTTTTGTACCAAGTGTGACCGGAATAACTATGGTTCCAATCGAGGTTACTTTAAGACTATCATACCCCCTATAATGCGTGTTTCTTGTACAAGAACAATTTGTCTCTCCATATCCCAACTTCTGCAAGAAAGAGAAGGGAACCAAATTTACAACAGCCCCATCATCAATCACGGCTCTCTTAATGTAATTGGTATAAACCCAAACTTATAATAATAAGGCAAGATTACCTCTTGGGAAATTTCTACGTCAAATGGCATCTTATCTATATCGAAAAAAAAACCCATTATCCCTATCATTCTTTCTAGGAGGATGTATGTCAAAGTTAATATGATTTATTTGAGCACTAGGAGGTCTCGTAACATTGATTAAATAAACAATACCTAGTGCATTGATAAATGCACAACAATGCGTAATTGAAGTCTTCAAAAATTTAGAAATGAAATGTGAGAAAAGGTCTTGTTCGAATCTAATATTAAATCATAGGATCCTACTAGTTTAGTGATTGTAGGAATGTCATCCCATGTGAAGGAAAGAGTGGGTAAGGGTTATGAAGCATATTCCTTCGTCTGAGTTGTTGCACTGATTTCTTCCTTGAACTCTATCTCAACTAAGCCCAAGATGTTTGTATTATCATTTGAACGAGGGTTAGGAACAACCCGAGAGTTGTCGAAGTTGAGGATTAATGGTCGTTGTTTCCTATAGGAATACCTTTTTTATATTTTTAGGATTCACTTGGGAATCCCTAGGATGTTTAGGGTTAGAATTTTTAAGTGTGACATGTTTGGTATGACTAGGTTGTGATTTTGTTGTAGGATTTTCTAGGAACATGTATACAAATAGCTTCCTTTGTTTTTCGGAAGTCTTTGCAGAAACTTGTTGCAATCGTGGAAAGTCTTATCATCGTGACCTCAAACCTTATAGAAACCACAATATAAGTTAGGGTCATAATATCTTTCCTTGGATAAGAATCTTGTTGTCATTGATTATAACCTCGCTTATATTATTGATATGGTTGGTATAACCACAATTCATTTCCCCTTGGCCCGAGTTTTGATATTGTTTGGGCCTTTGGTTTTATTTTTCTTTTGGAGGATGATTTACATAAACTATGTTGACATACAATGTTAGGCCTCTTTGATTTCCCGAATTGTTATTCTTAGTGTTATAATTGTTCATGAAACTATCATTCTTAGCTTGATCAAGAGCACTATTCGTGTGGTAGCACCATGATTGCGATTCACACCCTTAGGTCCTTAGTTATTGGCACCATTTTTTTGATAATTTTCAATATGCTTATTTGGGGATACCAATTTCCCATTAGGACCATAGATATTACAGCCACTTTCTATAACGGCTTAGTCAATCAAGTGCACCTTCCAATACTTCCTTATAACTCTAGAAAGGAAACTTCTGGAATTCCTCCCTAGTCTCTCAATTGAGTAAGTGAAGGAAAAGCTTGCAAAGTTCCATCTGGTCCATGTTGGGAACACTTGTAGAGGAATAGAGAACTTGGTGCCTTCTCTGGATGAAATGGCGGTAGATTCATTTTCCTCCTATCTAATATGTAGTAACTCCCTAATACTTGTAAGCAACAACTTGTTCATGTCAAAAATTTTATAAACTCCAAAACAAGTTATTTAAGGGAATGTATAGAAGCTTCCAAAATAGTTAATACAAATCCAATGTGATTCCTTCAAGAGTCTTTGGAAATATCTTAGCCACTACAACATCCCAAGGAAGAAATTCCCTAATAGCAGTAGCATAGGCCTTGATGTGATTGTTTGGGTCTCCTTCTTCCTTAAATTTTGGAAGATCCGGAAATGGGCGTGAAATCATAACACCACGTATGGTGAAGTCAAGAGGCTCCATTAAGTACTCAGTGTATGTACCCATTGTGTAAGATTCCACCATTGAATATCCTTGATGAGGAGGTGGAGGAGGAGGAGTTAGATAAGATGCATTATAAGCATTGATGGGAACGTATGGGGTCCCTTGATATGACATGTAGGGAGTGGGAATGGCATATGGGTCCATCTGGGAGTTTTTGAATAGATGTGCATGTAATGTGGGATAGTACCAAGATATGGACTAGTGGGTGTAAAATTAGGGAACATCGCAATACCTATTGTGGTTGTATTCGAGAATGTACTTCCAGCCACCCTTGCATAGGATAAGCTTGAGAAGGATGAGGACCCATCCCTAGTGTGTCTAATCCTATGAGAAGATCACCTAGATTTTAATGAACCAAATAACCTTATTGTATAGGATATTGCGTTGGTTTCTCATTATAAGGGATGTATCCTTTGTTGTCAACTAGATACCCCATGTTCTTCCCTACTGCATGTGTTGGTTATGAAATCTAAAACTTTCTAGTTCTCTAATCCTCCCCACTAAAGTAGAAATGATATCATTGGGAGAGGATTGAGTCCCTTGTTGGGGTGCCTATGGTGTAGGGTTTGATTGAGTAGGCTCATGATACCCTGTTATGAATTGTTCAGTGTTATAATTCTTGTCTTCCTCAAAAGTAAGAATCTTAGGATATACATTCAAAATCTCAGAGGTTATAGCCTTAATTCTATCTAAAGACTCATCTATATGACAAAGAGGATTAGTTATTCATGTAAATGTATCATCTTCTGTTGATTTCATGGAAATGTGAGGTCTTGACAAGGCTCTATGGTAAGAACCTATTCCATTTGTGATAACAACATGGTTTGCATTGGGTTGACCGTATTTCATTTTTAATAGTTTATCAAACTCCTCCATCCTTACATAGCTAATGGGGTTTGAAGTATAATTAGGGAGGTTTGAACGTTGCTAGTGTAATTTTCTCCCCACATTGAAAGAGAAGGGGAATGTTGTATTTGAACATTGGTGTAATATCTATCAGAGCCAAATGGCCCACCAAACTCTCTTCCGCATACATATTTTTGAAAGCATAAAATACCTTCCAAAATAGGGGAAGAAATGGAGATATGAGGTAATAACAATGAAATAAAAGGAAACAAGAATGAATTAATCCTTCACATTGTACTCACCAATTAGTACAGATGAAAATTGACAAATATATCAAATGCACTTGAATCCTCAAAGTCGTGCCATAGAAATAGATGTTGAATGTGTGTTGCTAACTATAGGAGGATCAATGACTAAGATCTGTAGTGTGATCTCCTAGAGCTGAGTTAAAAAGGGAATATTTAGATGCTATGAATGGGTAGTGTAAATTCCCTATGGTTTGTTTTCCTGAATCTCAATGTTAGTTTGAAGTGTACAAATTGACTAAGTTGAAATTAAAAATATAAGATACTTCTAAAAGGAAACTAATCTAAACAAATCACAAAAACTGAAATATTACAATCACAAACAAAAATCTTTTTTTTTCTAAATAATCAAGTCTACTTCTACACTAAAACTAAACAAGAAAAATGACCCGGTGTGGTTATTCACCTATGTTGAGTGTATTTAAACTAAAATAACTAAAAATAAGAACTTTTCCAAATGATCTATGATATGTAGACAAACTCCTACAGATATTCTCTCCTCCATATCCATAGGGATGGGAAGAAGAGGATCTGTCACTGGGAGCTGCTTTTAATGATTTAAATGCTCTTGGAAATTAACTAATTACTTAAAAATGAAAGGAAATTGATTTCTACTCTATTTGATATGATGTAACAATGATAAATTATAGAAATGAAGGAAATCAAACAATAAATCCAACTTGGAATTCACATAACAAAGGTAAATCCAGTTGTGTGATGAGTTGTCACCTCAGTTTATACTTTCTTTCTCTATGTGTGCATATGAGTCCAAGGAATTGGGAATGTAGTATGGTTGTAATGTAGGTGGAAGAAAGATATCACAAGTGAATAGAGCTTGGATATGTAATTTCCAGCAAGATTATTTCAGCAATACTATGTAAGATACACAAAATTCTCAGGCCATTTGCTTAATTACAAAAATTTAATATATAGGAATTGGCTAGGATGTGCCTTCATGCACAAGGAAGCCTTAGAGTGCCAAATCATTGGGTGAAGAGGTAGTTCAAACTAATTATATCTATTTAAAAATAGATAAGGAAGGAATACCATGCAATCAAGACTATTTTTAGGTAATTTAGTTCACAAACATGCCTTGGAAGACAAGTTGAGTGAAATCACACTTGTTAAAACCACACATGAAGAGTTTGGGAAAAAGCGTGCATGACCAGTCGCTTTTGTGTAGGGCGGTAAGTCACTATCCCGCCGCCCTACCTAGGTGGTGGTTTTAGAACCACCACCTAGGAAGGGTGGTGGTCCCGACTCTAAAGGCCAAAACATGCACGTAAATGAGTGGGTAGCTAGAAGAAATCATGGAAAAGATAAGTATAAGCATATATGCTACAAATATATACTACGAATGAGCTTAGGAACTTGAAAAACTTCTGAAAGGAGATGAATCATCATTGGGGAATTTTGTAACCATTTTCCAATAATGTAGCACATGAAAGTTTGGGTGCATACAATCTCCCTCACATACACATAGATATTCTCCTACACCACCAGTCCTAGACCTTGGTCACATGAATTCTCCTCCTTGGGTATAATTTATGGGGTATTTTATCTTCACTATCATCAAATAGCTTTCTATCCCTTATATACTTGGTGGGTGTCATGATTCTTTCCCCCCCTTTGTCACTATTAGTTGTATATATTGTCTACTCATATCTTATTTACTACACTTAATTATCCATTCTTCATGACTAACTTTCTGAGCACTATCACATCTCTAGAAAACATACTTTAACTTCATTACCCAATGATGTACTTTTGTTCTATGGTTCATACTTGACTCGTTAAGGGAATAATTCATACATTAACCTCACTTCTCACATCCTAGTTACTCTCAAGTTCTATTTCTCATGCTCTATGCTTCATGCCCATATTTCGAGAATCACCACATCTCTTATACACATACTTTATCTTCATTTCTTAATGACGCACTCTTATTCTACGATTCATACTTGGCTATTGAGAGAGCATTTCTAAATGAACCTCATATCACATACATCCACCGGGGAAACATGACTCCTTTCATCTACACATTTTACATATCGCAGCACACCATCACATACATACAATATCTACACATCTTAGTTTTCTTTACTTTTATTAGCTCATACTACTTACATGTTACACTTTGTGTTTCCTATGCTAGTTGGATACTTAGTATGTCATTAATTTTTATATACAAAAATGCACATTTACATGGTATCTTAAGGTGAATGCATGAATTTTAAATATTCTTACACTATTTATGATGGTCGACACTACTTTTTACACCGAGGCTCCTAGGGGCATCAATCTTTACTATTCTCATACTACACACTCACAGGTCCTATTGCTACAATATTTAGTAATTATAGTCACTATCACTTACCTTTCACTGATCTATAAAATATTTGACATACTATTTATCTTTCTAACATGTTAATGGGTGCTTCATGTGTAGTATTTTCCTTACAGACTCTATACAACCATGGTTATCTGTCACTTCTTGTTACTATTATTTTCTCTTGTTTGTGAGAAATTCCTTATGCTATGCTTGATCACTATTTTCTTAAGGCCGCATTAGAATTGATTAACTTGTGAAATTATGAGTGATATCCCACATATGTGACCCTCTTGTCGTAGTACATCTTGTCTTCATATTTTCTTGCTACATTGTCTTCTATTGCATGCTAGCTCTTTTCACTAACTTTTGTTTGTAGCCTATCTTGTTTGCATGTTCCTTGGTTTCTACCATGCACATCCCCTACCCCTTGTAGGTATCCACTCTTAGATATGCATATCAGAATCAAGTCCTCTCCTTTGGGCCACATATTCCTAGATTTTTTGCATGTACCCCAAATAAGGGAGACATTAATTGGGTGAACAAATCACCCTTCCAATAGCTCAAAGCTCCAGAATAGAACAACACCGTATAGAAATCGAAAAGGCGTGCAATTACATAATGGCTTAGAACTAGACTTGTGTAACAAATAAAGAGCATACAATAACATCTAATAGTAGACAGAATGGTGGGAACTTGTGTTCCACCTAGGTGCTTGTGTCCTAGGGGAAAATAGACAATTTCTTAGTTCAACATAATTTCTAGTAGGTTATAATATAGATCTACAATATTAGGCACTAGCCTTTAGTTACATAATTCATTCTCTTGGTTAAAATTCAATTACAATTTGCTACAATAATTTTCAATTGGTTACAAATTGGGATGTGTTAATCTCTAGTGGCACTTTGAGAAGCATCCTGAAGGAGAGAAAATATATGTCTCTCCCCAACACTCATATCTTGGTGTGAGATCACCCAAAAACTTGTTCTTAGCTTGATATAGCCTAAAAACTCATCATTGGCATGAGATCACCCAAAAATCTCTTTTAGCATGTGATCACCTAAAAAAATCACCCTTGGCAATAAGATGCTCAAATCCAACAACATATCCAAAGAAAACAAGACAAATTTCAATCCTATACTATCGTATACATCAAGTGAACTCTTTCCGTTACTATTAATTTCTACACACTTTTACTTACTTATACACATGTTACTCTGATTTTTCACATACGAGACTTTGAATACTCTTTTTCTCTTCTTTTGCAGGTCCATCCTTACAAGAAAAAAAAAGCAGCTCACATCTACAAACACAAACCCCAAAACATGTTGTTATGCATACATTTCATCCATTTGTTCTATAGACACAAAAACACACACTTTGGGTATTATTTAGTCTGGATCTCATATTACTATTTATATGGTTTTTGAGTAAAGAAATTATTAACTAACCCATGTCCTTTGGCCTTTTTACTTTGCTTCCAAATCATCACACTCACCTTGACACATACTTTCCCAATCTATTTTTGTCATTCCGCATCATTTTACCCTTGAATGGGTTTCTTGGGCTAGTAATGGAGTGCCCCAAGCACCCTAATCCTTTCTCCCCTTTACACACACCTTTTGGGAACTTTCTAGCCATTTGAGATTTTCATATTTTTAGTGGTCAGCATTTTCGGCGTTAATTATGAAATTATAACAAGAGAACCATATAAATATAAAGCTATGAGACCTTAATGAGGGACCAAACACTAGGAACTACTATTACCACCTAAGGTTACATCCATCAAAGGGTCCATTTACATCCATCTAGCTTCATCACAAGGGACAAGGTTGGTTCTTCTACATTACACTACATAAAAGTGAAGTTTATTTTATTCCATCCACCATTTCTTAAATT
This sequence comes from Taxus wallichiana var. yunnanensis, assembly GCA_018340775.1. Taxonomy (NCBI): domain Eukaryota; kingdom Viridiplantae; phylum Streptophyta; class Pinopsida; order Cupressales; family Taxaceae; genus Taxus; species Taxus wallichiana. The sequence goes on from CM031240.1 coordinate 760,317,352, forward strand.
TATACGTCTAGCTATTGCTCATTAGTTCACAAAGTGCAACTAGAAAAAGATCACCTAGGGCACAAGTGGCACACACACACAAATAAAACTACATTTGGGAACTAAAATATAGTGCAGGGGCTCATTTAGTAAGTCCTCCATTGTGGCTTCTTTGAGGACTCTTCGACCCCCGCATTTGCATCTTTATTTTTTTAGGGTTTTGATGTTTGGTTTGGGGTTATTTAGGTCTCTCCTTCATCACGGATTACCGAGACATACATCGTAGTTCGTAGACATCGACACAACATGTAGCGAATTCTTCACATCAACTAATGACCCTATAAATTTTGTTTTTGGACCTCTTACATAGATCAAGGTGCCCAGATATTATACCGGGGTGTCCAAGGCACCTTCATCCCCGCATGTGCCCCAATATTCTTAGATATCTTATATATGCACTTTTTGGGCCACAAAATAGTTGTTTCCTCCTCCTATTCATCTAGTTTTTTCTACGACACAGTCCCAAACAATTGTTGAATCAGCTAAGCTCTTTCTAACTCTCCTTACACATTATTGTTTTACATTTCTACTTTCTTAGTTTCTTGGGTCATTTTCTTTATTTTTTTAGTTGTCATTTACTGCTTTACATATCATTTAGATTAAACTACAATAGGTGGCTATTTTCCATTTTAGTTTAATCATTTTGGTGAGCCCATCCTTTGAAGCTACCTTTTGTCTAGGGTTTATTCTTCTCTTGCCATGGCTCAATCTCATGATGGTTTTACTGAAGCACAACTTAAGGCCATTAATGATCACATTTCTTAACATACCCAAGATCTAGACTTACTTTTACATATTTCTCATAAAGAAGCTACTAATCGTAGAGCTCACCACTTCCATAGCCATACCAAGTTTTGTTGTCACTCAACCACGTGTTTATGCTCTCCCACCTATTTCTACCATTCTCATTTCTATCACTACTCCTACTAATCACTAAACACCACCTTTATTTTCTCATACACGAAAGGTTTCATATGTTAGTACACAAGACTTAACTTCTTATTATCAAGACCTTCAAGAAAAAAATTGTAATTTGCATTAGGCTACTTTTGATGTGTTTACATCTTTATATTCCAAACTTGTTATTACATACTCCATTCACACCTTCCATCTCCACTTATTTGTTTCCTCTTATTTTTGTCACCCATAAGCTTCCCATTTTCAATGGGCATGGTGACCCACAGAACATCTTAGAGCATTTCATGTAGCTTGCCTTGATTTTGTTGATGAACATATTCTTTTTGCTAAAATATTTCCCGTAGTCTTCAAGATTATGTGATGTTTTGTTATGTCCTAAATCTTCATTTGGTGACATCATTCACGCATATCACTAATGGTTTTCTTACTCATTTTCTATCAATATCGACTCAAAGATCTCTTATGCTTACCTAGCATAACTTAACTAGGGATCCAATGATAACCTAGCCAATTATGTTTTGAGATATAAAAATAATCTAGCTAATATGTTGAATGTTCTCACAAACTCGAGCTTTAGGATTCATTTATTCATAGTATTTTACCACCACTTTAAGAGATTGTTCTCTTTGATACCTCTCCTTCATTCAAACAGCTTTTTCATACTTTTAAGCTTCGTAAAAACAAAATTTTATCCATATGTAAGCTTAAATATTAGAAGAAAGCCTCATTTTCTGCTCGTTTTCCAAACAAGACACCATTCAACCCATTTAGAACTAAACCAACTGACACAAAAATTACCATGTCAATGCAAATACTACTACTACTAAATAGGTTCGAGTCACCATCACCTAGGCATGCATTTACTAACTTTCCTATGGCCCCACATCTCATATTACAACAAATTCTTGAGAGCAATATTATCACGCTTCCTCCACCACTCAAATTACATCCATTGCAAAAAAAGATAGGAATCATAGTGAGAAATTATGATGTGACTATCATAGATGTGTCAAACTGTAGACACCTATAATTACACTTGAGCAATTTAAATACTTAAATTGCACTAATTATCTCCTTTCCTGCAAATTGATGACATATCGTCAATAGTGCTCATCTTCTCTTCCATTGTCGTTAATTGATTACATTACGCTAATTAATTAAGTCCCCTATCCAACACATACCCTAATTAACGACCCTTCGTTAATCAACACCTTCTATCTAGTCTAATTAATTATTATTAATTAATTAGCCTCCCTTCTCATTAAATCAATAAATCACTATTTAATTGGTTTAATTCCCTCCTAATGGTCCAAATCATACTAAAATCCATCTAAAAGCTTATAAAATCTTGCACATGTATTAATTAATCATCTTGATTAATTAATACACCCCCTTTATCCACATGAGCCACTTGAGGACAAACTAAACCCTCCTAAAGCTAACTCAACCCCATCTAAACCCCCTTATCCATAACTAACTCTACATCTCCATTAGTCCCACATTCATGAGGATGTGTTGAATCCTTTATCCTTTGGGCTATATAAACAACCCTCCCTCTACCTTTACACTTACACCTAAATCTCTCAAGAGAAAAAAGTAAGCACATAGTTTCATACTAATAGCCTTTTGTCATTCTTGAGCCCTCCATCCTCCATTCTTGAAGAGCTAAGCCTCACACCCAAGCATCCATTGAAGGATCAAAGCAAGCAAATATGATTTGATTTCCATTTGACTACTTAGGTTCATTTTAAATGTTTAATTAGGAAATTAAGGGGAATAGAGTTCATTAATTTACATTATGTTTTGATTAATTCAAAGTTATTAATGTTAAGGGTAGGAATTGCTCATTTCTTCATCATGATGGTGCATATTTCTCATTTTTAGCTAGGTTAGGAAGCTATTTCTAGGTGGTATTTTTCTTGCTTTATATTTGGTTAAAATTGTAGAAACACTTGCACACATTTGGCATGCCTAGGTGGGACACTTAGTCCCATGGCATTTTAGTTTAAGTTTCATTATTTTGGCTAACATTTGATATGCACATGTAGTAATTAATGTTAATTTTCTTGGAATTTTTTCTCATTTAATATGTGTAACTTCATGTTCATAGCCATAATTTTAATGGGTTATTTCCATTCTTAAGCTAACTTGTCAAAATTTGAGATATTGTGAGTTTTCTTGTGTTTTCTACCGTATTTTGGTTGCGTATGTCTTGTGCAAGAATGATTTTATGGGCGTAGGAACGGTTTTCGTGGCGTACATGTCTCTCTGGTGGTGTAGGTGCACTGTTAAAACTTGTTACTTTGTTTGCTGACCCCTGGCGCATGCGCACTAACCCTAGTGCACACACCCTAACCAGCATGTAGGTGCACTAACTTGGTGCAAACATCGTTTCATATAGTACCTTAACCGCATACGAAACTCAATCAATCGGTGCACACACCCTAACCAGGGTGCACATACTATTTTAGTGGCGCAGGCACATTTTTCTGGTAATGCGGTTGTTCTGTCTGTTTTTCTCAGAGTAGTGCATACATTGTTTTTGTGGCACACACACCTCTCTCGTGGTGCAGGTGCTTGATAAATTCAAAAATTCCACAGAGTGGCGCAGGCACTGTTTTAGTGGTGCAGGCACTATTTTCGTGGCGCACACATCTCTCGGGTGGCGCAGGTACACTATGAGCTGAAAATAACATTTAGTGGTGCATACACCCTAACCCACATGCGAGAGCACTGAAAAGGGGCGCAGGTGTCCTTTTGCATTTTTGAAATTAAAGTGTTGATGTGCTAACATTCTTACAGGTTTATCTAATCATATATTTGTCTTTACAGGCTATTTTTACATGTTTGTATTTGATTAGGTAATATTTTGCATTGTTTACTTATAGGATTAAGATCGCATATGCTCTTCCCTCACATCCCTTGGGGTGATCTTGGGAATCAGAAATGATTCTTAAGTCCTTTTGATGCTTTGAGATTGCTAAGAGTATTTGAGTTGGAATTGGTTAATTTGGCATAGTTGAATTAAAGTGTTTTTCCATTTGATATCTTTTGGTTTTTTGAAGAAAATCACGTATGCTCTTCTCTTGTGTCCTTAGATGATCTGGAGAATCAGAAATGATGCCTTCTCTTTTGATGGAAAACTACTAAAAATCATCATATAGGACCAAAATGCCATCACTTGTCAAAGAACGGAGGAATCGAAACAAAAGTCAAAAAACTACTAATACAATTGTTATATAGGTTGCCAAATGGTGTTCGAGAAAACCACATCTAATTAAACAAGATAAAACAAACAACATATTCAAAACACTATATTGCAGGTTTCAAAAAGGGTACGTCCCTCTCCGCTCAACTGGAACATAACCCCTTTGGCATAACGCCTTAAGCTACAACAATGGGGGTGGTTCCAGGAACCCCAAAGTAGTCCACAAGAGGGAACCTTGTGGAAGAAATGGGAAGTGCTCCGCACTACCTATTTGACTAGTAAATCCTTTGTGAGATAGAGTTACAAGTTGTCCCTACACCCTTTTAAGTACACATTTGGATGCATTTATTGCCCACTATGCTTAAAGGGGGCAAAGTCGAGATACTCCCAAACTATTCATTGCGAAATTTTTGGGTAAATCATCTCGCTCGTGGATAATATTTGTAGCACCTAGGATGAGAGAACCACCTAGGAAGATATACTTTGGCCAGGAGCCCACTTTGACCATTCTAAAATAGTGTTGAGTTGTGAACCATATTTTCATTGAGAAACGTGTGACACGTTACTTTTGCCTAGTTTTTACTTGCCTTAGGGCGAGGTGAAAATCTATCCGAAGTGAAGCCAACATTTTTCATCCTTTTTGATTTGCTTCCTTCACATTCTTTTGACACTTTGTTGATCAAAAGAAGGGTGACTACCTTTGTGTTACCAATCAACTGTTTCTGTCACTTTTATGTCCGTTTACGCCCATCCATGTTTGTGGCTAGGTAAGTTAAACATCTAAAGTGTGCGGAGGCATATTCACGTCATTAGTAGCCATTGTGATCTTGATACCCATGTCAAGATCATCATTGTAGTTAGGCGTGGTTCATCACTACGGACTTCCTTAGAAGAGTTAGCTTGTTTGTATCATATCACTACAATTTCGATATTTACGTCTTGTTTCTTGTAAACTCGACATAAATACCTATATTGTAAGGTTACGCTACACACATTTTTAACTATTCCTAGCTATACTTTGAGCTTTTTAGTTTAGTTCTATTATTACCTTGATTTCAAAGAGTGCTAGGTGTTACCATTTGTGTGTGTTATATCAATAACATCTTGATATCAATACTTCACTTTCTCACAAAGTGGGTTAACATATCTTGGTGATATTGTTGTGTCATTTGCGAATTGTAATTGGCACTTTTTGAGATATAGGTCTTAATCAAGTTTGAGCTCGCTCATCGTATATCTTGATTGGGAGGTCGCATTGACTTCTTGTATTTACTTACATTTTTTCATTCCCTTGAACTTGGCATAAGTGAAGACATCTTGTTAATCATCTTGCAATGCGAAACTACTTTTTAAAACGTAGTCTAGGAGGAACTTCATTTAAATAGATTTTGATACCAAATGCTTGTATCACTGGTGATTTATCACTCTATTACATTGGTATTCTCACATTGTTGATTTATTCATACTCTTAGCAAATACATCTTACATTTCACTTAGGGGTGGTCACTAAGATTTGAACACATTTACAACTTACCCTAGTGAAACTATCATGAAAACATGGCTCCTAAAACACGTCTAGGGTTAAAGAAATAGACATATGAGGAACAACAAGTGCAAGCTTGGGAAACCTCTAATAGACAAGGGTCCAACCCCTTCATTGGACATGACCTAGGACCACTATTTTCTGTAGAAAAGGAAACAAGAGATGGTCAATCATAGTGGAAATGAATTAGAATCACCACACGTAGAACTTGATTTTGACCCCACTTTACTAGATGAGTTTCTTCTTAGAAACAAAGATAGAGTGTTGGCATGGGTCATAGAACTAGGGGCCAAATTTCCCACCGAGAATGAAACAATACTACCTATAAATGATGATACTAAGGAAGAACATCCCCTTATCAATATGGAAGATATTTTAATAGGTGGACATGCTTCCACTTCTTATGCAAGGAATGATAAAGTGGTAGGGCATAGAATACCCTTTATCAAAGTGCCACAAAGAAACAAGATAGAACATGAGATGGGTGAAGAACCTCCACAATATGAGGAGGAGGAACCTTTAGAAGAAGAAGCTACAAACCAAGCCACAATCCAACAACAAATCAGTAACCTAAGCCAACAACTAGCTTTGCTTACTTCCCATGTACAGAAAGACGCAAACAAGAATGTTCAAAATTTGAGGCCTAAGGTTAAGATCAATGAACTCCATCGAGAAAACCAAGGAGAAGAAGACACATGGTATCATCGTGTTTACATCCCCGCTTCTCCCACCAAATAACAATTGCTCGAACAAGAAGTGTAGTCTATGAAAATGATGCTAACAAGCTTACAAGAGAGAAATATAGGGAGCATTAGGAAATATCAATACAAATAATTATGCCCCTATCCTTTTGACAAGAAAATGACCCTTCAACCCTTTCCAAAGAAATTTGATATGCCAAAGTTTGACAAATATAAAGGGAAAGAGATCCATGGGATCATGTTAAAGATTTTTACATGGCATGTCAAGAGGTGTCTTATAGTGACAATTACCTCATCAAAATTTTTCCTAAAGTCTCAAAGGTCAGGCATTGGAGTGGTTTACACGCTTACCACAAGGATTAATTTTCACCTAGCCGAATTGCGTAAAATTCGTGTCACTTCTCATATAACATAGAGAGTGATGTCACCATGAAAGACTTATGTGGTGCCAAGAAACACCCAAATGAGACTTTCACCAACTTCCTCCAATGGTGGAGAGGGATAGCTAGTCGCTTCCCTTGCACTTTCCCTAAAAAGTAGCTGGTTAGTATTTTCATTCCCAATCTCAACCTAGATATAGCTTTCCACCTCCAAATGCATTGTGTTCAAATTTTGAGGAGGTTATCAAGAAAGGGATTTAGATAGAAAAATCTCTCATTGCCAAAGGCACCCTCAAAACCCAATCTAAAGACAACCAAAATGTCAAACCCATAGAAAAGTCAAGATCTTTAACAAAAATTAAAATGTTATGGGAGACGAATCACTGATTCCAAATGTGTTCAATGGTCCAAACTCGGTCAACCTTTTAAACCGACCAAGGGCCCAATTCAACCACCACCAAAGTGAAGAACATTCACCTCTCTAAATGAATGGTTTTCAGTCATACTAAAATAATTGGATGCAGCCCACATGATGACCTATCCTACAACACAACCGTTTGACGAAAATGCTCCAAAACCTTCATGGTACAAGGAGCATGAATATTGTGAAATGCATCACGTCAAAGGACATAAGACATAAAAAATTTTGTGGCTTTGCCATTATATTCAGGACCTCATTAACAATGGGGAGATAGAGGTGGATAACCTATGAAAAACACAAACACCTAATGAGAAAATGGGGATTTATAAAGAACCATTCCCCAAGCATGATAAGTTAGAAAATTTAAGGCCGGATCGGGAGAGTCATCCCAAACTTATAAAGCTATGAATTACTTGTACACCAAAAGAGACAACAATCATTATGATTCACTTATTGGATGTATTCGATATCCTACTGACCGTGTCAATACCTTCTAGATCAAGGGAAAGGACTGCGTTGTGGTAACAAGGTGTGCCCGCCTCGTAATTTTGGAACCTTCTCCGTCGACCCCGCAAACCGGTAAATATAACCTTTTAGAACAACTTGAAAATACATCTGCTAAGATTTCGATCTTAGATCTTCTCAAGATATCCAATGTGCATAAAGACATTCTATACCAAACTCTTTAGGGGTCGGGAGTGCCTTTAGAAATCGATCTTGCACACCTTCAAGCCGTGGTGGCAAACATCGCACCAAGTGAACATCTCACTTTCAACCATAGGGAGATCCCTACCGAGAATCCAACACATAATCTTCCCTTATACATTGAGGTAGTTGTCACCCACAGGAAAATCAAACGGGTGCTTTTGGATAATAGATCTGGGTTGAACATTTGCATGCTTAAGTTGGTCAAACAGTTAGGACATATAGAGGAAGATCTTAAGTCTCATATTATCACCATCACCACATATGATAACACATAATGAGAGTCAGCATGCACCATCACACTGCCCATGGAGGTGGGCCCCACTTTCCATTAGATGAAGTTTCATGTCCTAGACTTGGAACTTCCATATAACATGCTTCTAGGCTGACCATGGATTCATGCCATGCAGGCCGTGCCATCAATGTTTCATCAATGCATTAAGTTGAAGCATGAGGGACATATAGTTACAATACCAGGAGATTTAGAGCCCTTTTCTCATTATAGAGCTCTCAATAGCTTTGCATGAAAGGGTACATATGCATGTCCCTCCGTCAGATATAGTTGTCCCTCTCTAGTCTGAGGCCATGGAATCCTGGGTGGATTCAGATTCTCTTAGTTCTTGCGCTCATGGGGTGTCTACTTCAACATCTCTGTTTGATTCATGGGAGATGAAAATCCTTGAATATGGCTATGGGGAGTATAATGTACAACAAGCGCTCTTGGTTTTAGACCTCTCATTATCACCCAAGACTAGAGGTCGACCCAACTACCGCTTCAGGAGACCTAGAGAGGAACACACTATTGGGTCATTCCTACATGGAGGCTTGTTAGCTGAGGAGAAATTACTTGATCCACATATAACTTGGGTCCCTGAGGATACTCAGCCATCCTATTATCAAACCCCAGAATATGAAAAATCTAGTAGAATGATGTACTCCATGGGCTACAAAGGCCTAGGATGTGGGAGGAATGAACAAGGACAAAGAGAACCAGTCCCTCTTCTACATTTCAAAACAGAAAGATACGGCATTGGGATTCACCCTTATGGAGCACACCCCAATGATCAAGATGCTACTTGTTCTAAGCGTGAGGATGGCTCTGATTATCTAGACAATGATACAGATTCCCATTGTAGCCAATATGAGGATCTTGGCCTCCACGAACCTTTTCATGAACAACGTTGTCCTGACCATAACCCTCATGGAACCAACCCTTGACCTTCTATACCCTTCCCTTGTTGAATGGGACCAACAACTTCACGTGCCACTAGCATTATTTGAGAATGACAAGGCTATCAAAGAGTTCATGGGCATAAGGGATACAATTCCCATTGGAGATCACAAGAAAGGTTTCTTTATCGACTTATATACCTATGCCTACTTCAGTGAGGAGGATGAACTTCATGGTCAAAAAAAATTAAAGGAAAGTGAGAGAAAATTTTCTAAATAAAATCCTCAGCAAAAATCAAAGTCCAAGTCACATAGTGAAAACCTCTTTGAGGCATTGGCTGAAAAACAAATAAGAAAATCAAAGGAAAAACAAAGTGACCACGCCAAGGATGAAAATCTCGTGGAGACATCCTTGGATGAAGATCTCAACCTACCTCTTGATCCTATGTGTATGGAGGACTTATCAAAATTGTTAGTTGAAGAAACCATTGATGTCAATATTGGTATCAAGAGGATCCCAAGATTGTAAAATTGGGAGCATCACTCTCGGCTAGAGAACAAAAGACATTCACTATGCTTGCTGCGAGAGTTCATTGATGTGTTTGCATGGTCTTACAAAGACATGCCCGACTTAGATCCAACTTTGGTCGCATCATGTGAACACGAATCCAGAAATCTGATAATATTTCACCGAGAACTCCTTGTGCTATGATTATTTTAGTAATGCACAACTTTTGGTTTGGTGGTAGTAATCTGGAAACACAACAACAAACATAACACAAGAATACCATAGACTATGACAAAAAAAAATGATGATAACAAATCTGAAATACAACTGTAAAATATATTATTAACATGGAATTATTACAATCTCACCCATGAATTACTCCAAGTGTTACCAACTCCACTTGATTCCAATAATAGTTATGGGAGAAACTTCACAATTACTCCTCTTGATGACTTCCTTAACACACCTTCACAAAGAATCCTTTATTCATAAAATAATTATTACAACTTTGCTCTATGATAAATGAGAGGGGATGGCCTCTCCATTTATAGGAATTTAGGCTTATCCACCCTATCTCTAAAATAGGATAGGAAATCTCTTCCGACCAATCATATTCCATGCCTAAACTCTTTCCTTTACATATAGGCTTATCTTCTAAGATAAGATAAACCTTATCATCTCGTATGGGTTCCACCTTTTTAGAATTTTCTACAAATAAAATACACAAAATATTTAAGACATCACTCCTTGTCCTTATTACAAATATAATATTTCTAATTCCTAATTATGTAGACCCTACTTCTCTACTTACCCCAGCTTTGACATTTTAACATTACCAGCACCACTTACCACAAATATTTACTTTTACCACAAAATTCCTATTGTACTTTGATCTTATCCCATACTCGCTTTATTGGGGCATCACTCTGACAGAGAACAAAATATCTTCTATTAGACGCCACTACTAATTATACTTAACAACATCCTATTCTAATACATACATTAATAAAATAGAAATTACAAAGGAAAATGTTAATGTTGATAGTACACAACCTATTCGTGCACGCAGACACTAAGCCTATCAAATAGAAGCTCTAAAATATGCACCCAAGAGTGGCCCTATTGGTTAAAGAAGAGTTGGAAAGATTTCTTGCAGCGGGATTCATCAGGCCAATTGATTATTCTGAATGGATATCAAACATTATTCCTGTCTCGGAAAAAACCTATTGGTATCCGAATCTACACGGATTTTAGGGACATCAATAAAGCTTTCCCTAAAGATGATTTTCTCACTACCCAACATTGACATGATTGTTGACTCAACAATAGGGTACGAAATGCTATCACTCATGGATGGATTTTTGGGATATAATCAAATCAAGATCACTGAAGAAGACCAACACAAAACAACTTTTACGACTCCTTGGGGAACCTTCTGCTATCAGGTAATGCCATTTGGCCTTAAAATGCAGGAGCTACCTATCAGTGGGCCATGATAGTGATTTTTCATGATATGATTCATGATATCATGGAGGACTATGTAGATGATATCCTGGGAAAGTCCAAAACAAGAGAGGATCATCCTATCATTTTGTGGCATATCTTTGAATGCCTACATGAATACAAAGTCAGGCTAAATCCAAAGAAGTGTGTCTTTGGTGTGCTATCAGGGAAACTATTGGGCTTCATTGTGTCAAGATGAGGTATTGAGGTAGACCCTGAGAATATCAAGCAATACGTAGCTGCTCCACAGAATATCAAGCAATCATAGCAATTATAATAAATCCATTTGTTGCTTCATCTCCCAGCTTGCAGATAAATGTCACTCATTCACCCACTTGTTTAAAAATGATGTCACTTCATCTAGGGACCTAAGCAACAACAAGCCTTTGCTTTGCTTAAACAATACTTGGCTAATCCACCCGTCCTCATGCCTCCCACTCTGGGGAACCACTCTTGCTCTATATTTCCACTACGTAATTTGCTATTGGTGTGCTACTCGCCCAATGCAACCTTGTCCATAAGGAGAAATTGGTGTACTATCTGAGTCACACCCTCATCGCCTATGAGCTTAATTATCCTCAAATTGAAAAGGCTTGCTTGGCCATTGTTTTTACTTTTCAAAAACTTTTCCATTACCTGCTAAATACTAAGACCAAGCTCATATCCAAGGTTGACCCACTCAAGTATTTATTGTCCAAACCTACCCTCATAGGTAGAATGGCTAATTGGATCATTCTACTTAGTGAGTTTGACATAGAGTTTTTCCATCAAAAATTGGTTAAAGGACAAGTACTTGCGGACCAGCTAGCAGAAGCACCTTTGCAAAGCATAGAACCTTTGAATATGGATCTGCCAAATGCCTCCTTGCTCTACATTGAAGAATCTATCATATGGCAGATACATTTTGATGTATCCTTTAAATTTCATGGTTCAGGCGTGGGAGTGGTCCTTATTACTCCTTCTAGTGATCCTATACCAGCGAGCTTTTCACCTGGGCTTCCCTTCCACAAACAACATTACAGAATATGAAGCACTTATTGTAGGGATGAAGCTGCCATCAAGTGGAATGTTCATCATGTCAAGGTTGTAGGTGATTTGCAATTAATCATTAAACAAGTTAATGATGAATATAAGGTTAAGGATGACAAGCTCATATCTTACAAAAAGTTAGTGGAAACTCTAAAGGAGTATTTTGTGTGCATCACATTTGAATAAATCCTAAGAGCATAGAATAGATCGGTGGATGACATGGCAATAGTAGGGTCTATGCTTCGTATTCCACCTAGGAATAATGATATGCCATTCTTTGTAGAAAATCTATGCCACCCGCATGACATGCCGAATCTTTTTGGACTTTTGAGGTTGTTGGTCCCAATTCCCAGTGGTATGAACCCATCTTCACCTATCTTAAGGACAAAACATTCCCTCCCGATATCTCCCATTCTAAAAGTAAAGCCTGATTCGCTAGATAGCTTGTTACACCCTTTTAGGAGGTACACTTTATCATCATGGCTACGATGGGAATCTATTACATTGTCTGGATGTGACGGAGTCAATCCAGGCAATCAAAGAAGTGCACGAAGGGGTATGCGGAGCACATACAAATGGAATGGTCTTAGCTAAGAAACTGTTGAGAGTAGGTTACTATTGGCCTACCATGGAAACTGATTGTTGCAATTATGTTAGAAAATGTGTGCTTTGCCAAAAGTATGGAAATTTCATTCATGCTCCATCGCAACCATTGCAACCTATCACTACCCCATGGCCATTCTCCAAGTGGGGACTTGACTTAATAGGAAAACTTACTCCTACCTCATCTAATGGTCATACACATATCATCATAGCTACAGAATATTTTACAAAATGGGTGGAGGTTGTCCCTTTAACCTATGTCACAGGAGCATAGATTTCTAAATTTATCATGAATCACATTATTTGTCGATATGGTATTCCTACAGCCATTGTTACAGATAATGGGAAGTCATTTAAGAACAAAACTGAAAGGTATTTGCCAATGGTTCCAAATTAGGTTAAAATGGTCCATGCCATATTACCCTCAGGGTAATGGAAAAGTTGAGGCAACAAACAAAACTTTGGTAAGGATAATGGAAAATATGGTTAGCAAAATAGGTCAAAACTAGCACCTACAAATCCATCCAGCCCTTTGGGCTTACCAAACATCCATTCACACTCCTACGGGTGTGACACCATATTCCCTAGTGTTTGGGATAGAATCTATCATCCCTTTAGAGATCAAACTTCCATCCCTGAGAATTTCTCTTCAGGACTATCTGGATAAGGATGAAGATTATCGAGTGGCAAGACTGGCTGAATTAGAGCTCATGGATGAGACATGCATTCATGCTCTTAATTACCTGAAAGTGTATCAACACAAAGTCTCCATAAATTAAAACAAGAGAATCATCCCTCGTCATTTTGAGGTGGGTGATTTAGCCATGAAGGAGAACCAATTCAACACCAGAGCAGAGCGATAAAAGAAAGGGAAGTTCAAACCACATTGGCTAGGACACTATGTCATAGTCACCAAGTATGACACATGGGCATACAAACTGGCTCACCCCAATGGTGATGAGCACCGGGAGCCCATGAAATCCATGCATCTTAAGTGTTTCTATGCTTAAACATGGTGCAAGGAAGTTAAAAATCATAAAAAAAAATATAAAAATCAAAAAAATCAAAAAAGAAAAGAGAAAACAGGTCATCCACTAGTGAAAACCATGCAATTGTGGCACTTTGGACAAGTCCTTGGGTGAAAACTAGTTTTCGGTGCCTCGGGAGAATTCATTGTTCACAAGCATCCTGTATTAGGAGGGTAGTTGTCTTTGGCCTAGACTTGGTTCTACCTTTAGAGATTCCCTGTGCACACCATCCTGTCAAGCCTTGATCCGGCTTTGCCTTCTTTTATTCATCTGTGAAGGGTATGGTCTTTCGTTATTTCTCATCTTGCGCTGGGGGAAATTCAACGACTTCACCTTCTTATTCATAAGTGCATGGCTTCTACCCTTGTATATTCCCCATCTAATGCTAGGGGCATCCACGTTTTCTTGGTTAACACAAAAACAATAGAAAATTGTTTCACAAAACACAAAAACAATAGAAAATTGTTTCACAAAACACAAAAACAATAGAACATTGTTTCACAAAAACCAAAACAATAGAAAATTGGTGCATGAAAACAAAATCTTACAAAAAAATAGTTACTTGCATTGTCTTGCTTCTTACTTTGCTTGTTGCTTGTATAGTTGTTTTGTATTCTTGCTTTTGGGTTGTTTGTTGCTTGGGCATACTTTGTTAGGATTCATCTTTTCTTTCTTAGATTAGATTTATTCTTGCTTGTGCATATTGTGGTATGTTTTTGCATGCTAGTGAATCTTGGGAAATCATGATGTAATGTGTTAATTCATTATGTTCTTTCTTAAGCATTTGGTTGTGTTTGTTACATGTTAATAAAGCATGGTGAATCATGGTGTATTGCATTAATTCTTGGTGTTCTTTGTTAGCATTTGGTTGTGTTTATTGCATGTGCTTTGTTTTTTATCATTCACATCACATTACCATCATTATCATCACATCTAACATCATCTATACATCATATATAAACAAAATGCTAAGTTTTACATCATGCATGTATGCTAAGCTAATCATCACATATTGTATCATCAATGGGGGCAAGAGGGGTTGCGCATGATCAAAAATCTATCCCCCACACCAATATCATCATATCATCCCATCCATATACATAAAAATATCACATGAGAAATACATTTGCTATCATCTAAGGATCTATCATCTAAAATCCATGGCACATGTATACATCAAACATCGAAATCAGATACATACAAAGTACAAAATTAGATAACGCATCCATAAGTGCTGAATCAAAACACACAACATGCAATGAGAATCAATGTATGCCCACTCGTGTCACAATGCATCCATAAGTGCTGAATCAAACAAATGCAACATGTAATGAGAATCAACATAGAGTAATTTCTGAAAAGGGTATTTCACATCATAGAATTATCCCACTCATGTCACATGCATCAGGACACAATAATAATAAGAAGTACATCATCTCATAACCATGTGTATCATGCCAAAACAAAGTAATCCTCATGTGTGTGTGTGTGTGTGTGTGTGTGTGTGTGTGTGTGTGTGTGTGTGTGTGTGTGTGTGTGTGTGTGTGTGTGTGTGTGTGTGTGTGTGTGTGTGTCAATATACATCTATATCAAAAATGGATACAAATCAGTGCTCTATATCAAAAATGCCTTCAGCTGAGGCGTACAAAGATGATACATCAAAAATGTCTATACACATACATACAATGTCCAGATAGGTACTCAATACAATACATCATCGATACACAATGCCATCAAAAAGGGGCATGTATCTGAAAGAATCAAGCCTTCATCATGAGGCATCATCAAAATACATGTATACAAGGTTGTACATCAAAAATTGGCCTTCATAAGAGGCATACATATAAAGAATTTGTACAACAAAACTACAGATCTCAACTGCAGCTCTCGCCCTCATCGGGGATCCTAGATCTATCCTTTGATGATGGAACACTAGATGCTTGGGATGGTGCTAGTCTGACCAGCTGATCTAGTAAAGGTTGTCTCACTGATCTAGTCAAATGGCCTGATCTCCATGATCGAGAGCCTGATGCACTCAACCACGATAGGTGGGCATTATTATTTGTTGCTCTGCAAAACCACTCTGTAATAAGCAGTCCTATAAAATAGGGCCTCACCACCAAGCCTAGTGGTGTCGCGTATCGTCCACATCTCTCCGAAGTGAGTGCTACCTAAAGGGCAGTATCTCACTCACCTGTCACTCAGCCTAGGTCTACCTCATCCTGTCTAGAGGTAACGACCTCTCAATCTCTCTCTGTAGTCATGGCCTGTAGCTTAGCATAGGCTTGGTCCCTCTGTGCCAATAATTCTTGTGATTGTGCGTATACATGGTCTCTCTATATAACGACCATCCACACTGCAGTTCGGACTAATGAAGGAGGCTCAATATCTGAGCCCCCTGTGCTACTATCTCTCAGATCTGGCTCCGCCATGCTACTCTATCATCTCCTAGGCCAGCCTAGGCCCAAGCCTAATCCCGCTCTGAAAGTAAGGTAACAATATGAGCTCGGGCCTCATCTCTCTCTGCTACGGCAGTCACACACCAGCCTCGAGCCTCATCTCTCTCTGCTCTAGCTGCATCTCTCTCGGCTATGGCCTACTGTAACTACACCTGTACTATGGCTATCTGTGCCACTGGCTGGGAGGTTGTGTGTGCCTTAGGGACTGGTCCTTGAGGTGCTCTAGAAGACTATCCCTACTCAAAGACCCTACCTCTGGGTGGCTGCACTGATGCCTATACTGGGCCCTACGGCCTCGGTCCCTGTGCCTATGGGGCACCCTATCCATCATGTGGGATACCATCAAAGGGATCCTCTGGGTCTGGCCCCTATGCTACTGCCCTCGCCCTATGCTCTGCCCCATGCCATATCTCTACAGGCGGGTGAATGCCTACTGCCCAAGCCTCCTTTGGAATGGTGAGCCACCGGGGTAATATTGTAGCATACCAAGCTACATAGTCAATTGTGGTCCCGAGATCTCTCACCTATCGTAATGGGATCTCTCACCAGTATACGAGGCCCCATGGTCTGCCTCTTTGAATCCCTATGAGCATGCTAGATATCTGGCTAAGGGACCCCCTGTACCCTACCAAGCTGCCACTGGCACCTGTCCACTTGATACAACTCCATGATATAGTTGCAGCTGCTAATAAGAAAGTGCTCCACCAAGCACACACTGAGCTCTATGGCATCCTCTAGCCACTAGAAATACCTGTATGGATGCCGATGATGTCTATCTCAACCAGCTCGTCAAACTCCCACCTATATCTGAATAGGCTACCAAGATGGCCACATACATCTCCACCAGCTGCTACCCATGCCATATATGATGGCTCCTTGGGATCTTGAACATGGAAAGGGCCCACGGGGCATCCGATTGCAATATGATCCCATGACCATATTTGTAATAATGAGGCTGGACCCATGGTCTTCTAACCGTGGTATGTAATCAAGTGTAAATCCTAGTATAGGTGGGCCAATATGCACCGCCCCAACAATATCTCTCACCGTTGTAGATACCATGAACCAACGGTAGTAATCCTCTCGAAATGAAGTCCCTGTCTTATCAGTGAGTAAGAACCCACTGATAAGAGCCATGATGTAGAGAGGCCCCCAATGCAAGGTGGGGTCAGAGATGCACTCATGTAATGCTATAGTCATCCCATCATGTAGGATATCATCAACACCAAATAGGGCACTACAAGCTGCTCTAATCAGCCCTGCATTAGAGCTATACTCAATCAAGGTGCCCATCATCAGGCACATGAAGAATCTACCAAACATCCTCAATAGTCACAGTCATCTCTCCTATGGGCAGTCTGAAACACTAACTCTCGCTATGCCATCACTCAGCTAGCATAGTCAAAAGACCGTGGTCCAGTATAATAGAGGGCATTCGGGACACGGGGCCTAGCCCCACCACCTCAAGTAGTATCACCATGGCTCGCCGGTCGTGCCAGTGCATACTACCCTCTAGCTCTACAATCTAGGTATGTCGCTCCCGTCTGCAAAACTGGTAGTTGTCTCTACAAAATAACATGTCGCTCATTAGTTCCTAGCATTTCTTCTAAAAATCTATCTCTTTTTTTAGGGTTAACCCAAAAATCCTAAAAATTCTTCTAAGTGTCATGTTTTTGACACTTTCCTATCTTTTTCCACCTGTTTAGGGCACTTGCACACCCTTTTGGGTGTGTGCACCACATTTCGCACCTACACTTGCAGCGTGTGTGCCACATTTCTGGTGTCTATGCTTATGTGTGTGTGTCTTCCGCACGTGCACCCTTTTTGGTGCATGCGCCCACATTTCTAAAGATGTGCACCACACATTGGGTGCCTATGCTTATGAGCATGTGCCCCCTATTAGTTCCTGTGCCACACCTTTTCACGTGTGTGCCCCATTTCCACATGTGCACATGTGTGCACATGTGCTTGTGTGTGTGCGTGTGCGTGGGTGTGTGTGTCGATGTGCCACATGTGTGTGTGGGTGTATCCATTTTTGGCACATGTGCCCCCAAAAAGATGCTTGCGCCCCAAAAAGATGCATGTACACCCTATCCAATGCCTGCGCTGCGTGTAGGTGCGATTACACATTTTCCTATGGCTAAAAGCTAAAATTAATGCATTAATGACAAAAATTAATGAGCAAGGTTTCGATACTCACAAAGGGGCCATCGTCCACGTGCCGCTGGTACCCCCGGACTACATCTGCGCACCTCAATCAGTCTCGTGCAATCACCATGGTTCTCCTCAGTGTCAGAGCCTCACAGTAAATTTCTAAACTGATCAGTTAAAATGAATTGGTTGCAATGTTTTTACCCCCCCTGGTGGGGTATATTAACCTATTTTTCACCGTCAGGAAGGCCGGGAGGCCCGTTTCGATCATTGTTTTCTCCTCTGTTCACTATGGAATAATTATTTTTATTAAATAATTATTTTTCTCTTATTTTTCACCATATTGGGGCATTTTTTGCTGTCTGATACCCCTTTCTTCTCCCTCGACAATTTTATTGCTCCCTGGTGATTTTTATTCTTCTTCACACTCTCGTAAATAATTATTTTTCAAATAATTATTTTTTCTTAATTTTTCCACTAAACAAGGACATTATTTGTCATTTGTTTCTCCTTTCTTCCACCTAGGGCATTTTTGTTGCCCCTAGGCCCTTCACTTTCTTCTTCTACTTTCTTCTACTATTCACCATGGTTTGGAAAGAAAAAATAATAAAAACAATATATATATCAAAAACCAAAAATAGGGCAAATTTGTTTTCAAAAAATCCTAAAAAGTAAAAAAACCCTACAAAAATGGTAACTTTCTTATTTCATCTGAAACTTGTGTCTTGTGTATGGTATTTTCTTCATATCCTGTTGGTTTGTCTCACATCTTCCCCGATTAATATGACTCACGTGATCACCGGATTCATAACCATTCACAAAGCTAGTTGCTTGCTTCATCTCACTTACTGGGGCGCTTTGTTGCCCAGTGATGTTTCATTGCACAAGCACAAACATTTTTTTTTCATAGACCCCATGTTCATTGTTGTTTCCCCTTACATGTATCATTGCTTGGGGCATCATTTTTTACCTTTTTCGTCAATCATGAACTTGTGGATCTCTTCAACACTGATAACAAAAAATTTGTACAACTTTCTTGACCATTGTTGGGTTGGATATGTGTTTTTATACTTGTTTTCCTATTAAATGAACTTGTTTCCTTCTTGTATTGCATTATTAGTGTATGTTGCATGGAGTTGGTACTTTCAGCCATGGATAATTGTTTGTAGTATGGATTTTCATGTCATTCTACCATTGTCGTATGCTTATATTTTTCATAAGGACTGATGATGTAGTTCATATGGCAATATGATGATATCCAAATTGTTCCAATAAACAATGACTAGAGGCTAAGCTCTTCTCTCCCCTCTTCATTATTTCTTCTACATGACTTCCCTTTCACCCCTAATTTCTCTCTCACCGAGGCATCCTGCCTCTTCCCCATTCTTCTGCCTATCTCTCATCTTTTTCAATTGTCGATCGGCTTCTTTCATCACCCCATCGACACTCGAGGGGGCATCTCTCCCTCCCACTAATTTTTCTTCTATCCCTTCAAAATTTTCTTTTGTCTACTATCTTTGAAGTGGCATCACTTACGCCACCCCAAAGAGGGGCCAATGTAGACACCCATAATTACACCCAAGCAATTTAAATACTTAAATTGCGCTAATTATCTCCTTTCCTGCAAATTGACGACATATCATCAATAACGCTCATCTTCTCTTCCATTATCATTAATTGATTACAGTACGCTAATTAATTAAGTCTCATTATCCAACACATACCCTAATTGACGACCCTTCGTTTTTTTTTATTATTGGCAAATAGTTTTTTGAAAGGGACTATACCCTTAAGTACAAAAGATGGTCTAGGAGCCAGAATAGGAATGAAAACCAGAGAGAAAAGGATCAGAATCCAAAAGTGACAATGAAGCTCAAAGTAGCCAAAAAACAGCTACCCAAACAAGACAAAACAACAAAAATACTACAAAAACAGTAGAGAGACCGCAAAAAACAACATAAAAACATACAAGAACAACTAAAGCATCCACAACTACTTTTTGGCAGCTTTGTCTATGCTGGTCTTGATATTCTTCCAGGAATGGAACATACCCAAAGTTGTCATGTGGGCAGTGTCAGTCTTATCCAACTACTCAATGGTCCTTTTGCTTTCCTTATCATTACCCCAAATTGTTGTCGGAACTCCGCTGAGGTTGGAGACACTTTTGACATATTACTCAATGAACTCCTCAATCGCCCTAAAGATGGCCATGTTGTAATCATGTCGAGTTTTGGCCTTCCCTAAATAGGAGTCTAAGGAGTTTAGCTTCTTGTAGATATCATCAATCTGGCTGCTATCAATATCCACCTCCTCCTCCTTCCTCTTACCTTTCTGTTTTGCCAAGTTCTTAACCTCATCCTTCAACAGTTTCATATCAGCCTCTAAGGCTTCCAGCCTTTTTGAAGAGCTTTCCATATGCACATCCCGGGGACTGGCACTACTAATATTCAGGAGGTCATGTGTAATTTCAATTTCATGAGGACCCTTCCCCACAGCAAGAGTCTCAAGGTTAAGCTTTCTAGAAGCCCTGGTAACCGGTCTGTTTGAGGTGGAGGCGAAGTGGGGGGCGGGAGCAGCAGTAGGGGGAATGGAAGAAGAATCCTGGATGGCTGGTAGGGGGTGACAAAGCATGGCAGGGGTAGAGAATGGAGAAACAGGGCTAGCAGCAGCAGAACCTAGCAGAGGGGGAACCGAGCTAGGAGAGGATGGGAGACTAGGATACTTAAGAAGACAACATTTATGTAGCAGCAAAATAAGCCCCTGGTGTAAAGGAACCGCCCGGGTATGCTTTTGAAACTCCAAAATGGAGCGCTCAAGAGAGTTCAACAAGTAATGGGGGAAACAAACCATGCGATTCCTACGGAAGTGGTTAAGAAAGATAAGGTGCTTAGCAGGTACAGTGACAAACCTTCCTTCCAAGGAGATGAACCATATCATCATGCGAGTAACCTCATCATAAGGTGGAGGGATCAAGCTAACAAGCAGGCCCGCTGTAATGTAGATCAGCTTCTCAGATCCCTCCACAAATCTCCTCTCTTCAACATCTCTGTCGACCCTTTTGTTAAAGAAACGGTAGCCCTCCAAGCCAAGGTCTGGTCGCTTCAGCAATAAGTTCTTCATTGACCAAGATCTTCTGCCCCCCATATTCCACAGTCCGCTCCTTCCAATCCTTTGCAAAATGCACAGAGATGCTTTGATCATGCCCCTGAACCTTCTCCATGAAGTTGGTGATGCCACCCTTGCTGAGTATGCTCCATAGCTCAATATTATCCTTCCAGTCCGGGTCCGCACTAGGCTCAATTTGGCAAGGGGGACCCCCCATCTTCTCTGTGCTTAACTGTTTGCAACAAATTCCCAAATCCTTGTGAGCGTTGAAGCCAGTCTACTTTTTGCTATTGATGACCCTTTGTTAATAACACCTTCTATATAGTATAATTAATTATTATTAATTAATTAGCCTCCCTTCTCATTAAATCAATAAATCACTATTTAATTGGTTTAATTCCCTCCTAATTGTCCAAATCATACTAAAATCCATCTAAAAGCTTATAAAAGCTTGCACATGTATTAATTAATCATCTTGATTAATTAATACACCCCCTTTATCCACATGAGCCACTTGAGGACAAACTAAACCCTCCTAAAGCTAACTCAACCCCATCTAAACCCCCCTTATCCATAACTAACTCTACATCTCCATTAGTCCCACATTCATGAGGATGTGTTGAATCCTTTATCCTTTGGGCTATATAAACAACCCTCCTCTACCTTTACACTTACACCTAAATCTCTCAAGAGACAAAAGTAAGCACATAGTTTCATACTAATAGCCTTTTTTCATTCTTGAGCCCTCCATCCTCCATTCTTGAAGAGCTAAGCCTCACACCCAAGCATCCATTGAAGGATCAAAGCAAGAAAATATGATTTGATTTCCATTTGGACTACTTAGGTTCATTTTAAATGTTTAATTAGGCAATTAAGGGGAATAGAGTTCATTAATTTACATTATGTTTTGATTAATTCAAAGTTATTAATGTTAAGGGTAGGACTTGCTCATTTCTTCATCATGATGGTGCATATTTCTCATTTTTAGCTAGGTTAGGAAGCTATTTCTAGGTGGTAGTTTTCTTGCTTTAAATTTGGTTAAAATTGTAGAAACACTTGCACACACAGGCATTATACAAAATGATATTTCAATCTCCACACAATCATTCAATATATCATTGATAATAATAAGCTTGAGTTTCCAAAGCCTACAAACTCTACATCAAACACTAACAATGGTAAACTCAAATTCCTTGATAACCAGGTCCCAACAACATGACAAGAAATTTTCTGAATCTTCTTCTCATCATGCATATCATGTAGTGACTCCTCCTATATCGGGGATCTTGACTTTTTAGTTGCACATGATAACACTTCTCCACCAATCATCTAATTTTCTGACCACACTTATCAAGTGAATTTACATCCATACGCTTACACATCAATGCATCTATTGGTTTGATTTCCATCAATAATACTAAATTTTACCCATCATGTCCCATTATTACATGTTTTATACCACTTATTATCAAGTTATCGCTTACCCTCTATTTAAAATTGAATACCCTATGAAAAACCCATATGGTGTCGTCAAACTACATGTTCTAGTTGTTTCTATCACTTTTCTTGTCCCTTTCCTTGTTAAGAAAATGGTCAACGGTTGTGACATGCTACTCGGTCTCAATTGGATTTGCCGGTCTCAATCTATCATCTCTATGAATCATTTGTGACTCAAATTCATTCATAACAATCAAGTTATCTCTATAAATAGTATACCTTCATCTACTCCATGGTCATCATCTCCTCACACATTGTTTCATACATCTCCTGCATCATTTAGTGCATCACACTTTACATTTTTAAAAGCACAATCTACTCCTAGTTCACCTACTCCCACACCACTTATGCGGCCTCACCGTTATGCTAGTCCAACACATAGGTATCCGCCCATTCCTAGGACAGTTACTTCATCTCGATGTATGTCACCACCTTGTTTATTCTCATGAGGGTGTCCATCACCTTTTAACTCAACTTCACGTTGATCTCCATCACGCATACACATTTTTTATGCTAGGGAATTCATATTATATTCACTCATCACATGTTCATATAATTCATTCACCTGCACATCGTCTATTTATT
This sequence comes from Taxus wallichiana var. yunnanensis, assembly GCA_018340775.1. NCBI lineage: Eukaryota > Viridiplantae > Streptophyta > Pinopsida > Cupressales > Taxaceae > Taxus > Taxus wallichiana. Next base: position 760,340,905 of record CM031240.1, read on the forward strand.
ATACCACCACTAGTAGAGAATATTCATACACTATCATCACCACATGAATCGGATGGAGGAATTTCATCCTTCCTTATCATTGGATAGTTTATACATTCACACGCACTTAGGGGGAATAACATCCAACACATCTCCCCTCTCATCTTAACATCAACGCATCTCTCATACTTGCATAGTCATACATCAATCCCTTAACCCATGTTTACTCATCATAGGCATTGGCCATTTCCCAATGACACACTCTTGTGCTTCGGTTCACACTTGACTGTTGAGGGAATACTAAACATGAACCCCACACGTTGCACATAGGTACTACACATTGCATCTCTTCACACATCTTGCATCATATTTTTTTCATCTTAAATCATACATTCTACATTTATTTTAAAACATTTTATCATCTCACATATTCACATCATATATCATACTAGTATCACACTCCTGTTGTTTACAAGTCTAGCATCATATACTACTCATCCTACATACTACATAGCACACACCTTCACACTATTAGTCTATCTACACATCTTGCATTACATAGTATGTATCACATATTTACACATTTTTCTTATCACATGGTTTTCTAACCATCACACATCCTACATATTCTTCTACGTGTTACACTCGCTACCCTATGAAGCGCTCTAGTTACTCCTCGGTCCATAATCGATCACGAGGGTTTACAAATCAAATGGACCTTATCATACTCACACATTCATCATTCAACCTTATATCATGTGACATTACTAGGTTAGTGACATACACTATAGGATAAATGGTCACATATTCCTTCATCTTGTAGTGGTATATGCTTTAGGCTACATCAAAACTCCCTTTATTCATTTAGTAGTCATATACACTTTAGGATAAAATCATCACTCATATGCTCATATTGTCATAATATATGCTTCGGCTATAGGGTCACACACACCGAATCTCTAGGTCACATATCATCATCGCACACATGCAAACTCATCACAACACGTTAGAAAAAACATACACACTTCGTTTAAACTTCATTCTTGCTTGTTGAGGGGAAAACTAAAGGAACCTCACTTTGTATACAACTCCATTCACTTGGGAGGCACATGGCTCCTATCATAAATTTTGCATTCCATTTCATCCATCCGAACATGTTGCATATCTTGGTTTTTATTACTCTTTCTCAAATTTTCTTGTATACATTCGCTTTACTACATATGCTAGTTATATCTCTTATACACCATTATCTTTACCATCCACACATACACGTTCACATATTTCTCTAGTTGTGATCACATATATAGGTCTCTTACATGTAACATGGATGATTACCTTCTACCACTCCTACAATGGTTACTAGGGCATCCACATTTGTCTCTTACACGTAGTATTGTTTCATTTTGTGCTTATAACTTTTCATTCCTTGGTTATACACGTTTTTTACATATGTGTTATCTTTATAGCATGATAACAAGTACTTCATGTGTAACATTTGTTTACAGGATTACTTTTTTCTAGGGCAACTGTTATTTGTATATTCATGTCTTTGTTTTCTATTATATGCGGGAATTGCCCTTTGTTTCATATGCACACTTATTTATTTGTATGCGGCCATTATGACCTTGAGTGTATTGGAAGATAATGAGTGATGTCCCATGTTTGTAAGCCTCATTTCATGGTCTATAATTGTCTTCTTGGGTGTTCACATTATCATCTTGCTTTCTAACGTCTACATTGTTTAGTAGCTTACACATGTCTTCTACATGCATGCTTATTTGTCCTAACACTTCTTCTCTAGCCACTCATTTGTGTGCGCATTTGTTTCTAGTAAGCACATTCCCTCCCCCATACAGGCACAATTTACATGGTTGGTCCTATTTTGGGGCCTCATCCTTATATCTCCGTGATGTCACAAGCGCCCCCAAAGGAGGGGACATCAATTGGGGTTTTATACACTACATAGAATTCTCTACCGATACAATTCAATTCATTTTTTCATCCTTGACATTGTGGGTTATACAATGAGTTGGTTCGAACATCTATGAACCTCGTACACAACAGATTTTACAGACATGGTTTCGTTAACATTCTATGGAGTAGTTACAGGTTGGAGGATACAACGGGTTTCCTCCCTACACTACTTCAGCTAGTGGTGTTGAATTGCCTAAAAAAATAGGAAGTACATATATCTCTTTATACATTCTCAAGGAAGTAAATATATTTTGGATAATAATGTTGCTTTCTTCCTACACTTCTTCACCACGGTGGAATGAGATCACCCTAAAAACTCGTAGCTACAAAATATCATTTCTACACCCTTTCTCTCATCACGGATTAGGTGCACATGTTCCTTTTACATTTTTCATACTTCCATTTATAGTATTTTTACTATATACATGTGTATTTGACTACTTGATCATCTTATCCTTTGTAGGTCCATTTGCATGAGAAGTAAGAAGTAAAGAATAACAACAACAAATAACATCAATAAAATAAAAATCATGCAACATCACACACCTCATACTAATATGCAAGTACATCACACAAAGCTGAAAAGTGTACACACTTTTCTGCCCTAGGTTCACTCTCATCACTTTTTTCTCTTTTGCATCTTTAGTCTCCATGCTCCATCTTTTTCACTCCATGCTTTGTCTAGTGCTTTGACACACTTTCTACGTCACTCTACATGGACATTAGGTACACATCTCTATCTACTTTATATTACTGAGTGTTCTTCTCACCAACATAAAGTGGGGAAAATGTAGACACAAAATCACACACTTTGGGTATTATTTAGTCTCGGTCTCATACTACTATTCATATGGTTTTTGAGTAAAGAAAGTACTAATTAACCCATGTCATTTGGAATTTTTACTTTTCTTTCAAATCCTCATTTCCGACCTTCAACACATTACTTTTCCTATCTATTTTTGTCATTATGTGTCATTCTACCCCTAACTAGCGTGCCCAAGCTAGTACTTTGGTTCCCCAAGTGCCCTGGTCCCATTTGGGATGCCCTAATCCTTTCTCCACTTTACAAAAATATTTTGCAAACTTTCTATCTAGTTGATATTTCCACATTTTTAGTTTTTTCTCTTTTCAAGGTTGATTACAAAATTAGAACAAGATAACCATATAAATATAAAGTTATGAGACCATAATGAGGGACCAAGCACTAGGCACTATTATCACCACCTAAGGTTACATCCATCAAAGGATCCATTTTCATCCATCTAGCTCCATCACAAGGGACAAGGTTGGTTCATCTGCATCACACTACATAGGAGGGAAGTTTATTCTATTCCATCCACCATTTATTATATTTCTACATCTAGTTATTGCTCGCTACTTCACAAAGTGTGATTGGCATAAGAGCACCTAGGGAAAAATTTGCACACACACATCTAGAACTACATTTGGGTCTAAAATGTAGTGTAAACCTTAGTTAGTAAGCTTACCATTGTGTCCGTTGAGGACAGTTTAACCCTTCATTTGCATATGTCATTTTTTAGGGTTTTGATGCTTAGTTTGGCATTTTAGGTCTCTCCTTCATCACCGATTTCCAAAGTGACATATAATGCAGATCTAGTGACATCGACATGATAGGAAGTAAAGTATTCACATCACCTAGCGACCATGCATATATAGTTTTGGACCTCTTGCATAGCCCAGGTGCCGGATCTCGCACCAGGGTGCCCCAAGTATCTTCATCCCCCTCTAGGTGCCCACCCTTGCTTAGATAGCTTAGATTTACACTTCTCTAGGCCATTGAATAGTCGTTTACTTCTGCTTTGTTCATCTAGTATTTTCTATGACATAGTCTTGAAAAGTCATCAAATCAACTAAGTGCTTTCTAAGTCTCCTTGTACATTATGGTTTTACATTTCTATTTTCTTAGTTGCTTGTGTCATTTTATTTATTTGTTTAGTTGTCATTTACTACTTTACATAGGGTTTAGATTAAACTACAATAGGCGGTTATTTTCCATTTTAGTTTAATCAGTCTACCTCTCTTTCCTAGTTCCCACATCTCACATTATGATCACTTCACGCTACTTTCCCACTTAGCACACTATCAGCTGCACTTCTCTTTAGTTTACAAGGTACACATCTTCTATCTACTTTATGCTATCAATTATTTAGTGAACAGTAATAAAGTGTGATAAAATGTACACACAAAATATATGCACTTGGGCACATTTATAGGTTCTAAATCATACTAATGTATACATGATTCCTAAGAAACAAAAATAGTGGTTGAAAACTCCTTTTGGCTCTTTAAATGCTTTATCTCTTTCACTTGAGTGATTTATAATTTATGGTTGTATTAGGTAGTTTTCGGGTAGAGCGGTATTAAGTGTAGAATGTACCTAAAACTTAGTGCATGATATGGTTTAATGATACTTGTTGAGTAGATGAATTATGACACTAAGGAAAAGGCACATAGAATATTCTCATGTGGTAGCAAGTAATATTTGAATGTGCAAAAGGATAGGGAAGGAAGCGTACATGAAAGACAAATTGAATCGAGACTTAGCCATTTTTATGGTTATGGGTTTTTTTTGGAGATAGCGTGTGGAGCACACAATGGGATGGAGACTTTTCCAACACAAAATTTATATTTTGGGAAGAAGATCTACTAAAGATCCATGCATGAGTTTAAATTAATAATAGACTTAATACTGCTAGTTAATTGTAAGAGATCTATTATTAACACACATGCATGTGTGCATGTTATTGTAAAGGCACCTGACTATTTTCAGAATGTGACCTATTTTTGTAAGTGCGTAAGTGGTGAAGGGAAAGTTCCCACCCTTATAAATATGTAGTCATCTGTGTAGATTAAGAGAGTATTTTTATGAGCTATTGTGGAGTTATGACGCTAAAACTGATGCACGAATAAACTTATGATACTAATTATTATAAGAAGCTTCGTGTTTATTGTTTTTTAATATAATGGAGTGTGTTGGGGGAATAATGGTGTTAAACATGACTGAATTTAGTTTTTACATGGTTGAATTTGTTATATCTATCACTTAATTCATTATTCTATTAGATCTAGATATGGAATATGATTTATGGAATATTTATGCTATTTGTGGCTATGGCTGCATTACATCTTCGGCATGACCACATCCTATACAAGAAACTCTAAGGAGGGGCTTGGTACATTTACGTGCTTCGGGTGAGTGCTCAGCTCAAGTTGGGTGATGTGCCAGTGTGCCTTGGTTATTCATGGTAAATTCTAGGCTGCATCATTGGTTCCATTGTTGGGACCTCTATTTCAGTTGTTTTTAGGATGGTTCATGATGAAGAAGTATCAGTTGACCCTAGAAAGTATTGAGGAGTGGATAAAAGATCTAGAATAATAGTTCACATAAAGATTTAGCACTGGATCTAAGTTAGATGCACACACGTGGGTGGAAAAGAATCTGTATGAATGTTTGTATGAGATATTTTTTCTATTTTCGTAGTACAAAATCCGTATGAGTGGTGGTTGGTTGTTATGTGTCTAAGAGAAACTGAGGTATCACACACTTGTCTAGACACAGGGATAATTTCAAGCCTTATATGACGCTGATCTGATTTGGACACGTGTTGTGGATACTTGGTTTCATGGTGTTTTGAATAGCTATATCCTGGAATACTCAATTTCCACTTATTCTTGCCCAGAGGTAGATGAGTTCCAATTTTTATGGTATCCTAGGGGAACTTACTTGCAAGGCATTCCACTGGTGATTAAGATCTTGATGGTAACCTTGAATTTAGAGTAAAATCTGATGGTCATTTAACCCCACCACACGTGGGGAGCAGGAGCAGTTTGGTGAAATATGGTGGACCTAGTGGTAGAAAGGAAGAGAGAAGAAAGGTGGCTTAAGTACAATGAGGCACACGAGAGGGAGATAAAGAAGCAACGTGACATTGTAGAGCAGATGGCGTTGAGGAGAGAGATGGATCACAAAGGATTTGGAACTCATGTAGAAGGCATTGAGTCGAGCATCAAGAACTACCCCATTTGGGAAAAGGAACCCACCTCACCTCACATGGGATCATGCCGGTAGAGATGACCTAGGCCATATCTATGAATCAATCTACCTATCAACCTAGCCCTTGCGCTTGTTATTCCAAAGATTTTTACATCCATTAGTCATCAAGATAATTTAGGTAGTAGGGAAGCAGGATTAAGTCACATAGCAAGTACATCAATGGAAGGGAAAACATCTTCGTTGTTTTTTGGAGGTAACTTTTCAGGTGCATCATCTGCATAGAATTTGAGCACACAAAATTTGGGGCTCACTTATCGGAGTAGTACCACCACACAGATCGTAGAAGTTCGATACTAATACTATTGAGACACAGGGAATTATATCTTCTAGTCCACTTCCCTACAGGTGTAGGATCGGGGGTATAGGTGGCTATAGTTTAGGTGGATCTGGTGGTTATGGAGGTAGAGGCAAGACAGGGGGTTCTGGATTAGGTTGGCAGGTCCGCACCAACCCCAAAATATTTACATGGAGATGTATCTTCATATTCTAGAGTATAGGGGCATAGAAGATGTTGTTGAACACGTGCACATGTGTGATATACAAAGGGCACACAAAAGGGATCATGGATTTTGAGTGCAAGGCAAGGCAAGTCAATTTGAAACTACATTACAAGGACGTGCTCATAATTGGTACATGAAGTTTAACCCTGATCAAACTTGCATAGATTATGCATCGTTCAAATATGCATTCCTCAAAGAATTATATATCCCTGAATTTGAAAAGAAGAGTATAGATGCGCTCAAGGATATTAAACAAGGAACTACTGAAAGTTTCCAGGAGTATGATGCGCATTTTAAAATATTTTTATCTAAGTTTTCTTATGATATTCATGCAAGCCATCATGCACAATGGTTCATTGAAGGTTTGATCACACCTTTTAGAAGGGATCTGTCACATAAGATATACATTGATCCATGTAAAGCCCTTGAAGCCACTTTCTACGCTGAGGCATTCGGGAGTATAGACACTAGATTTAGCCCATTCTTGGAAGCACATATTGTATCTATGGCAAAGAAGTTGGAGAAACTATTAGAAAATTCGACATATAAGACATGCACTAGGATTTGGTGTACATATTGTGAAGTGGAGGGGCACACCAAAGATAGTTGTCCCCATAGAACAATATGTTCATTATTATTAGACTATGAGATATGTCACTTGAACCATGACACCAGTCATTTCCCATTATTACAACACGCGATAAGGAAGAATGTATCATGTTATTGTAATATTTTCCATTCCATGAATCATGATACATAAGAATGTAGATTGATTGATTGGTCGATCTATTATGCTATAGATATTAGTGTGCGATAGACATGAGTATCTGATAACTCTAAGGGTAAGGGTGAATATCGTGATTAGAATACCAATCAAGCACATTATGAGTGAAACAAGGGGCGTTATGAAGGAGGACCTGATAGAGGTCAAGGATACCATGGCAGATTTGGAGGTTGAGGTCATGGTTGTGGACGAGGTGGATTCCCCATGGAACATGCTTTACATGTGGATCACCTAACCAATATAGGTGCGAATGTGCTCAGAATATTACATGTTCTTTTAGTGGGAAGAATCATAGCTATGATGAATTCTTGGATCTATATGAGCATATTAACAAGCAACATAAACAAGAGAACAAAGGCACATGGATTATTAAGATACAACATGCTGTGGAAAATTAGTGGATGCCAAAGTTGGAACCGGAACCTGAGGTATTACTCAGAATATCACTACACGCGTTGAAGCTGTGTGTGCTAGAGAGTCATTACTATAAAATCCTACCATCATTAAGTAGGACGGGTTGCATACAATATACCCGATCCTATGCACCAAAAGGATGTCTATTAGGAGACCATGGAGGTACTCAGAGACCTTTAAGGGGAAATACAATGTTTAAAGGAGAAATCACAGAAGATGGAACTAAAGAAGGAAACAAAGACGGTCTAGTCAGATATTGATGACTTGAAGGAGGTATGTAGAATGTTGCGCCAGAGAATATTATTCCATTACTAGGGAGTTGGCTAAAGGGAAACACTCTATGTGTGAATATTGAGAATGGGCGTTAGATCTTGCATGAAAATCTTCCTCCCATAGCTTATACTATGATAAGGAGATCACTCTGAATTTTGTTGTTGACGGATGGCTCTTGAGTAATATATTGATTGACACAGACACACAAGTATATGTACTTACTTTATATGCATGGGTACATATGGGGAGACCTATATTGTAGCCATCTTCTAAAGTATTATTTATGGATAATCAAACTAAGGCCACTCCTATCAGAGTTTTAAAAGCTGCATCCATTACTATATAGGGGGCCAATTTCACTAGGGATTTTGAGGTTTCCCAACTCTACTTGGATGCCCTTGGTGTTACGTAAATAATGTTGATCTTCAGGTTTAAAAGGGATATATTAGTTTTGAGAAAAAGGAGGAAAGAGTTATCATCCCTTTAACATATGGAAAATCTATGCCCTATGTTGATATTTTGAGTGAGAAAGATATGAATAAGATTTATGTATGCACCATTCGGGACCCATAAGTTCTCGAGCCATCTAAAGAAGGAATCCTTCAGTGGGAAGATGCACATTCTATTAGCGATACTACAAGTGTTTATTATGATAATTGGGCTCATGGTACTTATGATATGGTTGAGAGCGAAGTAAGGAGAACATTTTCATAGAAAAGTAAACCTCATTACATCAAGAGGATAGGTAAAAAAATATGTACCTCGATACATTGGGGAAGGAGACCCTATGATATTCTTGCATGCCATGGAGGAAAAATAAATATACGAACTAGAAAGAAGAAGTATGTTAGCATAAACCCTATGCAAGACAACAAAAAATTGGTGGGTGGCTCACATGTATAATATTGTAGAATGAATGAAGTCAGGATTTCTCTTATAACTCGGTTTTCCAAGAGAAATGCACCGACTCAAATCTACACATATCATGGAAATCAACTTGTTCAACGCCACATTCAATAGTGTGAGAGGCTCTGGAAAGAGGATTAGGAAGCTTTACTACCTTCACTATGGGTGCACAAAATTTATTCCACTTTATAAGGTCGCGCATGTTCTTGGTATGTATATTCATAGCTACATAGATATACTAGAAATTGGCAGGATTTGATTATAGGTATGGTCTAGAATTTTGACTACTTCTCTACTAAACCTCTAGTAGAAGAGGCATTAAGGGTTATAAAGTGGTTAACTATGGGAGAGAATGCGAAGGAATACAAACTCATTCAAGATTTATTTGATGAGAATGACCCATGTGCACATTTTGTTAAAGGAACATAGACAAATGCCACAATACTTAAGTGTGCTTGCTTTGAGAAAGAAAAAGGAAGATGGTCTACATAGTGGATAATGAAGAATTAGAATAACTGGATAGAGATCATTCAACAAGTGTTTGCAAGGCCTTGGACATTCCGATAACAACACATGCACCTATCATGAACCTATGAGGACCAAGAAAGTGAATATTGGTACGGATGCTAAACCTAAAGAGGCAATAATTAGAGATTATTGGTCTGAATTTGAAGTAGCAAAAATAGTGGAGTTTCTCCATGATTTTTAGGACTTATTTCCTATGGGATACCATGAATTGAAGGGATTACATGAATCATTGGGAGAAATGAAGATACATCTTAAGGAAGGTGTGTGCCCTATCCATAAGAGACCCTATAGGATAAACCCCAACTTGCACGTAAAGGTCAAAGAAGAAATTGAAAAAATGTTGAAGTCTAGAATCACTAAGCCCCTAGAAGAATCAAAGTGGATTAGCCCCATGGTTATCACTATAAAGAAATATGGTTAGATTAATATTTTTGTGGATTACAGAGAACTGAATGTTGTATGTGTGATTAATCCCTTTCCTACACCTTTCACAGAGGATATATTATAAGGAGTTATAGGGTGTGAGATCAATTATTTTACAGATGGATTCTTTGGGTGTCATCAGGTCCAGATTTCTCAGGGGAATCAAGAGAAAACAATTTTCACCATGGAATCAGGAAGTTTTGCATGTATTGTGATGCCCTTTGGTCTAAAAATTGCACTTGTTGTATTTTCATGAATATTTGTTCAAGCATTCTAGGATTTTATTCAAATGTTCTTGTAAGTTTACTTGGATGATTGGATGGTGTGTGGGCTTGTTAAGTATCATTACGACAATCTACACTTAATGTTTGAAATATGTAGATTGTTAAATATATCTTTAAACATCCAAATATTGTGTGTTTGTGACACCGCTTTGGCATTCTGTTAGGTCATATCATCTACAAGGAAGGTTTGTTAGTAGATCCAACTTAGGTTGTAGTTATTCTCACCGAAAGAACCTACCACAATGTCAGTGAGGTGCGTGAATTTTTGGGTCACACTGGTATTATAGAAAATTTATCAAAGGATATGCTAAGGTTTCCACACCATTGGAGGATTTACTAAAAGGAAAAGGGACATTTTATTGGGGAGAAATGCGTATGCGCATTTGAGGTACTAAAGGAGATACTTACTACAACGCCTATTCTACACTTTCCCACATGGGACCAACCATTTCATGTACATTTAGACACCTCTGGCATGGCCATTGGCATGGTGTTAGCTTAGCCTAGAGAAGGTATTATAGATCATCCTATCTATTTTGCTAGTAGAAAGTTGACTCATGTAGAGAAGAATTATACAATGACAGAGCACGAAGCCTTATCCATGATCTATGCACTACATAAATTCAGACAATACCTTTTAAAAACACCTTTCATATTTTATGCTAATCACATGGCATTGAAATACTTAGTAAACAAGCCCATTTTATAAGGGGAATATGTCGATGGGTTCTTTTATTCCAAGAATTTGATTTCACATTTGTGGTACAAACAGGTAAAAGTAAATCTAGCCCAAACCATTTATCACAAATTCAGTCAGGTGAGGACGTGTAGACAATTGAAGATACAATGCTAGATACATAGTTATACAGGTTATAATGCGTGCCTTCAAAATTAGAGGATATTGCTATCTTTTTACGTATAGGTGTGGTGCCATAAGGAATGAAATCCTTGGAGAAGAAACAACTTACAATTTTCACGGCTCCTTTTATGTTGATTAGTGGTGACCTATACAAGTTAGGCCAAGATGAAGTATTGCACTGAAGTGTATACTAGAGAACAAGTTCATGAACATCATGAAAGAGTCTTATGGGTGTATTATAGGTGGGAACTATGCAGTGATGCCACTATGTGCAAGATTCTACTTGTTGGATTATGGTGGGAGACCCTCTACAAAGATTGTAAAGCATATTGTAAGGTGTGTGATCACTGTCAACGCATTGGTAAACATGGGAAAAGAGATGAAATTCCTTTAAGACCTATTCCTAGTGCAGATCCATTTTAGAAATGGACTATAGACTTTTTGGGTCCTATTTTACCATTCGCGTGTAGAACTAGATCACGCCGCATCATCGCTTGATATTATCTTACATGGTGGGTAGAAGAAACACCTACCAAGGATTGTACAACAACTACATCAACCAGTGTTCTTATGGTAAAATGTTCTTAAAAGATATGGATGCCCATTGAGTTTGACCAGTGATAGGGGCACACACTTTTTTAATGAGACAATAATAATTCTATTGGATGAGTTCATGATTGAACACCATAAGAATACACCATATCATCCTCAGGTAAATGGGATTGTTGAATCTTTTAACAATATTTTGAGCCATACATTGACCAAAAATTTTGATGTTGGAAGGAAAGATTGGGATGATAAAGTTTTTATCATGATTTGGGTGTATAGAACAACCCAAAAGCGGTTGAAAAAGGCCACACCCTTTCAGTTGGTGTTTGGCACAGAAGCAGTTATTTGGATGGAATTCATGTTACCTTCTTTGTATATTACGTGCAATGGAGGTCTTTCTAGATGAGCATGCTTTGGAAGAAATAATTGATCAATTGATATAATTGGATGAGAGGCACACCATAACAAGTTGGACCAAGAAGAAGGAAAAGGCTAGGTGGAAGACATGGCATGATAGGCACATCAGGATAAAAACTTTATATAGGATAGATGGTGCTTCTTTATGACTCTAAGTTTATGTGCCATCTAGGAAAGCTTAAAGTACACTAGTTTGGATCGTATATTATCACTCACATACTTAAATCAGGCATTTTTCAGCTTAGAGATACTTGATGGAATAAAATTACCCTGTTACTTTAACAAGAGTAGGCTAAATACCTATTATAAATAAGTCTTATTGGTGTTTATGATAAGGTAGTGTTTCCATTTAGACTAGGTTTTCATTTTTGTATTTCCTTAATGTATTTCCTTTTACTCGCTATGTTTTGTCAATTTAGTTGGTGTTTTATGTAATAAGCACGTTTATGCGTTGGAAGCTAATTACCATTTCAAGAAATTTTATGCACAAATGGCTACACATACCATTGGTGTGGAGTAGCTATTTATAACTGGGTACACATTAAGGAATAAACTGCTACAAGTGTTATTCAAGTTTATAGAGGAGTGGTTAGAAAGGAGATTGATTTAAAAAGATGACCATAGATGGGGATAAATGAGGGAACAATATAACACCAGGTAAGCAGTGGCCATAGAGACTATCAAGGGAAGGTGCATTGGTGAGGTACTCAGTGTGCATAGAAGCGCATCAAGAGAAGTCTATATCTAGAAGGTAGGAAGGTGCGTTAGAATGTTATAGCTAGGGCACAAAGATGTACCGCATAGATATTGTTGCAAATGGTCAATTAATGAGATGATTTTGGTAGGTGGAAAAGAAAAAAATGCACTAACATTTTAAAAATTTATATAAGGATGTGATGCGGGTTCATTTTTACCTTTGTGATCACAAGTATTTGAGTGAGATAAGTGAAAATGAGCCGAGTTAGTCATGTTAAGGTGCAAAGAGTTATGAAACCAAACATGGAAATCGGGATCACAGCTATGTGAAGAGGATTGCAAGTCCCCATTAGTGAAGGGTTTGAGCGAAGTAGACGAATTGAGGAGGAGCTAGGGCACACGGTTTCAAGTTAGGGCATGTGGATTCGAGCTAGGGTTTGAGTTTTCTTATTATAGACAGTAAAAGGGTGGATTTTTACGATGGCACCAAAGAAAGCACCTACCGCAGGCACCAAAGGAAAGAAGAAAGTAGAAACAAAAGTTGAAATTGCTCCCAAGAGTAATTTATCAAAGATGTAGTATCCAAAGGGTGTGATAATTGGACAAGAATGGGATTCCCACATCCACAAGTGCAAGATAAGTGACTATAACCACCGCATATGACAACAAGAAATAATTGGACATATTGTTGAGTACAAAGACCAACAAGCGCACGGTGGAGGATATGCTAGTGTATGATGATGTTGGAGAGAAATTGTTGAAATAGGTAGGAGTCTATCAGTTGTACAAGCTCCCATATTTTGGAAAGTATGAACCTTTATATCAGTGGTTGATGAGTAGAGTCCATGAGGACTTTTTCTATTTTTTTAGACGAAGGGTTAGAATCACAACAACCTTGATTTTGACACTAATAGGATTAAAAGGCATAGGGGTAGACTTGGCTAGTGACCTAACTGATAAAGCAGAAATCATGGAGACATGGAAAGAGTTAGGGTATACAAAGGGTCCATGTGGAATGGATATTGATAAATTAAAGAAGTACCTAGTGGTACAGGAAGTTGCACATTTGGTGACCAAGTTAAATGATCAAGAGAGATGGTCGCAAGTAAATACCATGTGGCTCCATATCATGAGGAAAATGTCTCAAGGAGTAGTCTATAACATAGCAGGCTACATTGCAAAAACCATTATCGAGGAAGCACGCACAGGTGATAAGATCAATTTTGGCACTATCTTACTTTCTTTAGTATTTATGGAAATTGGAGTGCTCGATGGGCCAAAGAACAAGATTTGGGAATATCCCATGGAAAACAAGTCCCTTGCAAAAATGTTTGATAAGTATTTATGTGAAGGTTCAATTAGTGGGCCATTTAAACAGAGGGTATAGATGTGGTACGATCAACTCTACTCAGCATTTGAAGAGGAGTGGCACATCCCTAAGGAGCTACTTTCGGTAGTTGGAAAGGCAATATAGTTTATGATGTATCAACAATTTTGCATAGCACATTTTTCTATGAGAGATGGGATATGGAGCCCATGGTGTAAACTATCATATGCCTTCACAACATGCTACTTCCATGCAACAATCAACTTCTTTACCGATGTGTGTCACCTGAGTTTTATTGCAAAAAGGTAGACTATGACTACCACACTCTGAGGAAGACATATGTATATCCAGGCTGGACTTCCTATGTTGAGAGGCTCATTTCAGACGTTATAAACATGAATCTTGTAAGCTTAGAAATTGGGGACATTGGAAAAGCACTCGTATACCTTGAGCTTAAGCCCAAGCTAGAGAATAACAAGTATATGGAGAATGAGTTCACACTCCTCAGGGGCCACCTAAGGGAAAGCATACAATGGAGAACATGCTAGCCCCAAAGCCCATAGAAACTATAGAGGTAGATGATGAGGAGGAAGATGAAGATAGTGGCAGCTTAGATCACATAGGTGGAGGAAGCCCAAAGGCACAAGAAGAAGATTAGGACTTGGATGTAGAACAAGTCTAGGGAGGAGACGATTGAAAAGGGTATTGAAAAGAACAAGGACCCAAGAAATATGAACCCCATAGCTTTGTGAGGATATCATCTGCGACTCTCTCCTCGAAAGAGGAAACGAGAAGAAAAGGAGAAAGCTAAAGCTAAATGAGGAGGCAGAGGAGTCTGCAGAAAGCATGCCTGACACCCCTATATAACCAAAAGATGTGGAGGAACCCAAGGATGAAGATCTGAAGGATGAAGAAGAGGGAGTAAAGGTGGTAGAAGAAATAGAACATGATATTTCTTAGAACATCAAAGATCCGACTCCAAATCTTGGTGCTCAAATTCCTAGGGGGCCAAGAACAAAGAGAGAAAGTGGGGAGTATGTTGTACCAAGTATGGGCTATGTTGAGGACACAAGTAAAATTGTCCACACCCATTTCCAGAGTACAATGGGCCTTAAGGGGTTGTATGGATGGGAGTTGATGGACCCAAACATGGCCACTATATGCACGAGGAAACAACTTTCCTAGTCTATGCAAACTCACATGGACGAGCTTGATTTTGATGTATGTGAGGAGTCATGTGTGTCTCGAAGAATGAAGAAGGCACCACGAGTAGGAACATGACTATAAATCCCACTCTCATGTCTGATGAGTAGGTAAACAATGCCTTAGTTAAGGTATCTACAAAGTGGCGCGGAGGAACATAGATAAGGATTTCAATATTAGAGCACTACAAGAAGATAACAAGGCCAAAGATGTAGAAATAATGTTTCTACAAGAAGAAAAGAACTTGGAGCAGAATAATAATGAATCCTTCATCAGTATGGTGGAAGAAATTTGCAACCTTGTCCTAAAAGCAAGATCATACTTCGAATCTAAGGTACCTGAAAGGTTTCCTTCAACTATGCATTATGTGCATACCCTAGTAGATTTGGTGCTTGAGGATGGTCTGATTTGCATGCCAACGCTAAAGGACCCTAAACAAGAAGTGAAGAGAGAAAGGGCCTCAGTGGTTAGAAATATTTCATCTTATGAATCCTTGTTGCAGACTTTGCAAGAAGAGTTGAAGAAAATAGACCAGGCATTGAATATTTATTCAGCTCCAAAATCGGAATCAATAATAACCATATTGAGGATAATGAATTTTTAAAGCAATGAAGGATGAGACTTTAAGGCACACAGAGATATTAGCATTAGTGTTTCAAATCGTGAATACCTTGCAACAATGCAATAGCCACATAAGGAAAGGCTGGATGAGCTTGGAAAGCTCATAACACAAAATATGGATCTTCTGGAGGGATGGATGTCTGCTATGGCTAACGTTGTCATAGTATTACATAATGAAAAGGGAGAGATGACCCAAGATGAGTTGGAGGGCATTGCACTACAGATGTCCCAGAGAAGACCAGAATGCGCTGGATGATTAGAAAGCTTTAGAAGCTAAAATTAAGGAAGAATATCTAGAGTTGATTCTCCCGGTGGAAGAGGAGGGTACTGGAGAGTAAAATATATTATTTGTACAACAATTCATTATTTATATTCTTCCATTCTTATTCTTTAAGGCATCAAGAGGAAACCATTTTTAGGGTGGCAATGCAATTTAGTGTGGGGTATTTTTAGTAGACAAAGTATGACACTAAGGAGAAGGTGCATAGAAGATTCACGTGCGGTAGCAAGGCAAATTTGACGGTGGGGAAGGATAGGGAAGGAAGCGCACATGAAAGAAATATGTAATTGGGACCTAGCCATTTTTATGGTTAAGGGATATTTTGGAGATAGCGTATGAATCACACAATGGGATGCAGACTTGTGTGACACACAAATTTTATTTTGGAAGAGCATCTACTAAAGCACCATGCATGAGTTTGAATTAATAATAGAATTACTACTACCAGTTAATTGTAAGAGATCTATTATTAGCACACTTGCATGTGTGCATGTTATTGTAAAGGCGCATGACTATTTTCAGCATGTGACCTATTTTTGTAAGTGCATAAGTGGTGAAGGGAAAGTCCCCACCCTTATAAATATGTAGTAATCTATGTAGATTAAGAGAGTGTTGTGTATGAGCTATTGTGGAGTTATGCTGCCAGATTTGATGCACACATAAACTTATGATACTACTTATTGTAAGAAGCTTATGTGTTTATTGTGTTTTAATATAATGGAGTGTGTTGGGTGAATAATGGTGTTAAACATGACTGAAACTAGTTCTTACATGGTTGACTTCATTATATCTATCACTTAATTCATTATTCTTTTAGATCTAGATCTGGAATATGATATGTGGAATATTTATGTTGTTTGTGGATATGAATACATTACATATTCATCATGTTCACATCCTATACAAGCAACTATAAGGAGGGGTCTCGTACCTTTGTGTGCTTCAGTGAGCACTCACCTCGGTTGGGTGATGTACCACTCACCTAGGTTATTCGTGGTAAATTCTAGGCTGCATCGGATACCTACACCGACATTCACAATGTCGGGGTGATGATATATGAATAGTGAATGATCACTCCTCCTCTCGCCATGTGAAGAGACCTACAAGAAAATACAAATAGACAAGAGATATTAGATAATAGGATGACGATCTTCTCATACATTGTCGATCCTAAGAATCCAAAGGGACTTCATTGATGGGTGTCGATCATTTTGATACAATTAAGTGAGTTGATAAAGATGATAAGATAAAAATGGAAATGATAAGGATATAAAATAAGGAAGCTAGAAATCGAGGTGAAAAGGATAAAGTGGCGAAAATCTAGAGGTATTCAAATTAGTTATACTAGTAATATGCAATTTCTTTTGAATTTAATGGAGGAATTCTATGTGATCCTCAATGTCTTCTAAGGTCCTGTGCGAATCGATTGTGTAAAGAGTAAGCTCGTGAAGGATATCAAACTACTCCCACATGAAGGGTTATTGGATGATAAGGATATCATAGATTCTTGTGATTGGATGGGACTAACCCGAAACACTCATCTACAATAGAGAAATGCATACAATGGACAACTTAAGTCTAGATATATAGATAAAAATTGATAAAATATAGTAATTTGATAAAGAAATCCAAATTGATAAGAATCACAGGAGATTCAAAGTAATCACTAGAGATTTAGGGGAATCATGGGTGATTCCTATAAAAGGATTCATTTCCTAGAAAAGGATGAACTAATGGAAAATAGAGATTAAAATTATAATGTTATGTTTGTTTTGATGTATAACTAAATTAAAAATGACAATAGAATAAAAAGATAACCTTGTAATATAGAGATAGATACAAGAGTTTCCACAAAGGTTGGTTGAATTGGTGATATTGATTTTCGGATCATCTAACGAAGTGAAGATATTCTTGGAGGCTTGTAGATACAAAAATGATGTGTTGTAGTACCTTGGAGTGGTATATTCTTGTTGTAGGACTTGATGTTTGTTGGAGTGTCAAAACGTCATTGTTGGTTCAAGAAATATCGAGAGTGAAGATGCAAAAAGATTAAAATGTCCAAAAGGGTTCATGAAATAGGAGTTTTCACTCCTATTTATAATCACAGGTGATTTGTTAGAATCAACAATGATCCGGAAATTCACAAGTCATTTGGAAGTGGTTTCAACCACTTCCAAAATAGGAATTACGGTATAGGGACGATGGGAAATGGTTAGAGAAGAGGTTCGAGAAGGTTGGTACGTTAGGAGGTTAGGGTAAGATGGTTAGGATAGGTTCAAATATAGATAAGAGGTTTTATGGGTTTATAATAAGTCTTGATGGGTAATTATTATTTACCAAGGGTGAAATATGGTTTATGAGGTGAGTAGGGTGACTTAGGTAATGTTTGCGGTGATAAGTTTAGTGGAATAATGTATGTATGTGGAGTGTATGCAGTGACAAAAACCTAGTGTCTACATTTTCCCCTTTTGTCGAGTGGTTTGTGATGGAAAAAATGTTAGAAAAAAATGGTTTATGATGGTTAACTTTGTGCTTGGATGGGTGATTAAGACAAAGGAAAATGATTTCCAGATTGATTAAGTTGATTGGATGAGATATGTTTGTTTTGACATGTGTGTTTCATTATGAGTTTCCCCAAGACAAGGTTTAGAATTAAAAATGTGGTTCTACCATGGAATCAAATCATAGGGGAAGCAAAGGGTTCATTTCCTATAGACGTATGATTCACAGGAAGAAAATTTGGTTGCAAAGGTGGGATTTTTAAACTAAGGAGTCAAGTGATAGGGGAACTAATGTGTTTCCATATTGTAGAAATATGACTTACTAGTGCCGAGGAAAAACAAATCCAATATGGATTTTGACAAAGGTAAGGTTTTGACTAATTGTGTTGCATAATCAAGGTAGTATTTGATTTGATTGATTATTTTATTGATGTTGTAAAGGTTTTGGGACCTCAACGGAGGCACATGTTGGAAAAATGTGCTATTTTGATGAATATGATAGGTTCGAATTACTTGGATGTTTTAAAAGTTGTGTTTTGATAATTTGAAGAGAATCACAAGAGATTTAAGGAAATCACCAATGATTCTGGGTGGGAAATGTTTTCCTATAAATAGTCAGTTTTACCATGTATATTCATTTTTACCATGAGATTTGAGAGATTTAGAGCTTTGGTTTTGTGAATTTTTACTAAAAATTTGAAAATGGAGGGTGCTTTGAAGCATCTAGGAGGTAGAGGAGGCCCACCTTAAGAGAGGTAAGTACCATTTTTAATGTTTTTATTCATTTTTTAATTTTTTAGATTTTTAGGCCCACGTCAAGACATAATTTTCAAGTTTCTAAATCACCAACAATTTTGGCAAATCATATGCGATTATGGGAAACACCAACAATTATGGGAAATCATTGGTGACTAGTGTTATTTTTGTTTTCATGTTATAATTTGATGAAATTTTGATTAAATGGTATTCCAATGGATGTTTTGTGTGTTTTTGGATGTAGGCGAGAGATAAATTGACTATCCGAGATAGGATTCCTCTAATTTTAGATTATGTACAATCCTCTTTATCGATGATGACATGACTCACTTAGAGTATGTTTGTTTGGGTGTGATGTGCCATTAAAGGTAGATCCATAGGCATCGGGGATTTTTGTTTGCACTATATTGAGAGATGGGACCATATAGCATGTACATTTTGGTTACCAATGTGTGAGATGACCATCACCATGAGGACATACACATGATTGTGAGATTAACCATCTAGTGGGAGGGGATTTAATTGATGGATGAGATAGATGGATAAGGAGTGATGAGGAGATTATATGATGGTGATGCAGATGGGATATAATTATTGTCACCTGGTTTTTCATACAAGGATTTGTATAGTCTTGATATGGAGGGTCATTCTTTGATGACTTTGATGATTATCAAGATCAATTGTTATTATTTTCCTAACTCTATTGGGGGTCGGTTTTCATGGTTGATGATGTGTATGTTAGCTTATATGATGAATTAGAGGACTATTTTTACATGTGCCTTTGCTTTAATTTCTCGAAATTACAGGAGTTATGGGCATGAATGATAGGGAAGAGGTTTAGGATTGATGTGGGTTTATTATTATAGTGCTAGGTATACAAGAACATTGTAGTGGCTCGGTCTAGGGGTCTACCGCGAGGGAGGCTTAGGGGTGTTGGATGAGAAAATTGGGCTTTCTCAATGGTGATCGATAGAGGAGATACATGACTCGGCGTGTAGAGAGGAGCATTATCGACATCTCCTTATTGGATTATAGGATAGGGATGTGATATGGAGACCATATATTGGGTTTCTAGCATAGCAGGGGGAGGAGGGTGAGCTTACAACCACCTAACATGATATGTGGGTACATATTCAATGGCTAGGGGAGTGGGAGATGATTATATTTGGTCACATTAGGAGATAGTTTAGACTTATTCAATATTTTGCAAAGGAAGCCATGGACTATAGGCATGATGATGCAGATGTGAATACGTTGTTGTTAGTTGTTATAGTGATTCAAGCCATCATTGATGAAGAGGGGGAAATGGGGTGGATGACCATGTTATTCCCATGGAGGTAGATGATGTTGGGGTTACAGAGGCATATGCTACATGGTGATAGGATTAGTTTACCATGGTGGATAAATGAGTATGATCTTGTGTAGAGGAAGCATATCGTAGTAGTAGTAGGTGAGGGTGGAGAGGGTAAGGGTGCTGGTGGTGGTGATGACATTGGAGAAATAGAGGCTACAATTGATCGATTAGAGCTCGAGAAGGTTGCATTATTGGCTAAATGAGATACATTGACTTCCGAGAGGGATGGTTTAGTGGGTGAGTGGGATGGATTGATTCAAGTGGCGGTGTGAAGGTGGAGATGATACATGCCATAACAGATAAATGATAGATATAAGAAGCACAGAGAGGTCTTGAGAAAGTCCCTTGTATCACAGGTACTTCCATTTTAGGGGCTGAGGTAGAGGTAGTGAAAGGTCGATCCAAAGTGGGTCGAGATGGGACGACCGTATAGTATGAGCATGGCAAAATATTAATTGCTATGTGATGAGCTATGATATTATGAGGAGATAGTGCATAAGAGGTTGTCAAATGAGTCGTGTTATGTCATGTACTAGGATCAAAGATGAGAAGCACCATTGGGGAGTGTGGCGGGTGTGGGATAGCCACTATGGTGTCTAGATGGGGGCGGTCCTAGTAGAGTACCAAATGGCAATGAGGGAGGTGATCGGGGAGTAGCACCCGTGGAGGTATATGGTTGATGGATATTCATTCACTATATAGATGATAATTTTGATATACAAGGATTTGAGACTCGATGATGTATAGTGACACATTGATATGATATATATATATACACACACATGATTTTGATTTTTATCTATATATTGATTTATTTTAGTGTGATTCTTAAATGTGATAATGTAGTATTTAGATGTGATCATGATGTTTGGATAAATAAATGTTTATAAATGTTTTGATTATACCGATGTGATGTTGAGATGGAGTAATGTTGAAATAATGGTTTCATGTGACATTATATATATTTAATTGCGGTGTGACTTTAATGTGTGTTAAAATGTATTCTAATCATGGGTGGGAATAAAATGTGAACTATTTTGATTTGGTATTAGATTTGGTACATATGTGATGGTAAATTTTACAATGAAATATTTTCCACTTCTTGGCTTTGTAACAGATGTTAATACATGACTAAAAATGAGTAGTCACATGTATGATCTTGAACACAAATGAAATATACATGTATACCTTATTAGTACATGGGAAGGGTTGACATATGTAGGTTGTGCAGGAGAGTAGGTTATCATTTTTAATGGCTTCGTGAGCTCATACCACGCTTACATATTTCATTTTGACTCAATTTGATCAATGAAGGAAGTTTTCTCTAATGGTAAAGTTGATCGATGCAAGAAAATTTCCTAGGATTCTTTCGATATTTTGATTTTTTTAAGGCTAGTCAATGGGGAAGCCTATTTACAATGAAAATGGTAGCCATCATTTGAGGGAGTGATCTACATTTTTTAAATTTTGATTTCTTTCTTTATGATAGTTGTCCTTCGAGGATCGGTATATAACTTTGATAGACAATTATCCTTTGAGGGATTAGTTTGCTTTCCATTTTTAAATGATTTTGATATTTGATATTTTTCCTTCAATGCATTAGTTTATTTATTTTGATAATATGCATCCATGGATATTTTGAATTTATTTTTATTATGAGGGTAGGCCCTTTATACCATTTCAAGGAGGGGAAAAGATGTGTGCATAGACTACATATGTGTGTCCCTTAACATGTTATTTGTTGGCGAAAAATTTGGATGGACATGATGATTATGGGGTTCGTAGTAAGGAGGAACTTATCCATCTCAAAGATGCAATGAGAAAAATTTTGGTTCTCGTCTTTAAGTTTCGAGGATAGTTACAGTAAACTACATGCTTTCAAATCATTACAATGATGAAATGATGGGATCGTGGTGGAATAATATCTTTGATGTGACTATTGTCATGATGATGGATGTGTTAATAGTAGAAAGGCCAAAATTTCAAGGAATTCAAAGGTTCATTTTTAGGTGTACTATCAAGGGAGGCTAGATGGTAATCTCCTAACCCATACTTGTGAGTAATGACATATGTACCAATCCAGTTAGGGGTAAACTTTCCATGTTTCTTCCTTTACAGAGTAGTGACATTTTAATTTTCCTTGAGAACAATATAACCTATAATAAAGTCACATTATTTGACATGTTTTTATACGTGTGCTTGATAGACATGTTGGTGTTTCATGGATATTAGGTGATACTCATCTAAAATACCTAATTGTGCTTAGATGTTCTTGATAATAATCCTCCTTAGGGATAAAGTATCTAAGGGATATGCATGGTGATGAGATTTAAAATTCAAGGGGTAAGCTACCTCAAGGCTATAGACAAGAGAAAAGGGTGTATCTCTTGTATGAGTATGGATGCTAGTTCCAAAATCCCAAAGAGTAAATGGAATTTGAAGATACCAATTCATGCCTACTTGATTGATGGTTTTCATAATAATTTTGTTAATTTTTTTGTTAGAATCCTCTACTTTTCCATTTTCTTGTGTATAATTATGTAACAAGAAGCTTAGTTTAATGTTGAATGCATTACATAATTTGATAACTTCTTAATTCTTGAAATATTTTCCATTATCGGTGGTAGCTTGTGATGGATACTAAAGCGACATATGATATACTGGTAGATGAATTTGATTATTTTTTATGTTTTAGTACAAACCAGAGAGAATAAAGTCTACCCATTTAGTGAAGTATTCAATAGTTGTGATAATAGAGTGATGTCATTGTGATGAACAAGGGTTGATGAGGTAAATAACCCCCAATGCGAGAATGGCCATAAATTTTGAGAGGGATGTGATCACATTACTAGGAATGTGAGTGAGATTGGAACTTTGTTAGAAATTAATGCATTTAATGACATACATTTAGTAATATTGATTGAGGGTAGGTCAGTAATAGCCCATTCATAGGACACATTTAGTGATATTCATATTGTTACAAAGTGTCCTCCGCATATGTCGTCATGGATTTAATAGATTCATGATATTTGAGACATATTAACAAGAGGCCA
Organism: Taxus wallichiana var. yunnanensis; assembly: GCA_018340775.1. Classification (NCBI taxonomy): domain Eukaryota; kingdom Viridiplantae; phylum Streptophyta; class Pinopsida; order Cupressales; family Taxaceae; genus Taxus; species Taxus wallichiana. Next base: position 760,364,661 of record CM031240.1, read on the forward strand.
CCAAATCCACGCTTGTATAGAAAACCACCTACGATGACATATCGGGTAGTGCGTTGAAGAAAACATCACTTAGCATTTTTAGAGAAGTCGAAGAGAATTTTTATTTCGAGAGATCTAGTAAAATGTTTGAGTATACCAAATATCTATTGGATTGTTTTTATTAGGTTAACAGAGGGGATTTCATTATTGTGGGATGGTTGATCAAGTATGTGCACAATAACAAATAATTTTGAATCGTCAGTTGATAGGGGGATGAGGGATGCAAGAGAATCCATGGTGTCCACAAATTTGTTAGAATATTGTGGATCTATTTGGATGGTGTAACGATTAAAGGCTTTTAAGATGAATTCAAAAATGGTTTTATATTTTTATAGAATCTCATTTTTACATTGATAAATTCCTTTGATCTAATTGATGTTAAGCTATGAATCTTCGTAGATGTTCAAAATTTAGTATGACGGTGGTTTGGAGATCTATGATTAGAGATTCATATTCTATCATGTTATTTGTACACTTAAAATTTAGTTTGAAGCACGAGAGGGATAGGGGTCCCCAGAGAGAGGTATGATGATGATGCTAACACCTACCCCTTACCGACACTTAGATCCAATAAATAAAATTGTCATTTTTATAGGAATATGTTTGTGATAAATAGTGTTGATATATTTTTCAGGGAATTATTCATGAAGTGATTGATTATCCAAAAGGGTGGCTATGACGAGATGATCGGTGATGGTGTTTCTCTTAATAGACTTTTGCAAAATGAATTCAAGCTAAAAACAATCATGAGCATGAACCACCAAGTGATGCGGTCATTGTGATATGGTTTTGAGTACATGGTTTTGAGAGGATTGAATCTTGTAATGATGTAAGTGTTGTGATTAAGTAGATAATGATGGAGTTTAGATGTTGCGAAAGAACAAGGAACAACACAACTTTTTGGTTTCAGATATAATGAGTCTTGTAGTCATGGAGAGTCTATATTATATAATAAATGGTTTTTTCATGAATTTATTTATCTCGATGAGTGAGCATGTAACCCAAGGCATGATTATTATTAGATATGTAGAGGTAGAATGACTCACCCTCACATAGAGGCATAGTCATAGGTGGTGCTAGGAGGTATTGTTTGAGGTTGTTGAAGGCCTATTAGCAATTGTGATCCCATTTAAAAGGAATTTCCTTGCGGAGGAGATGATTAAAAGGATGACAATAATTTGAGAGTTGTGAGATGAAAAAATGGATCGATTGAAGTCTACGTTAAAGGTTGTGAATTTGTTTTAGATTTGCGTAGGAGGCATTTCAATGATGGATTTGATTTTGGTGGGGTCTACTTCAATGCTTTGAATAAAAATAATGAAAACTAATATTTTTATAGTGAGAACACAAAATACACACATAGTGGGGTTAAGATGAATAAATTACTAGATAATACGGGAAACAATTGTTTCTAGGACAACTAGATGATCCATGTCATCATTGTAGCCTTATATGGTTTTATGGATAAGATTGTGGAAAATATATGTCATTTCAAATTGAAATGTGGCCTCGTCATTTTAAAGTCTAAAGGACATTACTTGATAATAGAAATTACCCCAAGGAGTAATGAAGTATGTTTTGTGTTGGTTGTCTATGGTGATGATAATTTCATTATAGCTAGAGAATTCATCCATAAGGGAGAGCATTTCATGGTTGTGATGAGATTGAGTTAATTGAATTTGGGAGAGGAAAGTCACCTTTCATACAAGAAAGGTTAAGGTTTCAGAATTTGGTACAAATGCGTAACTTTCCCGAGGATTTAGTTACACACACAATATTAGAGACACATTTTAGATATTAAATAGGTATGATGAAATTAGCAGAGTAGAGACGTTGTAACTTTTCTTTGATTGGAAGATCTATGTGAGGGTGAATCCATAGATTTTTTTATAAGCTTAGTGTTAGGATAAGTGATGATGTTGTGAACAACAATGTTAGGCTCAATACCCAACGTGTTGTTATATAACCATGAGAAGGCTTGGCTATATTTGATAAGGAATGCAGAAAGTATTCTAATTCTTGTGAATCTAAATATTGACCAACTTTGACTATGTGATGATCCATTGGAGTCCCTATATTAACATCAACAATGGATTCATTGAGAAGTGTTGATGAGTCACATGGCATAATTTTTTGAAGATAATGGTCTTCTTCCCCATATAAGAGAGGATGGATTGGTCGTTGTGGCTTTGAAGAATGTCAATGATAGGGGAATATTCTTCCATCATTTTAGGTAAAATGAGCGAAAGGTTTCAAAGATACCATGATTAGTTTGATAATTTAATGGTCCTAAGGTGATAGTGTTGACTAAAAAAAGTTAGATGGGATTGAAATGGTGTCATATGTACACATGGGATCATCCCGTGTAGATGGGTAAGGTGCTTTTGGTTCTTATGGATTTAGATGTGGTGCTTGTGGAGGACTATAAGGCTAGTTTTTCAAAACCTAACCCGTATTTTTTCGGTTTACAATAATGATCAAGGATTAAATTGTGGATTCCTTGTTAGTAATTTCTAAGTATAAATCATTTTAATGTGTAATGATGGAGGTACATTTGTGTGAAGAATTGGTTATATAGGAATGTGAAGTTTGATATGAATGGTTTTTTGTGGCACCGATTAGTAAGACATGGAGAAGGGAAAGTGATACCTCCATAGATGAGGTTTGTTTTGAGATGTGGTGGACTGAAGTAGATAATATCTTCGACATTAGGTTCATACATATGTTGCTTTTGGGTATTTCATATGTCTTAGGCATAGGAATATAATTAAGTGTAAGAAGGAGATACTCCCCTAGTGAAAGGTGTTGCATGATGATGTTGTCGAAGGAAGTGTTATTAGTTAGCTTTGATGATTCAGCATATAAATTAGTAGAGGCTTCATTAGAGGATCTTGAGTTCGATTTTGGGACAAGCATGTCATTTAATCAATGTGTCATGTGACATGCTTTGAAGGGGTTTGATCAAACAGTGAAGTTTCTTCCCTCATGTTCATATTTGAGAAAGTGATGGAGAGTTGATGGGATACAATTCATAGTGCATACTAGGGTCGACCTAATAAAATGTTATATTAAAACCACCTTGTACCGATAGAAGAGTTCATGAAGGGTTTTAACGTCGGCCTTGATTGGTAAAATGGTTGTTCCTAGTGTGGGTGCAATGGTTTCATTGAAAGCTCATAGTACGGATGGTGAATGGGAAATGATGGTGTTGGGTAGTTGAATTTGATCAAAGGCATGTGATAATATAATGTTAGTTACAGCATCGTTATTGATCATAACTCTCTTAATGAGAGTATCATCAATGTGGTGGTGATGAACAATGGAATGTCATGGTCCTCTGGTTGTAATGATGGGATTTTATAGCTATCAAAAGAGACAAGTGGAAGACATTTTGATCATACTTGATTAAGTTTACAAATGGTTATGGATCATCTAAGGGTATCGATATATATTGGAGTGCTTTGATCATAACTTTTCGATGTTGTGGTGAGGTTTATACAAGCTCGTAAAGGGACATTTTTACTGAAATTTGTTGAAGTTGTTAGATAATGGTATTTTGTATGGAATTTTTTTATTTAGTTTGTGTAGTGAAAGGATGGATACCTTAGCCTTGGTAGTTAGTGTTAGATTAGATGACTTGGGAGTGAGAGAGATGGATACCTTGTACTTTATTTTATTTGAAGTCTTAGGTTCATGGGTACATGTTCTAATAGTGATACATACTACATCAATTTGATGAAGAGGGGATTTATTAGAAGAGTCCCCACCTTTAGTATATGTGGGTGATGGTTTAGATGTAGTATTCATAGGTCTCAAATATGTTGTATTTTATTTTTCTAGATCTATAGAGAGAATTCCGTTGTTGGTAAGGCTTCAAATGGTAGCGTGAAGGGATTTATAGTTGTTTATGGAATGTCCTGATGTATGATGATCTAATCACAAAAGGCTTTAAATTATTCCAAGAGGGTTTCCACCCTCAAGAGACAGATGGATTAAATGGTTACTACATAATGTCCTTTTAAGGAGAAGGTTGAGGGAACCGATGGTTCTTTTGATGATATGGGTGTTGAAGGGGCCATTTTCTTTGCAAAAATTCTAGGTGCCTGATGGGGAATGATTATAGAATTTGTGATGGTGACTAAATTTTTGATAAGGGGTGCGGCCCTAAGATAGAAGTCATTGACTTTGGATTTTGTGTTGAGGAGGTAAGATGATCACATGATATGATTGTCACATTTTTATACGAATCGATGTTCAATCACATAACATAATTTTTAATATCATGCACGTAATGTTGAGTGACATGGTCATTGTAAGAGCTTTTCACATATTGTAAGATGGGTTTCTTTTCTAAAACTTGTGAAGATATTATAGATGAGTTTGAAGAGGATGAGATAGATGTCGATGGATTTGTGATATTATTGGCGACAATAATACTAGTATACGTACACGATTCTATGGGTTCTTCTGGTGTGGAAACACAAGGTGTAGTGGATGATTCATTTGTTATTTTTATGACAAAATCATTTATGGATGATTCAGATGGTGCTTCTATGATGGGAGCACTAGACACTGAGGGTATGGATGATTGATCTTTGATTGTGTTGATAGTGTGATGAGAGTGAATGATATTAGACTGTGGTTGACTGGTGGATGGGGAATGGTTTGGAAAGGGTTGTTTAAAAACTTCTAAATTCTGATTTGGAGGTGCATTTGGGTTATCCAATTATAACTCACCTTTATCAATAAGATATTGAATGATATTTTAGAATAAATGACACCATTCTATGTCATGGAATTTGACCCTATGGTATTTTAAGTAATCATTCTATCGATACCAAGAGGGTTTTGAAATAGATGAATCAATAAGGTGGATGGTATAAAGGGTGATCATACATTTAGCCAAGAGTTTAGTGAAGAATGCATTATAGGATTCACAAATAGTTATGTAATTGCATTATAAATGGGTGTGTTTAGAGGTCGCACGTTCTTTAGAATCATTCTTTACAATGACCGTGTTTGTTAATGTCATACATTTATCATGGACAGAGGATGGTTTGAACAAAGAATCAGGTTTAGGATTCTCTAATTTGAGTTTGATCCTTCCTTATTCGAGAGAAAGAAGTAATGGATTTGCAATGTGGATGATATATCCTTAGCACAAGAGTGAGAAAATAACTCAATTAATTCATTTTGTGGGAGGTAAGAGGATAATCTGGTTAATAATTCCCCTTTGATGGGTGGTGAAATGTATGATAGAATCATCTTCAAATTGCTTAATGGCATATAGATCGGTGATACTAACTTTATGAGTGATGTTAATTAATAAGTTTTCTAAGAATATTTGTGCAAGTTATGTGAATGAGAAAATTGAGTACTTGGCAAATACTATTGTACCAATATTAGATAGGTCCAGCTAGAGACATGGGGAATGTTATCGTATAAGGTCCTAGTTGTGTGTAATGAGATAAAAAGCATGTCGGAAGGCCCAAATGTGTTGTTAAGGGTCTTCTTTGCTGTAGAATTTGAGGAACTTAGGTAGTTCCCAATGTGGAGGATATGCTTTATATGGTATGGATGGATGGATGGGTTCATTGTAGATTTGTTCGTAAAGATAGAGTGTTCTTAGGACCCATGGAGGAAGATTCAAGACTAGATATCTTCTTCAAATAATTACTAAAAGGGATATTCTTATGATGGTTATTGCTAAGGATTAAATGAAGAAGGGCTTGGTTGATTATATATGGGTGGGTTTGGTTACTAGTATGGATGGTATGGAAAAGGGATATTATGTTGGAGAGGGGTCTTCATAAGCATATTATATGTGGGTTGCGAGACTATGGGTTGTGAATATTGGATGTATTGACATTTGATAGGCATAGATGTTTTTGACATGGGTTCCGAGTGTTGGGGTATATATTGGAAGCGGATTGAAGTGTGGATGAAAGATTGATATTGTTGAGGTATGTGTTGGAAGGAAATATAAGTGTGGATAAGAGGTTGATATTGTTGAGGTGTGTGCTTTGAGAGAACATTTGTGAAGTAGGGTTAGTTCATAACTTCTCGTAAAGAGAGCTCGATACTAGAGACGACACTTTTATTAATGAATGGTGTTGATGTTGGGATATACTGAACACATTTTGAATAGATTATGTAGGTTTTAAGATGGAATAGGTTGGTACATACTAATTGGGATGGGTATTGATATTGTAGGGGTTTTTGATAGTAGAAGAAACTAAAGAGCAATACTTAGATGAGGATGCATTGGTGTTGTTTTGGTATGTTGTAGATCTAAATGAGGGATTTGGCGAGGATGGTCATTATTGATTAGATGTGTCTTGTGATGAAACAATTTTAAGGTAAAAAGTGATGATGGGGGCTGAAGACGTGGGATTAGATGTTTCTAATCCATTGACATGGGATAGGTATGGATTTGTTGGATGAGAAACTCCCGGTTATGATAAATAAGCTAGCAAAAGTTGTAAGTTGTGTTGGTCACAGGAGTCATTTTTCATGTGTGGATTATTAAAGGTATTCCTAGGAAGCTAAGTAAGCATTGAGGGTAATAGGGTTTCAAATCGAGATATCGGTGAAGACCGGATCCCCACTATTGAAGAAATGAGGACTAGGTTAATTGGTAATTTCTTATTTGATGATTAACTACTACGAGAATGTGGGGGTTCTTGATTTTTTTATGGTGATAAATGTTGATTCACAATACGAGGGATGTCGTCAAGGTAAAACTATATTTTTCCAAGGATTTTTGTAGACGTTTAACCATGTTTTTCATAAATTTTTGATGGGGTTGTTGTCAGGTTAAGACCATGAAAAACAACACTAAAGGAAAAAAAATATAGAGAGTTAATTAGAATCAAGCAAGCAAATCACATAAGAGAATTTTATTATCTTGATTAAGTTAAAATAAATTGAAATGTTAAAAATGGTTAATGAGGTCCTAGGAAATGGAAATCTATAGATGGTTTTAGGTGACGTTAAAGGTTAGACTCCTTGATATACCTGAAGGTACATAAAGCCCAAATCTATGTTGGTGTCAGTACGAGACGTGGTATTGGGGCCTACCCCCTCACTTCACATCCCCATAATGATAATGGTGTCAAAAGTGCTTAGACAATATAGCACCCACCAAATTATTTATACTCGACAAGAAAAACGAGTCGACTTATCCTTTGGTGATGAAATCCAAGTAGGTATACCATGGTAGTGTTGGAACTTTGTCATTTTCATAAGTGTTTTCAATGATATCAAGATGCATTGATGGAAAAAGCGTTAATTAGTAAAGTGATCAAGCGAGAAAGATGAAGGCTGATTGGTAGTGTCAATTCACGAGGATTCGGATGGTCAAGGATAAGTTATATGGGACTTATTCAGTTTTTTGCATGCCAAAAATATGAGAAGATAGCTGCCAAAAAATTGAAGAAACCACGAAACTCTAGAAGGAGCCACAAAAGATTAGTGAATGCCGCAGTAAAGGGATGAAATCGCAAAGCAAAAATAAGATAAATAATGAGCCACAAGTGAAAAAGGTGAAGCCACAAACAAGAAGGAAGAGCTGCGGAAGTGTGAATAGTATCAAGGTAAAGTCATGAGACTAAGGAAACATGAGAAATCTACGCATAAAGGCAAAATCCACAAAGAACCATAAAAACGATACGAGATAGAAGATAGCAAGAGTGGAGAATAATAAAAACACAGGAAGAAGTATAAATTTGCAGACATGGGACAACTCCGCATAAAGGAAGAAAATAAGGAGGAAATGTGAAAAGAATTGAAAAATATGTGAAGAAAAATAAAAAATATGTGGATAACTTAAAATCCTCCATGAAAGGATAAATGTCGTAGGTCAAAGGATAGAGCCACGATACAAAGGAAATAGTCAAAGAAGTTAAGAGAAGCTATAGATTGAACAAATATGAACTAGACAGAGCTCGAGGACAATCAAATTGATTTTAACATGGACAAGTGAGTTTTTTTCTCCAAAATCGATGGTGATTTGATTATTTGGTGATTTTGGTTGAGTATACTACTTGAGGAAGAACGAAGAAATCTAATGTTCCAACTATCAATATTTAATTCTCTTTGAATTTAAGGAAATGTAGTTACATTATCTATGTAACTCCTAATTTCAAGGTGAAATAAAATTTTAAAAAAGAAATTGGCTCACATATCTTGATTACATTGGAAATCCTAAAAATATGAGAAATCTATTTTTAGGTATCGTCTCATAAATAATTTCTAAACATACATAAAAATGGTGAAGTCAAGCCGAACATAGTAAGAACAAACCTAGAGTTAGCTATGTTCATTTAATGGACCAGATTTTAGGCTACATAGAAGGAAAGAATGCATGACATGCCAAAGGAAGCATTGGAATGGTTCGATTGACTATATAGAAGAAATTTGATATTAATATGGTTATTGCTCGAAATAAAATAATGCAATAGAGTTGAAAGATCAATAGAAGAAGGGCTACTCAAGTGAGAAGACGATGCAATCAAGATAAGAAAGAGTGATAGAAAGAAAAGAGAGAGGAAAGAGGAGAGTAGACAAATGAAGTATTGAAGAATTAGATGAGAAGAGCATTAATGCGGAAGATTGATTGAGCAAGAGAGTTTGAATCAAATGAGTATAAGAGAGTGATAGAAAGAACACAGACAGATACAGAAAATTGATCATAATCCATTGTGTAGAAATTTTTTGTAACTAGATGATCAAAATTTGTATGTAAAATAAGTCTAAGTTGTAGCTTAGCATATTTAGGGGGTTGTAGCCTCCTTGTGGGTAGGTTCCTACAAAAGATCAGTTGTAGCTGATTAAATTAGGGGTTGGTGCTCCTTGCAAGTTGGTGCTTGCTAAAATTTGTTGAGTAGTGTTAGAGTAGGTATTTACCTTAGCTCATGTTCACCTAGGTACATTATTTACCTTTATTGTATTTATCCTCACCCACTTATGTGTGTGGATATTTATTTTATCTTATTTAGATAGTAGGAAGATATTATCTAGTTGTTAGGTATAGTTCTTTCCTTGATCTATGGTATTGACTAGATCTTTGATGACTACTTAGTTCCTTGATCTATGGTATTGACTATATTTTTAATGACTAGTTCTTTCCTTGATCTATGGTATTGACTAGATATTTGATGACTAGCTCTTTCTCAAATCTATAGTCTTGACTAGTTCTTTGATGAATAGTTATTTTCTTGATTTATGGCTTGATCTACAACCTTGGCTGGTTCTTAGATTGTTATTCCTTGCATATATAAGAAATGTCCATTCTCATTGTACTCATATATACGAGAGTTATATAATAAAGTTTGATATTAATATTCTTTGTTTTTAAATTATTTTGTAAAGTTATTCTGGTGAATTTCTTTCAACTTATCAAGTGTGGTGTGCTATGAGCATCTGAGATCTTCACGGCTTGGAATGATCTTATTATTGTTCTTTTCATGGTATTAGAGTGATAGATGATGTAGACATCCATCTTCTATTTTTCATTTGCAAGCAAGGGTTTATTGTTTTTATGTATTTAGAATTTGTTAGAACTTTTCTGCAACATGCATTTTTATGCAAAATAGAGTGCACCATTAGATTTGGAAGGTGCCAAAACCCTATAATTAACTATAAACTTGACCATGTTTTGAGACAGTCAAATATGGACATTTTAAGGGTTTTTTGGCACATTTCTTTAAAAATCTATACAATTATGTACAACAAAAAATTGACACAAAAATTATATCATCTTTCTAGGGTTTTTCAGAAACTTTCTGGGTTTCTCTCTATTTTTTTGATATAGGTGCCAGAAAAAGAGATATTTGCAGTCTAAGTTTGTATTAACAATTGTACTTTTTGGGTGCATTATTTTATCCACTAGATGTAGAGATATACCCTCTGGATGCATTAGTTTATCCATTGAATATAAGTGTGTACCTTCGGATGCGTTCTTTTATCCACTAGATATAGACATGTACCTTCCGGATGCGTTATTTTACCCTTTGTATATTTCATGCGACTATAGTATTTTATCCAGATGCAGATCTTTACCTTCCTGGTGCATTCTTTTATCCATTGTATATAGATGTGTACCCTCCGGATGTAATGATTTACCCTCTAGACATTTAGGTTTTTGGCACAGGATTTGATCCTTTTTCACAAGCTTGTATCATGTGGATGCACTCTTTAACCATTTGGAATTTTTGGTGTCACGTGTACTTAAAAAAATCAACATTAAAATATTATTTTTTAATAACAAAACCTTCTAGAGCTTATAACTTTTGATCCAGAGCTCATATTAAGGTTATCTTTTGCTTTAAATTATGTATTTTTTTGAGATATATGCATTGGTGACATTTTTATACACATATCTAAAATGTAAAAGGTACTTTTATCACTATAATATTTTCATGCACTCAATTATAAAGTGTCAAATTTGGGGGTGTTGTAATCACTTGTGGATGCAATTTCGGTTGAGCCCGACATCCTAAAATTTTGGGTGTTGCATTCGATATCTATCATGGATTCTCGAGAATGATGTTTTTTTCTCTCGAAGTGTGTAGACTTTAGGAGGATATGGTCAAATTTATGGAACAAAATCAATCACTTAAAAAGTAAAACTATCTTCTTCATAACCTCATTTATTATAACGATACACTAATACACTCCCTCCTGAATAGAAACTTTCTCACTTAAAACATCTCCATCATATTGTTGATACCATATCCATGCTCTTAGTCCACTTACAGCTATTTCTCCTATACCCACTATCCTTGATCTATCATTTTGAACTCCGCTCCTGCTCCTGATGCTCCTAAGCCTATTAGGATTGTTAATGCATGTTCTTATGTGTTTGTGCCTATTGCATTGCGATTACACACTATGAGTATCCCACATCATCTCATTCTACTCACATGTATGGCTCTTTTGATAATCATACCACCGCATTCCATTCTCACATGCTCCATTCTATGGGTTTTACTAGCGGAGGTATCGAAGACATTCACAAGGTATTACTTCTCCTATTACACATGTTAAATGGAATTCTCGCCATGGTATTGGTTTTTGAGTAGGTACTTCATTGGGATCACACTTTGATAGAGCTCCTATTTTTTTTACTTGACTCTTTCCAAGGATCATGAGGTACACATGAGTTTTGTACCTTCACTCAGGCTTGAGAAACCTGAGATTTCAGCTTTTAGACATGATCAACTTGACACACATATTTATGTTCCTTTGCATGCACCCATTGTGCATTTTTCACCACGTCATATGAAATCATCTTCTTCATCTATTCATGTTGATTTAGGGTGGATATGTGATCACTCGTGATGGCAACATAGACATTCCATAGAGGACTTTATAGGTGTGGATCCTCCATCATTCAGCCTTTTGCTTCACTTTCTACACCTTCTACATTGTAATTATCCTTGTTTTGAGCATTTTTATTTAGTAGGTGTAATATATCTCTCTTTCTTTTTGAGATATTTTTATCTGTATTTTTAACACTTTTGGCATGTTGATAGTCTCTCTTATGGGGGAGTTATTTTGGTGAAGCCCAGTGTTAGTTTTTAGTGTTCAAGTAGTTTTTGACAACTCATATAGATTTGTAGCATTATTCCACCCATTCAATAGTATGGTAGGGTGTTGTGTTGATCCTGCTTCTTTGGGTTTTGTGTCATTTCCTTGTTACCTTGACTCTTCTTGGATCATGGCACTCCTATTTCTTTAGATCTTATGTCATTTCATTTTTTCTTGGATTGTGGCACACCTATTTACATCAGTTGATCGAATTATGTTTGGTGTTTTTTTGCACTTTCGACACCACTCCATTGTGATCTCCTTGTATGGATTTATAATGGTGAAGCCCAGTGTTAGTTGGTTTTGTATTACCCTTGACTGTTGCTATTTTCCTCCTTTGCATTCAAGTGTTGATATGTGATTTTCCTTATAAGAATATGTTCTTCTGGTTTTTAGAAATCATGCTTGATATGGATAAGTCTTTTCTACTCTTAAGATCCTTTGATCAAATTGGTATGACTTCTCTGAATTCATTTTTCACTTCTGGTAGGTGGTTTGCAATCTAGTTTAAGAGTTGTAAACTTGTCTTTTATCCGACTCATCCTTGGATCAATTTCAGTGATCCAAGGAATGTTTTAAAATTGCTCATTGAATGAATGGTAAAATCGACATTTCATGTGTTAAGCTACACACTGGACTGAACTTTTTGTTGCAAGTTCTTTGACTTCTATGTGAATGCACTTCCATTCAGTAGGTTGTTTGGCTTGGGTCTTGAAGATCGACCAAGATAGGTCATTATTGATAAAAATAGGCATGCAGCCTGAACATGGCATAAGGGATATCCAGGACCCTATTGAGGTTTGATTTACGGAATCCTAAGCTAGGTGAAAGTATTTCCTACCTAAGCTATGTTACTTGATACAATTTTGTTTCTAACCTAAACTAGTACTAAAGAATTAGAAGGGTTGCTAGGTATAAAAACTAGAACCTAACACTACAAGGTTATTTAGTGATCTAACCTAGTTTCTAAAAGCTATTGTATTTTGATTACTTACCTATGTGGAGTTATCTAACCTAATTGCTAAGGACCTATGTTAGGGGTTAGTGGTTAGTGTTATATCCTAAGGTATAAACTTTAACCTACCTAAGATCTAACCTAAGCCAGTAATCTACCCTAAACTAATGGCATGAAGGGGAACCTAAAGGGTCGCATACACATTGGCGATGGGTTCCAAGGCATTTATGAAGATGATAAGGTTTATTAAATCCTATGGACTGCCAACTTTGGCAGGGGCTAGTTTGGTTGGTAGAGGCCTAGGTGGCAGCATCACTAGAGATGGAAACACATGTTATTTTTGATTTGGAACTCGCCAGACTTGGCAGGTGGTGGCAAGGAAGATTGGGTGGGAGATATGGAATTAATGCAATTAATGAACTTGGTTTCATGAGCCCGAACCACTTTGGTAGGCATGCCAAAGTGAATTTTTGTTTGGTTGTTTCATTTTGCATGCTCTCTATTTTTCTCTCTCCATGCACTCTGGTTTTTCAAACCAGCAGTTTAAACTGCACTGCATGGCTATTTTGGAGGTTTCAAATCTATTTTTTTTTTGTGGAGAGTATATGAGGCATTGTGGAAGAAGTATTTTGTTGTTTGATCTTTCGTGGAGGAAGAAGGGAAGAAGCGAGCTCAGCTAGAAGTCTTCTTCAATTTTTCGGTGACACTATCAGGCATGATAGGCCCTAACTTTTAAAATCTCTTGCTTTTCTCTAAGTGTTTTCATTAAAACAACTTTGCTCTAATGAGCTCTGTGCATTCATGCTTTATCTAGTAAATTGACTTACGGGTTTGTAAACTTGTATTTTGGGTTTTGAAACTGTGTTTTTCATGATTCTATTGGAAGCTTGTTTTGCATGGCCTTTTCCACTAGGAACTGTGCATATTTAAGCAAAAATGGTAACATTGTTTGCTTTTCCAGTGGTTTGAAATTCCTTTATGCGTAAACAAAACTGGTAGCACTGTTATGCTTTTCAGTGGTTGAATTTTTGTTGGTTGCGACTTCATTTGCGACCTTTGAATGTTATAGAGATCTGTTTGTACTCGTTAAGGATTAGTGTTGCAAATTTGTTGTGTTTTATTTACCAAACCGATAAGCAACTCTAGTTCTTATTGATACTTCAAACGGTTCGAGCTATTTGTTGGAAACATGTTTTGATGGATAGAATCATTGCAGTAATTCTTGGCTCCATGGTGTTAACATGTTTTTCATAAGTTATATTTACTTGTGAATTAATCCGTAAATAGCTTGTTTGTATCGCCATGTGGAAACTTTGACTGTTGCAAAGTTGCATGCACAGGTAAAACAATATATGGTTTCATTTTGTATTTCTTCTTGCGAGAAACATTGACTGTTATTGAAACAACATGCACTGGAGAAACCATATATGGTTTAGTTTTGTGTTTTATCCTGCGCACACTTGATTGTCTTGGAACAATATTGAACTTGAAACTTGGGTTTGTTATCTTTGATATTTGGTACTATAATTCGAAGTCTCTTGTCAATGGAAGCATTTCTTCTTACTCCAAACTATATGTAAACAGTTTCATTGCACTCAGTCTGGTCTTACGGTGCTAGTGTATTATGTAATTGTGTTTGTGATATTGATATGCATCATTGTCCAAATCGTTTAATACTTGGTGTTCTTAATTGAAATAAAGACCTGAACATTGTGTTGGTTCAGGTATTATAGTCTTTTGATTATTCAAAAGAAACTATTAAGGGAACAAGTTGTTACCCTAACTTGGTTACATATATTTGAATGGTCTTGATCTTTCAATGACATTTATGCTTTGCATTGCGCTTGGAATTGTAAATGAGTCCTGGACTATATGTATAATTTTTGATGTTTGATCTTGTCTTTTACTGGAAACCCAATCTGTAGTTCTTGTATTGATGAGTGGCATACCGTTGAGACGGTTCTACCTTGTCTGAACTAATGGGAAGGCTTGAGTGTTAGAAATTACTCAGACTCTTACCTCTTGTTGGGTCTAATAAATGTATGTTATGTCTTGGAAGATTGATTGCGATCTAAACTTGATTGTGATTGTGTTGAACTTCACTATTTTCTCTCAGAGTTTAAAAAGGGAAAGTTAATGGTAAGGTTTAATGGAGCTTCACTGTTGATTGTATAGGGTTCTAAGAATGAGCAATGTTAACATGTTTTCTTCTTATCTTGAGGCTGTTCTGGTCCAATGAAAGAATGTTAGGTCTTTAAAGAAATAATCTGTGAATCTTTACCGGCCAGTGCTGTGTATGAGTTTCATTGATACATTGTTCCTAATGGTAAGTAGAATTCATGTATTATAATGGGAAGGTTTAGAAAGGAAGATAGTTTTTAGTATTCTCTTTCTTGAAATGGTCATTGTTCTCTTTCCTTGGAACTCTTGAATGAACTTAAACTGTATGTAGGAGAGGAAGTAAAACTGTTTTATTAAGTTGTAAAGAAATGATTATAAATTGGGATCATTTTCTGTTAGGTCTCCTTTTCTAATTCAGTTGGGTTAAGTTCGTTGGTTGGAACCTCCTGATCTTTATTCTTTTTGGAAAAGACATTCTGTGTTATTAGTCTTGTATACTTGTCATTTGACTGAAATAAAGTGGAAAGAAATTGAAGTTCGATTGGCAAAAGAAATTGTAGATTGTTGTTGACTATTAATCCATCACTTCTTCTTGGATTCCTTTCATTTGGATCTGTTTGATGAATACCTTAAATTGTTAAATTTTAAAGTAGAGTTACTTTTAAGGAACAGTTTAAATCATGATATATATTGTTTTAGCCTTGTTGATGGTTATGTACTTTGGCAAATGGAATGATTTCTCCTTCTTCTTTGCTGGAAAGTTAGTTGAAGCAACCATGAGGGAATATGCTGTAATTACTTTTGTATCTTATAGTAAGGATATAAGTTATATTATATTTGGTAGGTTGGAAATAGTGATATGTTGTGTTTTGTTGGTTGGTAAAGGTAATTGATGGAATCAATTATACTCTGATTTATAGGACAGGTTTTATAGATTATATTTTGTTCCTCTTTTTGTTAAACCTGTTTAGTATTGCTCTTCTTTTATTGTTATTACCTATGCTTGGGGAGTATGAATTACTTGTTGTTCATTAAAGCAGGGTTGTTTTATTGGAACAATTAGTGGAATGCACTTTGTTTTAAGGATTAGTGCTTATCATGCTCAGTTCATTGAACTGACCCGTGCTAGCAATTTTTGCAGATGGACTTCGTAAGTGATAAAAGAAGGCAAAAACTTATATGATGCATTGGCTGATCTAAGTTGATTCTTGTGAAGAATTCTGATATGTTCTTAAGTTGTATTGAAAAAGAAAATTTATTCTCTTTTTAATGAAGGTTGTTGTTATGCAGTATGTATGAAATGCATAAGTTGTAAATGTATAAGTTTTGAAAAGGAAATGTAGAATGAGAATTTACTTGCATGGATTATGTAAATTATCTTGTACTTTGCAAAAGAAATGGAATCCTATTCTGTTGATATTCTTCATGTTATTTATATGTTTCAATGAGTGTTCTTGGATAAGTAGGAAAAAGGGAATTAAAGTATTATCCCTAAACGTGAAGCAACTAAGTAAGTTGCGGATAATCAATGTTCTTATCTAAACAACTCAAATTTTTAAAGTAATGTGTGATGAACTTACAATAAAAACTATGAACTTTGTAAGTGACATAAAGGGGGTGTTAAACCCTAGAACTTAAGAGGAAGTCTCTTCCTCTCTTATGAAAAGTAAGCAAAAAGGGAAATATGAATACAATCATTAGACTACTTTTAATAAAGTCTACTAAGTTACAACCTCGGTGGTTGTTACACTTCCTTGAATAGTAATTCACATTGAAGGAAACTTAAGATGTTGTTGTCCTTAATTATGGGTGGATGTTGTTCAACCAATGTTGGAAAACATCGAAAGCAACCTTAACAAAAGGAAGTTCTGCAAGGGTTATTAGAACCTGATTGGAAAAGAACTTAGGGAGAGTTGGATTAGAGTCTGGAAGGGTTGCTGAAATCTGCCTTTAGGAATCCAAATTAATTAACTTTAATAATCTCCTAAGGGTATGTATATCTCGACGAGGCTGTTTTGTAGGATGCTGGCACATGCTGACTGTAGGGTTGTACCTTTGAGAATATTAGGATCTTCTCAAGGATACAACACTATAGTTGACATGTGGTAACACCCTTCTGCATTGATCGTCTAGATCTACACACTTTTGGACTTGAACTTAGTTTCTCTCCAGGACTGGGTAGTAGTGTAGTTGCGATACGAAGTAGCCCTCTAGGACTCAGGGTATCTTGGCACATAGGGTTGACCTAGGTTGACCCAGTATGCCAATCTATCCTAAGTCTTTGTGAGCTCCTTCCTATCATAACCTACGATGTTAACCAGAACTAGGGATAAACCTTGGGCAAGAGGACTCAGCGAAAGTCAGTAAAGGACATTCTAGATAACAATAGAGTGGGGTGAAGGACGTATTCTAGATTGACAAATATGCCGTCAAGGAATAAGTAATACAAACAATATGTTAAAAATCTTTGGCCAAAGTATCACAAGCTACTAATTGCGTTGTCCTATATCACCTAGTCTAAGGATCATGATGCAGATGAATATTGGTAACAACTATTCAGTTAGGTTCCTTAGACAGATCACTCAATACCCAAAACAGGGTAAGAGAACCATGTATATGTAGTATACAGAAAAGTATTCAATACTTAGTGTTAAACATGAATAGATCGGTAGTTTACTGAGTCATGAAATGAATAGATCGGTAGTTTACCGAGTCATTACAGCTGCATATGGTTATCTGTTATAAGAATGATTGTTTTGGAATGTGTGTTCTAAATTATGTATTTAGAATAGGGAACATTACGCCAAAATTTTTTTATTCCCTTGTTTCTAAAGTCTTAAAATGGGAATGTTACGTTTTTGAGTTTTATGATCGAGAAGTGGATTTAGACCATAGTACATACCAAAATTCTTTAGCATTATACGAATTGTTTTAGCTGAACTTCTTGGGGTGCCTTACAATAGGTTTTTTCTCTCTCTATGTTTTTGTTACTAGTTTTGGGTACCTTACGGTGTCCCTTTTTCCCGGTTATTGTACATGAGTACCTCATCAGGCCTAGTTTTTGGGACTCATACTGTGGATATGCCACTTTTATTTTGGGCCCCTAGCTTCACTTGACGGGGGTGTTAGAGTAGGTATTTACCTTAGCTTATGTTCACCTAGGTACTTTATTTAACTTTATTTTATTTATCGTCACACACTTATATGTGTAGATATTTATTTTATCTTATTTAGATAATAGGAATTTATTATCTAGTTATTAGGTATAGTTATTTCCTTGATCTATGGTATTGACTAGATATTTGATGACTATTTCTTTCCTAAATCTATGGTCTTGACTAGTTCTTTAATGACTAGTTATTTCCTTGATTTATGGCTTGATCTATGACCTTGATTGCTTAGATTGATCATCCTATCCTATATAAGAAATACCCCTTCTCATTGTACTCATACAAATGAAAGATCCATAATAATATGTGATATTAATTCTCTTCATTTACAAATTATTTTGTAAATTTATTCTGGTGAATTTCTTTTAGCTTATAAAATGTGGTGTGCTATGATCATCTAATATCTTCATAGCTTGGAACGATCTTCTTATCATTCATTTCACTTAGAAAATCCTCGAGTGCGCACTTCACAAGTTATTGGTTTCTCAACCAAAACCATTAAAATATTTGCAATTGGTGTTCCTAATAAATCCATGGTTTCAAGTGGGTTTTTTTTTTTCTTGAAAGGGTTTTCGACTATAATTTATGTGTTCAACATTCTTCTATCTTGCATATGTTTGAATGCTTATGATATATTTCTTCACTTATTAAGAAATTCTTAATTGACATTATTAAAGTGATAATTTTAATCTTGACTCGATTCAACCCTCCCCTCTCATTACATGTGACCTCTAACAATTAGTATCGAGCGACATCCTTCTAGCAGAAGCTTAACATATTCAAGGAGATCCTCTTTTCACAGGCATGGTAGGAAATCGAGTCAAGGTGGTTTATCACTGTAAAGGTCACCTCTCTTCACTAGAATGAATTATACATTTCAGAGAATAAGGATGAAAACATATTTTATGTCACTTCAATTTGATATATAGGAATGTGTTGAGAAAGGATATAACCCTCCAACCATGCCAATCACTTCTTCGGTAGAAAAAGTAGAATATTAATGCAACTCAAGATCCATGAATGCCATCTTACATGGCCTTAGTGAAACAGAGTTTGTAAAAGTTATGCATTTCACAACGGCAAAGGATATTTGGACTAAACTTCAAAGTATTTATGAAGGAGATAAAAAAGTCAAGATAGCTAAGTTGTAGACCTACAAAGCTTGGTTTGAGAATCTGAAGATGAAAGATGATGAGATTATAATAGCATACATGTAGAGAATAGATGAAGTTATCAATATGATCGAGATACAGGTGAAAAAATAGAAGAGTCTATTATAGTACAAAAGTTTTGAGATCTCTGGCTTGAAAATTTGATGTAAAAGTTTTAACTATGGAAGAAGAAAAATACATGAAAACTCTCACAATAGATGAGTTACAAAACATTCTTTCAAAGATATGAGATGAGGACTATTGGATCCAAGACTACTAATAAAAGGTAGCATTCAAGGTCAAGAAGGAAAACCAATCCAAGCAAGAAGGAGAAGAATATTTAGATTCATAGGATGAATTAGATGATGAAAAGATTGAAGCAATTTTCATAAGAATACTAAAAAGAGGTTCATGTAAGTATAAAGGAAAAATTCCTTTCAAATGCTTTGCATGTGGACAAGTAGGTCATTTTCCTGTTAAATTTGAAAACAAAAATAAAAATATCAGTCTAAACATGAAGAGGATAGTCATAAACACAACAAAAGAGAAACTTGATATAAAAATAAAAATAGAAAGAAGAAGCTTTTTAAGAAGAAAAAGAATTTCTATTCAAAATAATAGTCAAGTAAACTGATTGAAGTAACCAAGGTAGCTCTGAAAATGAAAATGATGAAGATTAGTCTGAATTTTTGTTTATGGCCATGGATGCATTTTAAGAATGTAGATCCAAAGGAAAGAATACAATTAACTTTGAAAACTCTGATGAGGAAGAAGCTGAGGTAAATATTGAAGTTGAATTAGTATGTGCTCTTGAATAATTGAGACTGTGCAAGAAAGATAATCAAAATATGAGATGCAAATTGAAATATTATGAAGAACAAATCCACATATTTGAAGAAATAAAAACTCTAAGAGAATAATAAGAGGCTAATGAGCTCAAATATCTTGAAACTCAGTTGGAAAATATTTCAAACTCTTACAAATCAAAGGAGGATGAGTGCACAAAACTAAACTCGAATTGGAGAAAATAAAATTTTAGATGGAACAAATGAGCAACAAGTTGATAGTGTATGAAAAGATAGAGAAGAGTTCAAATGTTTTGACTGGTATACTAAGTAGCCAATGTGATACAAATGATAAGTCTAGGATTGGTTTCAAGGAAGAAAGTAAGAAAAATGAGCAAAGAATGAAGGAAACAAGACTACATCAATTCCAAGCACCTCTTATACTATAAATAAAGAGTTCAACAAATTTGGAAAAAGGACTACTACTCCTAGAATCACCTATGCTATGAGGTACACACATTCTTTCTATGGTTATTATTATTCATGTAATCAGTTTGGACACAAGGCTGCTAAATGTAGAAAATTCTCTAGAGGCTATAGAAGAAACTTTGGCCCATCTTACACCAAACTGAACAATGAATATGTTCACTATAATAACTATAAGAAAAATAATGTAGCTTCATAAAACAAACAAGAACTTCCCAAACAAGAGAAATGGGTGTATGTTGTAAAGAAAGATAAGAACAAGAGAAAAGAGTCTTGTTAAATAGTGCAAACTACATTTCATGTGCAAACTGAAGAAAAAACTTTGGTATTTGGATAGTGGTTTCTCCACTCACATGACAGTGACAAAATCAAATTCATCTCCTTGTAAAACAATTTATTAGGAGTTGTTACATTTGGTGATAACAACTCAGCAAACATAGTTGGAAAAGGAACTTTGAGTTTAGATAATGGAAAACTAATAAAAAACAATGTCTTATGTTGAAGGTCTCAAACACAATATCTTTGAGTATGAGTCAAATGTGCAAGAAAGGATATAATGTGATATTCCACGACAAAAGTTGTGACATTATAAATGGAAAAAAAGAAAGAAAGTTGCAAAAGACAAAAGGAAAAAGAACAACATGTATGTTCTCAATGAAATAAATAAATAGAAATGATTTCAAGGTTGATTACAACTGGTTGTGGCATAGAAGGT
The DNA here is from genome assembly GCA_018340775.1 of Taxus wallichiana var. yunnanensis. Classification (NCBI taxonomy): domain Eukaryota; kingdom Viridiplantae; phylum Streptophyta; class Pinopsida; order Cupressales; family Taxaceae; genus Taxus; species Taxus wallichiana. The sequence goes on from CM031240.1 coordinate 760,385,675, forward strand.
TAGGACACATGAGATTTGAAAATATTGTGAAACTAAGTGTTAAAGGGTGTGTGAGATACATGTCAAAGATTGTCAAACTGGCATACACATTATGCAAGGCATTTCTACATGGTAAAAACAAGGAGATCATTCAAGTCAAAGGAATACTCTACAACCAAACCTCGGAGTTGATTCATACAGATCTCTGCGGTCCTACCAGAACTAAAAGTATACAAGGTGAGGTGTATTTCATGTTATTGATAGATGATTACACCAAAATGACATGGGTATCATGTTTAAATAAAAAGTTAGAAGCCTTAGAAAGATTCAATAAATTCAAGGCACTAGTAGAGAATGAGAAAAACAAATATCAAATGCCTAAGATCAGATAGAGGCGGAGAATTCTAGTCTAATGAGTTCGATGAATTTTGTGAAGAACATGGAATTAGAAGACAATTCTTAGCCACAAGAACACCTCAAAAAAATGGAGTTGTTGAGAGGAAAAACAGGACTATGTAAGAAATGGAAAGAACAATGTTGAATGAATCTAAATTCCCGATAGATATTAGAGTGAAGCGGTATACACATCGGTCTACATCTTAAAAAAGCTTAGTTGAGAGTAAATAATGACAAGACACCTTATGAATTGTGGAAGAATAGGCCTGAAAATGTAAAACACATAAGAGTGTTTGGAAGTAAATGTTACATCAAAAGAGATGAAGAAAACTTGGGAAAATTTGACTCAAGATGTGATGAAGGCATATTTCTTGGATACTCAACGATCACCGTGACTTAATGTTCAACCTAATAATAATCATGAATAATAGGAAGATGAAGAAGAAATGGAAAGTCCACGTGAAGAAGAAGATGAAGAGGAAGAAAGCCAAGACACCAAAGCACCCTCAAGGTAAGTCAAAAAGGACCATCCTGTTAATCATATCGTTGGAAAAAAATATGGTGACATTCTCACAAGAAGAAAAATAAAATATCAAAGTAGAATTATGAAGATATATCTCTCTTATCCATGATAGAACCTAAAATTATTACGAGGCAACTAAGGATCAACATTGGGTAGATGAAATGAATGAAGAACTTGATAAAATTGAAAAGGATGAAACTTGGAAGCCAATACCCGACCGTAGGAAAAATGTGATTGGAACTAAATGGATTTTCAGAAATAATTCGAATGAAAAAGGAGAAGTAATGATAAAAATTCCAAACTTGTATGTAAAGGATACACGTAAATGGAATGAATCTAATTTGATGAAATAGTTGCACCAATGGCAAGGATGGAAGCAATAAAACTATTTTTAGTTTACGCAGATTACAAGAAGATCAAATAATTCCATATAGATGTCAAATCATCCTTTCGAATGGTTTTCTAAATGAAGAGGTATACATTGAACAACCTGATGGATTTTCACTAACTAAAGATAAATATTATGTGTGCAGGTTGAAAAAGAGATTGTATGGTTTCAAAAAGATCCTAGAAATTAGTACAACAAGATGGAAAATACCTCATTGAACAAGGTTTTAGAAAAAGTGTTGTGGATAGTAATTTCTACATCAAAGAAGAAGGTGATCATATGCTCATTATCATATTCTATGTACATGACATCATATTTGGAGGATATCATGAAAAAAATGAATCATGAGTTTGATGATATGATGAGAAAAAATTTGAAATATCTATTCTTGGTGAACTTTCATTCTTTTTGGAATTACAAATCGATTAATCGACACAAGGTATTTTCATATCCAAAACCAAATATATCAAATAAATGCTGAAAATATTTAGGATGGAAGAATGCAGACCTATTGGGACACCAATGGATATTGGGCGCATAGCTATTAATAAATGATGACTCACCACAATTAGAAAAAACACTATGAGATCCATGATAGGCAGTCTACTCTACTCCATAGCATCAAGACCTCATATAATACAGGTGGTAGGACTTGTTGTAAGATTTCAAGAAGATCCAAGGAAACACACCTCAAGGTGGTCAAAATAATTTTGAGATATCTCATGGGAACAATTAAATATGGACTATGGTACCCCAAAATCAATGATTTCAACATCAAATCATATACAAATGTTGATTGGGAAGGAAGTGTTGATGACAAGAAGAGTACAAGTGATGAAGCATTATTTGTTGGAAATTATTTAGTCTCTTGGTGAGCAAGAAGAAATCATCAGTGGCACTCTCAACATGTGAAGTAGAATATATAGCTTCCACAATGTGTTGTACTCAAGTTTTCTAGATGAAGCAGACATTGGAAGATTATAAGGTAAAATTTGAAAATCCAATTCCTTTGTTGTGTGATAGTAAAAGTGCAATAAGTGTCTCCAAGAACCCCGTGTTCCACTCAAATACCAAGCATATTCCAATTAGATATCACTTCTTAAGGGAACAAGTAAATGACAGGAAAATATGTCCTAGATATGTAAACACAAAGGAGGAAATCGGACATTATGATTAAACCACTACCAAAGGCGACATTTCAGCACTTAAGGAATGAATTGGAGGTCATTTTTATCTCACCAAGAACTTGAAAGTGTGAAAACAAGTAAGGGAGCATTCTTAAGTAATATCATCTCCTAATTAGTTCTAAACAATATTTATGTGAGGGGGTCTACTCTGCTAACTCGATTTCATCAAAGTATGCAACAGATCGGGGATCATTGTTGTGAATTATATAAGGTCATGTGTATCGAAGTATGTGTCTAGGGGATATTATTGAGATAATAACATGAAGTATCTAACTTATCAGTATGTTCAGCTATATGCTACATAGTTGGCCCTTTGTCATTATTGTCAAAGGTGGAGAAATGCCAAAATCAAAAACCGAGCTGTCACATTGAAAGGGGGAGAGATGAAGTGATATAGAAAGAGAGAGAGATGCCAAAACTAGCCAAGTAATATCAAAAGGGGAGAGAAGCTGAAAAAGGAAACATGCCAAGGAAGAAGTTTAGAGTGTTATCATAAATCAAGTATTTTACCATCAAAATTTTTAGGTTTCTGAAGATTGAAGTGTTGAGGTGTTTCCATCAATGAAAAAGGGGGAGATTTTAGAACTTTGTCATTGTCATATGTGTTTTCATTGATGTTAAGATGCATTGATGGAAAAATTATTTGATGTCAAGTGGTATTGATGGAAAAAGGGTTTATTAGTAAAGAGAGCAAGCTGGAAATATGAAGCTTGATTGGTAGTGTCATCTTAGAGAGTCTTCAAGATGCTTAAGGATAAGTTCTAAGGGACGTAATCATTTTTATGCCTACCGTGAACATGAAAATATACTGCCAAAAACTTGAAGAAACTACGAAACTCTAGAAGGATCCAGAGAAGATTAGTGAAGGTCATGAGTAAAAGGATGAAGCCACAAAAGAAAAAAGAAGCGAAAGGATGAGCCACAAGTGAAAAAGGTGAAGCTACGGACAACAAAGAAGAGTTGTAGAAGTGTGAATAGTTTGAAGGTAAATCCACAAGATTAAGGAAGTCTTGAGAAATCCACACATAAAGGAAAAATCCGTGAAGAACCACAAAATATGCTAAGGATGGAAGATAGCCGTGGAGAACAATAAAAGCCACATGAAGAAGGGTAAAGCTACGGACATGGGACAAAGCCGCAGAAAGGTAGAAAATAAGAAGGAAAGCCACAAATCATTGAAAAATACATGAACAAAAAGAAAAATCCATAGATAACTAAAAATCCACCATGAAAGGAGAAATGTTGCAGTCAAAAGATAGAGCCGCAATACTGAAGGAAATAGTGAGAGAAGCTAAGAGAAGCGATGGATTGAACAAATGTTAACTAGATATGGCTCAAGGACAATTAGATTGATTTAAACATGGAAAAGTGAGATTTTGTTATCCAAAATTGATGGTGATTCAATTGTCTAGTGATTGCGGCTAACTATACATGTTGCGATCCTTTTACGTACAATCGAGACCCGAAAAGATAAGGGTGTAGGAGTTTTACTTGTTTTTGGGTTGAAGGTGGAATGCGCGCGTGTAGACTTTTGATCTTAGTCGATCATGTGAACTCCTTTTTGGCTAGGAAGGACTACCCTGTAATAAGAAAGAAAGACCACAAAAGAGAGTTAAACAATATATGGTAGTGGATTGCCTAGCGTATGCTAGATCTAGGAAGTGTGATACTTCCTAGAAGGTTGTCAATCCACTGTTTTATAAATTAATATTAAATGACAAAAACATGTAAATAAAAGGAATCTAGTGCTAGCATTCTAATTTGGGTGCCTTAGGTTACTATAAGTGTTGAATCAATTAAATATTAAAACTATGCAGGTAAGAGGTATTTGGGTTAGGTTCTGGTAGGTTAGGTGGTGCGGAGTCACGAGATAGGGTAAAGTTGGGGTTGGGTAGGGTATTCTAGGTTGTTTGGTTGAAGAGGTAGGTCGTTGGTCTACTCTGTGTTAATAGACAAAGAGACCAACACTAGTTGGTATGACCGATGTCGGTTGAGGACAGACCGATGCCGGTTAAGGTTGATCGGTATCACTCACTGTAGAAGTGACAGAGGTCTAGGTGGGTGGTTTTGGCTCCACTTTGTCTCATAATAGAGGGTTAGGAGGATATGGGTGAGGTTTAGGTGAAGGGTAGGTTTAGGGTCAGAGTGTTGGGGTCTTTGGGGGTGGTTTTAGGGTGTGTTTGGGTAGAAAGTGGGGAGTTGGCAGATAGCAGGGTGACCGAGCGGCATTCAAGCTAGGCCCGACCGCGGTTAGGTTTAATCAGCGACGGTCACTGGTATTTGGTCAGAGTTTGGTAGTGGGGGTTAGGGTGCTCTCTGTGACTATTCATAGGGTTGTTATGGAGTAGAATAGGGTGAAAATGGGTCCCAGGTGTCGATATAGGTTGAATAGGTGAGGTTGGAGGGGTAGGAGAGAAGTTTTTGCTCTTGGGGAGGGAAATAGAGAAGAAAAGTACCAAAACATGAGTGAAGGATACAAGGATCCACTTACCCAGAGTCGATGCATGTAGAAGTGTGAGCAGTTGGTGAAGAAGAGTGGTAGACATTGGTGAAGGCTGGTAGGTTGGTTGGAGAGCTCCTATTTAAGCTCTGTCCAGATCAAGTTCCTTCAATGGCTGTTCTCACAAAGGATCTTGTGAGTGCTTCTAATATTGGTCTCTCTTGGGGAGTTACGATGGCTTTGTTGTTTCAACTAGTTGCCAACGAGCATGCTATTTTCGAATGTCTAGTTCCAGATAGCAACCAATGAACCAACAACCCAAAATGTGAACCAAAATGCCAACCAAAAATGCCAACCCTTTGGAAAGAGCGAACTAGGTATTTACATGTGACTGATGCCAGTCCCACCCGACCAACATTGGTTGGATTATGAACCGACATCGCTTATGTCGGGGAGGTTTTTTTTTGAAAAGTGGGAAATATGCCTTCCCCACTTGATTTTGAGTGGCGGAGCACATGCGTCCTCTACCCTTAGAATAGGTAATAGGAAAAAGAGGGGTCCTATGAGTGGGGTGGCCACTATTAGGGATTTCTAGAAGGGTATGGGCTAGGTATGGGCAAGGTGGAGAGTGGAATGGTGATGTGGAGGAGAAAGTGGGGTAGTGGAAGGGTGAGGTGGTTAGGTGAGGTGGCTAGTCTAGTGGCAAGGTGAGGTGGATTTGATGAGTGGGTAAAGGGGAAATTTAATTAATTGATGTTAATTAAACCCTAGGATGTGTGAATGGGGGTCATTGTGATGTGAGAAGGGGGTTACAAGTGACCGAATTAGGGTTGAATCTATCGCTTGTGTAGACTATTGTTATTGGGTTATTTTTGAGGAAGATGATGAAAGATGATTAAGCAGTGACCGATCTTTGGTTTATGGGAGACCAGGGTTGGTTAGAGATAACCGGTACCGGTCATGATTTGGGGAAAAAGGGGTCAAAAGTTCCCTAGGTTGGGTGGGTGAGATAGGTATTAGTGATAGAAGATGTTTTGGTGAAAAACAGAGCATGGGTGAGGGGTTAAAATAGGTATGGGTGAATAATAGTGGGGTAGGGTTGGGGTGGGTAGATAGAATATGTGATATGAAGGTAAGTTGGGAGGGAAGAAGAGGTAGGGTAGTAGGTATAGGTGAGGTGTTAAGGGTGATTGTGGGTATGATGAGGGTGTATTAATGTGATGTGTTGTTGGATGCAAGCAAGATATCAGTGCGGATGCAAAATAGGGTGTCACCCCGATATTGATAGTTTGAGGAGGTGTGACAGTCGAGGAGTGGTGACATGTTGCAGATGTGGGCCTGATTGGAGTCAGACACTACCAGAATGTAGTCCGATAACCAATTTTTATGGTTGCCCTCATCAATAGATGGGATTCGGTGACCAACACATTCCATCTACCGATGGGGAGATGACAGTCACCCTGGAGGATGTTTACATGATCCTGCAGTTACTTATATTAGGGATGCAAGTATATTCGATCACCTTAAATGTGTTTGAGGAGATGATGTTGATAGTTTTTGGTGAGGGGTTGGCAGAGATGAGATTTCATAGTGCCAGTATGAGCTATGGAGAGATGTACCTAGCCCATCCAGAGGAGATGAGGCTAGTAGTGTTATTGATGAAGGTAGTATGTTGTTTTGCACTACCAGATGCAGAGGGTGGGAGATTCCCATGATCATTGATGGGGGTCCTGCATGATATGGTGGTGGATAGGACCTGTTTTTCATGGGCACCAACATTCTTGGTGTAGTTATATAGGGAGTTGTGGGTGTACGGGTGGCTATAGAGTTTTAGCTTATCTTTTACATTCGTACTTTAGTGTTGGGACTATGAGCACATTGTGTGTGTTTGTTTGATTGGTATGCCCAGGAGGATGTATTTGAGCTGGGTTTTGTTTGGGTGGGCTATGGGTGATGGGTGCCTATTATTAGAGAGCCTCAAGCGAGGCATGGTTACGCATGATGTAGCCTACTACGAGGCGGTTACCGGAGGGGTTTTTGGCATGGAGATTATTTGGAGACCATGTGTGGGTTATCCCTCATACGAGATAGATGGTGATGAGTTAGACGGCTTGCGCTTAGTCGATGGATTGAGGGGTATCATGCAAGTGAGCACGAGATGATACAAGTAGAAAGGGTTAGACGGTAGTTTAGGCTACTACATTTATACCACCACACTTCCCACAATACAAGAGAGATGATGTGGAGAGACCAAAGTGGCGCTACCACAACCGATAGTACCTCACAGGGATAGGAGGAGAAGGTGAGAGACTAATAGATTGATGATGTTGGTGTGACTGATAGATATAGACAGTGGTGGGCTGCTCATTTACAAGCAGTACCGCCTTGGCTGGGACATCCGGATTTAACCACCATCACTATTCAGAGAGACGCCCTATAGGGGTAGGTGGATACCTTGATTACATAGTTAGGGATGGTACATGGGTAGTTGGTAGGTTTAGAGGCTAAGCTAGCCACTTTGCATACATGTGACCATTTTACAGGCCCAGATAGCACATGGATAGGAACCCACACAAGGTGGACATGGTAATGAGGTACAGGTGGCCACCCTACAGGTGTAGGTTACTGAGTTTACTGAGGCGATTGACCACGTCACGAGTGTAGATTGAGGCATTACAGGCCCAGATATAGGAATAGGTAGCGAGGCTGATGGCACCACCACATGCACCAGGACAGAGTCCTAGTTTATAGGCAGGGATGAAACAGGGTCCTACAGGATAGGTATAGGGTCAGAGGCCGATGAGGCCACCACAGATAGTACCCATAGCCAGATTACAGGATGCCCTAGGTTAGTTTAGGTATTATTAGGATCAATTTATGGTGACAGGGATAGATTTCCTATCCTATAGAGAGTACATGGCATAATATGCCTCAAGTGAGAGGACCATATCATGCACCCATAGCGTGGAGAGCACAAGGGGCCAGTGAACACTTAGACGAGGTTAGGGTGAGGCCACCAGTTTAAGGAGACCAGTCCAAGGCAATGTACCAGCGAGGACCCAAATTTCATGACCCATGACAGAAAGATGAGATGTTAGCAGATCCATCCATTGTACAAGAGTCGAGTGGGAGGAGGAGACAGCGAGAGCAGAGATATGGAGGATGATGATGCCTAATGTATGTCCCTCTATTTTGATGTAGTTATTCATTTTTGATATATACCGGCCTGTGTGCCAAAGAGAGTGAGGATGTATATGAGAGTTTTGTTTATTTTTGATCATATACCGGCCTGCATGCCAAAGATGGTGAGGTCAGTATATGAGAGTTTTTGAGAGATGCATATTATTTGATATCAGTGTATATTGTATGGATACATAGATTTATATGATGAGATGGATGATTTGTTGATGATGTATTTGTGTTGATAGAATTTTATTGTTATGCATAGATGGATGGATAATAGGTGTGTTAGGCATGGTTGAGTCAGGTCATAGGCATGGTTGAGTCGATCATAGGCATGGTGGAGTTAGGTCATAGGCATGGTTGAGTCAGGTTCTTGGCATGGTGAAACAAAAATGATGATGTATGCATATGTTTTGGTTTAATTTGTGGTATGTATGGTAACATGGATCATGTTGGTATGATCACAGGTAATGTATGATTGTGGTAAATGTGATGAAATGAATGTTGTAAAAATGTATTAATTTCCACTTATTTGATGATAAATTGGAAACTAACTAGAGTAGAATGTGACTGGAACAGGTAGCCAAAGGTGAGAGGTGAACGGTTGCGAGGTGAGAAGAGGTGAAGAAGGTGATGACGATGGTCGAGCTAACCTCAAAGGGCCCCATGCCCTCGAGTTCTGCCTACATAGCCCCGATGAAAAGGGGCCTCAGACCGATGTAGTTCTCCCTTAATCTAGGGAGGAAAAGAATAGGTATAAAGAGGGTTGGTCGGTGGAGGTAGGTTGTGTTCATGGGTATGTAGGTAAGGATAAATAGGTAAGGATCAATGGGACAGTTGAGTAGGTACAGGTCATGGGTATGGGTAGATAGGTAAGGTCAATGGTATGGGTGAGTAGGTATAGGTCATGGGTATGGGTAGATAGGTAGGGTCAATGACACGGTTGAATAGGTAAGGGTCATGGGTAAGGCTAGATAAGTGATATTTGTGGGTAAGGGACAGATAGGTAAGATGCTAGGTCAGAGGTATGGGTGCGGGTTGGTAAGGTGATGAAGATCAGATGTGTTGTGAAATAGAGATTGATAGGTGGAGGTAGGTTTGGGTGAGAGGTAGGTGGAGGTGATTTGGATGTGTGAACAATGTGAAGAATTTCAACAATGTGAACAACAAGTAACTGTAAACAGGTTGATGATGTAGCCAAATTGGTGAAAGGGGCGATAACCGAGATCATACCAAGTCAATAACACGATGCTAATCAAACACCACGATCAATAAGATGAAATCAATTCACTATAATAGCTTCACATAAAACCTTTGTAAAAAATGATCATAATATCATATATTATTATGGAACTCAATGCAATACATTGAGAATGGGTCTTGCTTAAAAAGACAAGGACTAACAATCTAAGAACTAGTCAAGGTCGTAGATCAAGCCATAAATCAAGGAAATAACTAGTCATCAAAGAACTAGTCAAGACCATAGATTTAGGAGAGAACTAGACATCAAGGATCTAGTCAATACCATAGATCAAGGAAAGAACTATACCTAACAACTAGATAATATCTCCTAATATCTAAATAAGATAAAAGAAATATCCACACACATAAGTGGGTGAGGATAAATACAATAAAGGTAAATAAAGTACCTAGGTGAACATGAGATAAGGTAAATACCTACTCTAACACCCCCCCTCAAGTGAAGCTAGGGGCTAAAATAGATGTGGCATGTCCACAGTATGAGTCTCGACAACTAGGCCTGATGAGGTACTCATGTACAATAACTGGGAAAAAAAGGGACACCACAAGGTACCCAAAACCAGTAACAACAAAGTAAAGAGAGTAAAGACCCACTCCAAGGCATCCTAAGAATCTCAGCTCAAAAAAATCATATAATGCTGAAGAATTTTGGTGTGCACTGTGGTTTGAATCCACTGCTTGATCACAAAACTCAAAAACAACTGACACTGGGCTCCACCAGAATAGCTCCATACAAGGAGACTATCAACGGAGTGATGTCGAAAGTGCAAAAAAACACCAAACATAATTTGATCAAGTGCTGCAAATAGGTGTGCCATGATCCAAGAACAATAACCAAAGCAACAAGGCAAGGACACAAAATCCAGAGTGTCATGATCCAAGAAAATCCAAGGTAACAAGGTAAGGACACAAAACCCAAAGAAGCGGATCAACACCACACCCTCCCATACTGCTAAATGGGTGGAGTGGCACTACAAATCTATATGAGTTGTCAAAACAACTACTCAAACACTGACAAACTAACACTGGGCTCCACCAGAATAGCTCCCCCATAAGAGAGACTGTTAACATGCCAAAAATTTTGAAAATATAGATACAAAATCTCTCAACAAAGAAGAGAGATACACTAACCTACTAAAGAAAAATTCTCAAAAAAGAAGCATCACAATGCAGAAGGTATAGAAAGTGGAGCAAGATGCTGAATGGTGGAGGAGCCACGCCTGTAGATTCCTCTCAATGAATGCCTATGTCGCGTCCACGAGTGATCAGATATCCACCCCAAATCAACATGGATGGATGAAGAAGATGCCTGCATATGACTTGGTATAAAATGCACAATGGGTACATGTAAAAGAACATCAAAATGTGTGTCAGGTTGATCATGTCTGACAACTGAAATATTAGGTTTCTCAATCCTGAGTGAAGGTGTAGAACTCATGTGTTGTTCATGATCCTTAGAAAGAGTCGAGTGAAGAAAAAAGTAGCTCTGTCAATGTGTGATCCCAATGAAGTATCTACTCAAAAACCAATGTCATGATGAGAATTCCACTTAACATGTGGAATAGAGGAAATAATACCCTATGAATGTCTACCAATGACTCTGCTAGTGAAACCCATAGAATGAAGCATGCGAGAACTGAATGCAGTGGTATGCTTCTCAAAAAATCCATGCAACTGAGTAGAAGTAGGATACACAACATGTGGTACTGTAATAGGCACAGATGTGGAAGAGCATGCAGTAATAAGCTTCATATGTGTATGAGCATCAAGAGTAGGAAAAACTCAAAGACTGATAGATCAATGTCAGTGGGTTCAAGAGCAATAGCTGCAAGTGGACTAGAAGCATGGATATGGTTGTCCACAATATGATGGTGATGTTGTAGGCTAGCAAGTTTGTTCATGCAGGAGTGTATTATTGTATCCTTATCGTGAATGAGTGATTGTAGAAGAGAATTTCACTTCTTGAGTGATCTATTTTCTTCCACAAATTTTACAATATCCTCTTGAAGTCCACATACTTCAAAGAAAAGCATATCATTCTCAGAATCCATGATAGGTACAAACTACAACTCCCAAAAATTTAGGACATCGGGCTCAGCTGAAATTACATCCACAATTGATTACAACACTCCTCCATATTTGGCACTTTATAATTATAGTGAAAGTCTCAAAATAAATAACTTCAATGGAAAGAGCACGAAAAACAAGCACTTCGCAAAAAGCGGCACTCAAAACCGAGCTACCGATCAAAAGATACAAGTTTTTAATATTTTGCTTAATTATTTATTTTAGTTGCCACTTAAAACAAGATAAAATACTCTTTCCTTCACCACACAAATAAAATGAAAGGGGGCTGTAGTTAAGCACCTACTAGTAATCACAAGCTTTAAGCCCTCATATGACCATACCATATGACCAAGGGCTAAGCATTTTAATGGGTGTGTCCGAAATAGCAAAAACGTGCATAGCATTCATGGACCCTCTGCCAAAAGGAAAGATCCAAAACCTTCCCGTGGATTTTACAATCAATCTTAGGGTTTTCACACCTTTCGAGATCCAATGGAAGCCTTTGTTTTGCATAAAAATGCATGCAAACAAAATATGAACAAATCCCAAATATATGAATATACAAAAAATTTATTTGTAAAATAAAACTTATAGATGGATGCCAACAACAATCTCCAGCTATGATACCATAAAAGGAACGATAACCAGATCATACCAAGCCAAGAACACAGATGCTAATCAAACACCACAATCAATAAGATGAAAGCAATTCGCTATAATAGCTTCACATAAAACCTTTGTAAAAAAATGATCATAATATCATATATTATTATGGAACTCAATGTAATACATTGAGAATGGGCCTTGCTTAAATAGGTAAGGAATAACAATCTAAGAACCAATCAAGGTCGTAGATCAAGCCATAAATCAAGGAAATAACTAGTCATCAAAGAACTAGTCAAGACCATAGATTTAGGAGAGAACTAGACATCAAGGATCTATTCAATACCATAGATCAAGGAAAGAACTATACCTAACAACTAGATAATATCTCCTAATATCTAAATAAGATAAAAGAAATATCCACACACATAAGTGGGTGAGGATAAATACAATAAAGGTAAATAAAAGGGCCTTGCGAGTTGGATTGTTCCAAAGGTGAAGTAATGTGTAGGATCACGACAGATCGTATTAGTGACATCGTCCCATGGTAGGTAGGAAAAGTAGGGTAATGTGGTAAAGGGTGATATGGTGAAAGGTTGGAAATGTGAAGGGGAATAACGCACCTCTTGTATAAGATGATCAATAACCCAGATAGGCGAGTCCATGGAAAAAAGGGTGTGTTATTTTGGGTTAATAGACTAATCAATGTGGGAATTCTATGTGGGATGATTAGATAATCTCCTTGAGGTCTTCGTGAAGTTGATCGATGTGGGAAGCTTCAAAATGGGCCTAGTCTCTTTTTATTTTTTTTTTTGACTAGGTAGAGTATGGCTAGTGCAATATAGTTTTCCTTCAAGGGAGTAGTCTATTTATGGCCACTAGATACAAATGGTAGATGTACTTTTGAGGGATTCATCTTCATGTTTGGAAGTTTGAATCAAGGAGGGTGATCCCATTTTTGATAGGTGATTTTTCGTTTACCGATTAAGCCATGGAAAAGGCTATAGAGGAATAAGAATATCGTAAGTTAGAAGGTGGAGGGAAGGTGGAGGTGGAGTTAGAAGTTTTGTGAGGGATATAAGTAATGGTATATGACCATGGGATTCCGTCCATGAGGGGATGAAAAGTATCCATGAGAATCATGCCATGAATAGAGCCATGGTACTCATACTAAAGACAAGTTTGAAAAAGTGATGGACAATCACATGAATCTTTGTTTAATCGTAGGTATGGGAGGTGGTTATAAGAGGAGTGGGTACTCACGGACGAGAGCCAATAATAGTAAATGGTTGATAGAGAACTTTTTTTTGAACAATAGAATGATCGAAGATGTAACATATTAAGGGGCTTAGGTTCGGGTTTACCATTGAGTGAAGATAAACGATAAGCACCTAATCCATAGGTATGGGTAATGATATAGGGTCCAAGCCAATTAGGAGAAAACTTACCCCGTAGATGTTTCTCAGCTTTGGTGACATGTTGATTTGTAGGTTAAGTAGTTGTTGTGGTAGGAGGAGTCAAGGTGTTGTGGTGGGAGGAGTTAGGGTCCCCCAACTATGATCAAAGAGTGTAAAGGAGATGAAAGTGGTAGGACTTGAGTCTACATATTCAATGGTCCTTGTGTAGGCATTGGTATAGGCTAATTGAGGTGGAGAGGTAGGTGGTGGGGTAAGTGGAGATGAGGTAGAAGGGTCATCGTGTTTTGATTATGGCAGTAATGGTTGTATACATTATAGTGGTGTCGAGGTTAGATGGGGAATATTAGGAGAATGGAGCTGCCGAAGAATGTTCTTGAGAGCCTTACACCCTTTAACATCATGCCCGGTGAGCGATGATAGGCACAAATTTTAGTGTCATTAAACCATTTGGGTTTTGTTTAAATGGATCATAAGGCTTAAGAGGTGGTAGTGTGATGATAGAAGAATTTAACAATGTAGAAAGAATGTCGAGTAAGATGTTATCGAGGTGGAAAGTGAGAGGTAATGGTGGGTTTAGGTAAAGGAGCAGGTGAATTTAGGAAAGGAGGTGGAGTTTGAGGTTTGGTTAGTTGGGCTACCTTTTGGGTAGGTAGTGAAGTTTTGGGCCCAGGACTTTTCTTGCAGGATGTGGATGGAAATGGTGCGGTTGAGATTGTCTTTATGGTAGGTAAGAGAGGTTGGGGTTTATGTTTGGGTGGAAGTTTCCCCTTTCTGGGTGAACTTGTGTGCATGATATTTGAGGTGAATGGTAAGACAGGAAATGTGGGTAACACGAGAAAGTAACGTGTGAGATGGGGTGGTGGTGAAATCATAGGTGAGTGCAATATGATGGGCGAAGGAGAAATTTTGGGTCTATGACATCGAGATTGGGCTTGGTAATGTGGTAGATGGACCAAGGTTGAAGGGTGTGGGCCTAAAATTGAGGGTAAAGGTGAAGGTGAAAGAATAGGTGTAGGGGACATAAAGTTAAGAGGTTTGAAAAGTTGGGCTTCTCTCGTAGACCGGTTAACCAGGGAAGAAGGATGTGGGCCTAAAATAGATGGTAGAGGTGAAGGTGTAGGAATGGGTCTTCTGGGATAGGGTATCTAAAAGGTCGGGTCCTCCTTTTAGGAGGTTAAACTATGGTGGGAGGGTGCAAGATAAACTTTGGTGGTAGAGGTGGAGGTAAATGGGAAGGTAATGGAGACATTAGAGATGTAGGCAAAATACAGGGTGAATGTAAGGTTGATGGGGTTGTTGACGAGGAAGGGGTTGACACTGTTGATTTAGATGTGATAATCCCGATGAATTTTCCAACTGGTAGGTCAGTCATCGAGGTATATGTGGTGGGTGATGATATGAATGAGGTAGCGGGTAAGGTCGGAGGTATGGGTGTAGGTGAGTGGTTTTATTCATAGGTATGGGTGTGGGTGAGGTAACGGGTGAGGTCTCCTTCTCTATGGGGAGATAAGCCGATGAGGTAGGTTTGGTTATAGGTAGGGGGACAGTGAGGTAATTTTGGTCATAGGTAAAGGTGTGGGTGAGGTAGTAGGTAAGGTCGGAGGTATGGGTGTTGGTGAGGTGATCGGAAAAGTGGGTTTATTTGTAGGCATGGATGTAGGTATAATGGGTTTGGTCACGGTATGGGTTTAGGTGGGGAAACAAGTAAGGTCCTAGGTATGGGTGTAGGTGAGGTGATAGGTGAAGTGGGTTGTGAAGGTGGAGAGGTGTCTCTATTTCGGACATGATAGAGACAACAGTGAGGTAAGAAGAGCGGAGGATTTTTCAGCGTGTCTTGGTGGAGAATCGTCATTAGAATCAATTGATAGAAGTGGTTTGTTTATAGATGGAGGGTCAGTGGAATGGGTAGCGAGGGTATAAGTGACCCTACTGCTGGTGGAGGAATAGGTCGAGTAAGCGGGGTATGTTCTTTTATGGGTGGAGATGAGGGAAGGCAAGGTGTTTCCTAGTGGGTAAGTAGATGAGATGAGATTTATTGAGGGTAGAGGGGCAACTAAGAAGACTCGCGTATGGGTAAAAGAGTGGGTAAGGTAGGCTCCTTTTTAGGTAGAGGAGTAGGTGGGATAGGTAACTCGGTAAGCGTGATAATGGGGAGAGTAGGATTCTTTTAGGATGAAGTAGGTTCGGTTGTAGGTAGGAGGACAGGTGAGGTGATTTTGGTTGTAGGTAAGGGTGTGGGTGAGATAGTGGGTAAGGTTACCTTCTTTGTGGGTAGAGAGGCGAATGAGGTAGGATCCCCCATGTGTAGAGGGGTCCATGTGGTAGGTTTTGTTTCATGCAGAGTGAGATGTGTAGGTGAGATGTGTTGGATCATAGGTAAGTGTACAAGTGAGGTAATAGGTAAGGTCATAGGTATGGGTATAGGTGAGGTGTGAGCAGGTAGTAAGGCCATAGGGGTATGGGTGTAGGTGAGTGTGGGTCCATGGTCAGAGGTAGGTGGGTGTGGGTGAGGTAATGGGTAAGGTCTCCTTCTCTATGGGTAGAGAAGTGGATGAGGTGGGCTCCCCATAAGTAAAGGGGTTTGGTAAATTATGTCTCGCATTAAATGAAATAGTGAGATATGGAGACAAGGGGACATGTACAGGGTTGTAAGTGACAAAAACATCATAAATATTGAGGTCGCCAGAGAAGTTACGTTCATCGAGTTTGATGAAGTGGTATGATTTGGGAAAGGTTGATCATAGGTATGGAGGTTTTGGGTTGTTGGCATAGTAGGAGCATCCCAGACAAGGCCCCCAGTATCCAACATAGCTCGGCTAATATCCTGGAATGGTGCGTAGTTGGAGTTATTATGCCCCCTAACTTGATGATAGGTACAGAAGCTAGTTCATTATACCATGCCACCCAAGGATGTGAAATATCATGATGATCTTGTGATACCCCTGCATGAGTATAGTTTTGTTGTTCGTCCAGTAGGGGAAGACCCCGAAGGTGAAGTGGCTATGATGAGAAGGGTAGGAAATGGGTGGTGCAACGGGTGTACGGTTGTGCCGGTTATAAAAATTTTTGTGGGGGTATATAGGTAGGGAAGGAGGGGTATCCCCCTGATTATGTCATTGAGGCTATGGGTTGTATGTGAGGAAGGATATAGGGGGAGGAATTTGTTTAAATATCTCCACAGAACTTGGCATATGGGTGTAGGTGGTAGGTATGACTGAATTTTGATAAGGGTCATAAGAGGTCGATTCAATTGGTGGTTGCACGTATGAGGACATATAAGGAGGTGATGGCGATGAGATGGTGGTCCCTAGGAACATGGATGTGGGTATGGAAAGGTCTATCCATGTTGGATAATTGGTGAGGTAGAGCGATAAGGCTTGATGGTTGTGTCTAGGAAGCGAGTGCAATTCTCGTCACCTACAAGTATGGTAGAAGGGATGTCCATGAGTGCTAGGATGGAAGGCGGAGAAGGGGTAAGGGGGAATGGTTGAAGAATACTATTAACTCGGATACGGGTCAAGAGTATTGGTTAAGAATCAACATAGTCTAACCGATGCCGGTTATGGATGACCATGATGGTTGATGGTTAACCGATGCGATTCTCAAAGATAAGGATTAGTTTTAACAAAATGAGGTGGAGTGATGATGATGAATTGGGAAAGCAACAATGATAGCCTTTTAATAGAAACAAAGTGTACGAAGTTACAAAAAAATGTGACAACAAAGAAATTGAAAGAGGGGTCTTTTGGGCAAGTTAACCCAAAAGAACAGAAACTAACGCCAGTTGGGTATAACCGATGCTGTTGAGAGGAATTAACCAATGTCGATTGCGTGTGGAGATTGAAAAACTCTAGAAAAGTCTATTATAGTAAATTTGGATTAGAAGAATGATCAACCCAGAGATTGGTGTATTATATAATGAAGCCTCTACACACCTCGTAAAAAGTTGGAATACACCAACTATGAATGGGGAGTGCAAAAAGGAAAAAAAAAAAAATGGATAAAACGTATTCTCACACCTCAAAACACACTTAAATAAAAGACGTTACCTAACAAGTTGTCTTAAATGTGTTAAGCTTACACTATTTAGAAGTACTTGACTCATGAAATTTAGAATAGGTTTTTTTCGTGACGAAGACTTCCTATGAAGAAGGAGATCTAAAAGGTGAGGTTTCAGGTTATGTTATGGTAGGAGTGGGCCATCCTCTGAGATAATGACTTGATAGAAATAACGATCCGGGAGTACTGCTAACCTAATCATGTGATCGCGGACAAATGTTCCCGGTAAGATGTCATTTAAGAAGATGTGTTTTTTGAATTTTTGTGCAGTTTGGTAAGACTCAGAGAGAGAGAAAGAGAAATAAAGTGCTTTTCTATGATTCATTTGTTAACCATCAGCAGAGCATGACTTCATGCATATGGTTTTCTCATTTAATGTGAGCTAATGTAGTAAAGTAGATTGAAATGCAAGTGTTTTAAACCCAAATCGAAATATGATATTTGATGTCACAATGGATGAATAGGAGAAGGGATGCTCTTTCACTAATGTGATACTAATGAAAGGGAAGAAATGTTCATTTTAAAGTACCAAAACATGATTGATTTTAGACAATAGAAGAAGAAGAAGATTCCAAAGAAGGAGATTAATGTGAAATCCTTTTAGAAAGGGAAACAAACATACAAATTTTCCTAAGAATGAACAAAAATGCAAGGAACCTTGGATGGGTCCCACCAAGCGTGCCAAAATGTTTCAATCCTTTTTACAATCGAGACTGAAACGGATAAGGGTGTAGGAGGTTTACCTATTGTTGGGTTGAAGGTGGAATGCACGTGTGTAGACTTATGATCTTGGTTGATCATGTGAAATCCTTTTTGGTTAGGAAGGACTACCCTATAATAAGAAAGCAAGACCAAAAAGAGAGTTAAATAGTATATGATAGTGGGACTACCTAGTGTATACTAGATCTAGGAAGTGTGATACTCCCTAGAGGGCTGTCAATCCACTATTTTATAAATTAATATTAAATGAAAAAAACATGTAAATAAAAGGAATCTAGTGCTAGCATTCTGATTTGGGTGCCTCAGTCGTTATCAGTGTCAATTTAATTAAATACTAAAACTATGAAAGTAAGAGGTATTTGGATCAAATTTGGGTAAGTTAGGTGGTTTGTAGGTCACGCTGCAGACGGTCGTTTTGGTTGGGTAGGGTATTCTAGGTTGTTTGGGTGAAGAGGTAGGTCACTGGTCTATTCTATGTTAAGACAAAGAGGCGATGCGCGTCGGTGGTATGACCGATCTGATTGGTTGAGGACAAACCAATGTTGGTTAAGGTTGATCGGTATTGACACTGTAGAATTGATAGAGGTCTAGGTGGATGGATTTTTGCCCACTCTGTCTTAGAACAGAGGTTGGGAGGATATGGGTGAGGTTTAGGTGAATGGTAGGTTTAGAATCGGTCGAGCGTTGGGGTCTTTGGGGGTTTTAGGGTGTGTTTAGGTAGAAAGTGGGAGTTGGCGATATAGCACGGTGGTGATGGCGGTCATGTAAGACCAACCGCGGTTAGGTTTAACCGGAGATGGTCACTAGTATTTGCTTAGAGTTTGGTAGTGGTGGTTAAGGTGCTCTATGTGACTCGAGGGTTGTTAGGGAGCGGAATAGGTTAAAAAGGGGTCCTAGGGGTTGATATAGGTTGAATAGGTCATGTTGGGTGATATGAGAGAAGTTTTTGCTCTTGGAGAGGGATATAGAGAAGAAAAGTACAAAAACATGAGTGAAGAATAAAGGGATCCACCTACCCGGATTCCGATGCATGTAGAAGTGTGAGCGTTAGTGAAGAAGAGTGATAGATGTTGGTGAAGGCTAGTAGGTTGGTTGAGATCTCCTATTTAAGCTCTTTCCGTGTCGTTTCCTTTAATGGTTATTCTCATAAAGACTCTTTGAGTACTTCTAATACCTAGGTCTCCGTTGGGGAGTTGCGATGGCTTTGTTGTTTTAATGAGTTACCAACGAGCATGCCAATGTCGAATGTCAAGTTCCAGATAGCCACTAATGAACCAATAACCCAAAATATGAACCAAAATGCCAACCAAAAATTCCAACTCTTTGGAAAGAGCCGAACCTAGGTATTTATAGGTGATTGACGCCGGTTCCACCCGATTGACATCACCATACTATTACCAACACTAGTTATGTCGGGGAGGTTTGTTTTTTCAAAAGTGGGGAATATGCCTTCCCCACTTGATTTTGAGTGGTGGAGCACATGCATCCTCCGCCCTTAGAATAGGTAATAAGACAAAGAGGGGTCCTATGAGTGGGGTGGCCACTATTAGGGCTTTCTAGAAGGGTATGGGCTAGGTATGGGCAAGGTGGGGAGTGGAATGGTGAGGTGGAGGGGCAAGTGGGGTAGTGGAAGGGTGAGGTGGTTAGGTGAGGTGGTCAGTCCAGTGGCAAGGTGAGGTGGCTTTGATGAGTGGGTAAAGGGGAATTTAATTAATTGATGTTAATTAAACCCCTAGGATGTGTGAAGGGGGTTGCGAGTGACCGAATTAGGGTTAAATCGATCACCCATGTAGAATGTGGTTATTGGGTTATTTTGGAGGAAGATGATGAAAGGTGACGTGTTTTTGGTGTCTACAATATGACTTGAGATACATGAAGAACGAAGAAATCTACTATTCTAGTTATCAATATTTAATGCTCTTTGACTTTAAGGAAATGCGCTTTCATTCCTTATGTAACTCTTGATTTTAAGGATAAATAAAATATCAAAAATAAAGCATCTCTCTCATCTTGATTACGTTAGAAATCCTAAAAATATGAGAAATATATTTTTAGGTATCATCTCATAAATAATTTCTTAAAATGCATAGAAAATGGTGAAGTCAATCCCAACATAGAAATAAAATACTTGGAGTTATCTCGTATTCATTTAATGGACCATATTTTCAGGTGATAGAGAAGGAAAGAGTGTACAACACACCAAAGGAAATATTATAATGGATCAATTGACTATATAGAGGAAATTTGATACCAATATGGTTGTTTCTCAAAAATAAAATAATACACTAGAGCTGAAAGAGAAATAGAAGAAGGGATGCTCAAGTGAGAAGACGATGCAATCGAGATAAGAAAGAGTGACAAATAAAAGAGAGAGGAAAGAGGAGAGCAGATAGATGAAGTATTGAATAATCAGATGAGAAGAGCATCAATGTGGCAGATTGATTGAGTAAGAGAGTTTGAATCAGATGATTAGAAGAGAGTTACAGAAATAACATAGACAAATACATAAAAGTGATCATAATCCATTGTGTAAGAAATTTTTGTAACTAGATGATCAAAATTTATATGTAAATAAGTCTAAGTTGTAGCTTAGCATATTAAGGGGGTGTATCCTCTTTTTGGGTAAGTCCCTACAAAATAGAAGTTGTAGCTAATTAAATTAGGGGTTGGTACTCCTTGAAATTGGTGGTTACTAAAATTCACTAAGTGGGTCCTAAAAAAATCTTTGAGTGGGTACTCAACTAAAACCATTGTAAGATTTGGAATTGGTGTTCCTAATAAATCCTTGGTTTTAAGTGGGTTTTTCTCCCAAAAGGGTTTCCCACTATAAATTTTGTGTTCAACATTCTTCTACCTTGCATGTGTTTGAATTTTTATGATATATTTATGTATTTATTAATAAATTCTGAATTGGCATTATTAAAGTGAAAATTTTAATATGCACTGATTCAACCCCTCTCGGTTCTTGTGATATCTAACAGTAGGAGTGTTTTGATGTAGATTGTATTTGACATGATTTGGTTGTGTGTGAGGGGATTTAAGTGAATGCAATTTCTTAACCCCTAATTAAACTATATGATCTTGCAAAATGAGCATTCGTTTTAGATCCAAAAGAAAGGTTGCTTTGATGAGGACAACAAAAAATGCAATGCTAGGAGAAAGGAAAATAAAAAAACAAAGAAAGCCTACATGTGATTGCTTTTAATTTTTAATTTTAATTTTTTGATTTGAAGCAACAACCACAACAACAAAAATGTGGTCTAAGTTGAAAAGTTAGATGAAAATAGAAGACAAAATAAATAGAAACTACAATGAGAATATAAATGAGAAAGGGACCAATGTCCCACCGGGTGTGTCAGAATGTATTAGTTAGTTTTGGGTAGACGTCATTAAGTGCATAAAGTACCTAAAAATTAGTACATGGGAGGATTTAATAATACATGCACCGATAGTTGCATTGTTGATGTATATGAACAAATAATAAGCACTCCTCCTCTCACCAAGTAAATATACCTGCAAGCAAAGATAACTAGACAAGAGATATGAGATAAACAGGATGACGAGCTCCTCGACAAAGGTTGATCCTAGGAATCCAAAGGAATTCCTTAAAGGGTGTCAAATCATTTTAATAAAATTAAGTGAGTTGATAAATATGATAAGATAGATAATGAAAATGATAAGATATGAGATAAGGAAGCTATAACTCGAGGTGAAAAGGAATATCTTGTCCCGCTTTGTAGGTGGTCCAAGCTAGAATGGCGATATATATGGAGGTCTTCAAAGTAGTCGTACTAGTAATCCGTTGTTTCTTACTAGTGTAGACACCTAAAATTAGCACCCTAATTCCAAATGTCGGCATCTTTTTCCCCCTTCATTATCACATTACACCCATCATATTTATTAAAACATCAACATCAACATCATCACCATACTTACCTCACATAAGTCCACATCCCTCATTAATTAATATATTACTTTCATACTCTTCATCTTTATTCACAAGCACAACATCTCATATCTTAGGTTATAAACCTATACCCTCCATTAATTAATTAATACTTACCTTATAATCCTAAGTCTTACACTCCATGTCCTTCATTAATCAATTAAAATTAAATAACATAATCCTTTCCTACATAATCCTAAGTCACGTTCACACTTACCTTGTAAATATTTCTTACACTTGCTAAATCCTATGTAACCACCCAAGAATATTTCCAAAAACTAATCAAATCCAACATAAATCTAATCAAATCAAAATTAAATCATATCTTCTTCCTAAAATCAGTAAATCAAGATCAAATCATATCTTCCTAAAATCTAATCTAAATCATATCAAATCATATCAAATCATATCTAAATCAAACTAAATCATATCCAATCATATTTAGTAACCTCCTCAACCATTATCCACTCAAAATAACGTGAAAAATAAATTATAAACAAGCCAAAAATGAAATTTACAACCCCACTTCACATTAGTTACGAATAGTTCCTCATCTAAAAATACCAATCTTAACCTATCAAACTACACATCTTGACTTCTCTAATTTGTCACACCATAATCCCCTGAAATCCCATGACACTATAGTTAAAAATAACAATTTATCTCTTCTTATCCCTCCCAAAACGAACTTCCAAAATTGTTGGTGATTCCCTAAATCGTCGAAGATTCTCTCTTATTAACTCTATAAATACAAGTTCCATGCCTTCTTCTAGGTGAATTGATAATCATTTGGGCTTGGCCTTCGACAAGAGCATTCTTTCTGTATTATATCCCTCTTTAATTAATTTGTCTCTTGTTCATCTCTTGGAGGCCATTGACATATCCAAGAGCTCAACTCAGTGCATCATCTGCATCTTTCTTCTGATGTATCCGCAGACTCCTCTTATCTGTAATATCATCAATTATTAGTCTTATACATCAACTAGAATGAGGTAAGTACCTTACTTTTGTGTTATTTCATTAATCATTCATCATTTAATAACTTGAATCAATTTTATCTTGGCTCTTATTAACATGTCTATATTCTTCAATAATCACCGATAATTTTCCCAATCACCGACGATTTTCCATCTGTCAGACCATTTATCATGGCAGCCTATCTTTTTCATCCATACCACAATCTTGACTGATAATTCACCTTTACAAGTATCCATCAAGTCCCATCAAGCTCCCTTGAGCCATCTGTAGCATTTTATCATTTATCCAAATCAAACACATTATCCCACTTGCCTTTGTGAGCGCATATCCATCCACATATTTTCTCCTTTGAGATATATTGTGATTCCTTGACTCCAATTGGATTTGGAACCACTATTAGACTAGTATATAGCCTTGGACCCTGTCATTCCCTTTTCCCTTGCATTGTTTAGTTGTATTGTATGTTATCATTTTATCATTTACTATCATTTCACTTTATCATTATTTGATTAATTTCTAAAATTGGGTTAACATCCACATAAGGAAGTCCTTTAGCTTCTGGGAACTGTCCTTTTCAAGAAATTCACCTACCCATTTTACTAATTCCATTTTGTGTAGTGTCTTTGACTTGTAGGTTTGATTGCAAGGAAAGGAGATTGATTATTTTTTCATACAAAAGATAATAATATAACACCCATCACATCCCACGAGTACCTTAGAAACCCCACCATACTCGAGGTTGAGTCGAGTTTGACCCATTGTAATATTAAACCAATCAAAAGGGTAAAATTTTTCCTCAACAACTAGATGGAATGGAGGAATTCAATCTATTCCTCAATGTCTTCCAAGGTTGGTGTGAATCGATAGCGTAGAAATTAAGCTCATGAAGGATTTCAAACTTCTCCCGAAAAAGTTTTATTGGATGATAAGAAGGTCGCAAATGCTCGTGATTGGATGGGACTAACCAGAAGAATCATCTACAATAGAGAAATGCTTGCAACAGACAAGTTAAGTCTAGATATATAGATAAAAATTTATAAAATCTAGTAATTTGATAAAGAAATCCAAATTGACAAGAATCGTAGGCAATTCAAACTAATCACTAGTGATTTAGGGAATTATGGGTGATTCCTGTAATAATATTTATTTCCTAATAAACGATGAACGGATGGAAAAGAGAGATTAAAATGTTAATGTTATACTTGTTTTGATGTATAACTAAACTAAAAATGATAATAGACTATAGAGATAACCTTGTATGTAGAGATAGCTACAATGAAAGTGTCTATAAAGGTGGTTGAGTTGGTGATATTTATTTACCTATCGTCTCGACAAAGTGGAGAGCTTCTTGGAGGCTCGTATATGAAGAAAAAGCTAAAACATGACAACATGTGGATCTACGAGATAATGCAAACATAAAATGATTTGCGGTTGAAAGTGTGATGAAGTTCCATTGGGGAGCATTAATCAACCATGAAATGTGTATGCTAAGAAAGGAAAGGGAAAATATCATTCACCATCTCTCTCATTCTACATAGATCTGAAAAAGGGAAGGGGTGAAAATATGGGTGGTATGTAACCCCAAGCATGCAATCATACCTCTTCGAGTGGAGAAGGTGAGTGACATTCCCAAAGATGGAAAGTGACTCCCATATGATGCACTTGATGCACAATGATGCACTATCACATATGATAGAATATGAACTTGTCATAATACCTATGACACCTAAGACCTATGACCTCACCTAAGTGAGATGACTCACCATGTGATGTGGAAAATGACTCACACCAACACCCACCCTTCATCATAACTTAGGATGAGGTGGAAAGTAAGAAATGAGAAATGGGTCCCTGTAACAAATCTTGACGAGGTGCCCATGAAAAAAGGGATCTTAGAAATGGAGGAAAATATAGTGGCAAAAACATCCACCAAAGGAGATGAAAAACAAACTCTTTAAAAATCAAAGAAATATGCCACCAATGGGTCCTGACAACCGAGGAGCCTGATAAGGTATCCATGTAAAAAAGTTAAATCTCTCTGGAAGAAGAATAAGAGAGGAGGAGAAGGAGAAAAGAGGGAAGAAGAAGAAACCATGGATATATATGAAATCTTTAACTCTAAGAACTCTCCAAGAAGAGTGTTGATGACATGGTCCACATCCTATGGACTAAAGAAGAACCACCCACACCTAATTGTGTGTCCGACCTTAGGAAGGACAAAAATGGAGTACTAGATGTCCTCCCATTCTATGAAGGAAGAAGAAGGTAGTAGTACAAAGAAATTTGAATCAGGTTGACGGAAATGAGACATAGGTCTAGCATATGAGTGCACAAAAACAAAAGGTAATTCCATGTGCATAGAACTATCGAGTGAGAGATAGAGAAACATTTTCGAAAAGGATTCCCAAGTGAAGTGAAGGAAAGACAACAACCTGCATAACAAAAAAGCATCCATAAGAAAGAGTGGATGAGTGATGATCTCCAAAAAAGTGGAAGTGATAAGAGTCCTAGAAGGGGCACTCCCAACAAAGGAGATGAAGGAATCCTCTAAAAAATTGTATAATGATGAGGAAGTCCCTCTACTACATCGCAATTAAGGACTCAGTAAAGACACAATGAAAGTCTGGAAAATAATTATCCCAAAAAGGGGATCAAAAACAATAGAACAATGTTGAATAGGTATAAATCATCACATATAGGAGTGAAAAGGGCCTTGCACACTAT
Organism: Taxus wallichiana var. yunnanensis; assembly: GCA_018340775.1. Classification (NCBI taxonomy): domain Eukaryota; kingdom Viridiplantae; phylum Streptophyta; class Pinopsida; order Cupressales; family Taxaceae; genus Taxus; species Taxus wallichiana. The sequence continues at coordinate 760,411,546 of CM031240.1, forward strand.
AAGTGGAAAGGAGGATGATGTAATGATTACATGAGGATGAGAATGAGACTTCGTGACATCTCGATGAGAATGGAGGAGTATTAACATACTCTAGAATAGGTTTGAGAGAAGGAGGATAAGAGTGTTTAATAATGCTCTCATCATCAAAACTAAAGCACAATCCTCGTCAAATTAGGGATACAAACAAGTGATTACGTACTCAATAGAACCGTGTCATCACATGAATACGAAGAGGAAACAATTATATCAACAGTAACAACAATGAAATTATGTGAAGGGTATATAAAAAAATACTGGAAGATGCGCTGATAGTGTGAGGAAGATTTGAGTCTCGCCACATGAAAGTGGAGAGGTTTGGAAACATGAAACATCAAGTGACCAATAAGATGGTCGCACATGTTGAGATAGTTCTCAAGACGAAAAGAATCAATGGGTGTAGGAATTGTCTCATGTAGAAAGGGAGTGAGGATCTCATGAGAAAAGTAGCGTTCCATAGAATCATGTTATGATGTATAGTTCTCTCTACCAAAAAAAGTGGCAGAGGCAGAAAGTGATCATCAACTACTCATGTCTGAAAATAGTACCCTCCATGATGTAGAAACAAGAAGTGTAAAGTGTAAGAGAATAGGGTGTGTGGATACCAACAAGGTTGTAAGATGTCAAACTCAGTTTGAGAATGCATCGGCATGCAATAAAACACCAAAGAACAATGATAATCCCAATTTTTGTGGAACTTTATAAGTAGTGTGTGATTATAATAGGGTAATTTCATGCAATGTGGTATGGATGACCACTCACCTTGCAATAGAGAATGAATCACATAAGATTGGAACCTATAATAAGTCCTAGTCGAAGTAGAGGAACGACATGCAATCATGCACAAAAGGGTGTAAGCACCAAAACTCTAAAAACACATCTCGGTGTGAAAGAAGGTGTTTCACATCACAAAAGACAAGATCTCTTACCACAAGGTTGTGGCGATGTGCTCACTAGCCGCAGTGAAGAGGAGCACTACAAATAGAGAGCCAAAAAGGCCCGAAAAGCCAAATAACCTTATAAATGAAGCTCGAAAAAATAAATCCCCCTATAATGATGAATTTTATTTAATTCTCCCTTTATTGATCATATTAAATTTAAATAAAGGAAAAAAAAGCAGAAAAAGGAATCCAAAAAGAGGGATTATAGGAGTCTTTGGGCTCGAAGAAATAGTTGGCTCAAGGTGAGCTAGAAGGGTAGCTTGGTGAGCTACATAGAGCTCAATGGGTGATCTAGCACATGAAATCGTGATTCGGCACCAATTTTTGGATGAGTTAGGGTGAATCATCCCACCAAACCGGAGGCAAGTCTTTGGAAGCTTGAGAGGTCACCGAGTTGGATCATATGAGCCATAAACTGCTAGGATGCAACATTGAGTCCAAATGGAGTAAGATGCCACCAGGGTCCACATGTGAGCTTGTGGAAGATTTAAAAATTTGAGCACAGAGGTCAAGGTAACATCCATTATAGATGAGGGAAGCGGGAGTCGATGAACAATGCAGACCTCGATGGATTCAATGGCAAGTAAAACTTGGAAGGTAACTATAGACACCTAAAATTAACACCGTTAATCCCTTCTTCCACATCTGTTACACCCCTTCAATATCACATCACTATCATATCATATATTAAACCCTTATCCTAAGTCTTATTCCTCCCCCTAATATTTACTCCTGTAAATATTATCCTACACATGCATATCTTCTTTTACCTCTTCCTAAACCACCCAAACCACTTACAAACCAAAATTAAATGAATACAAAAAAAATAAACAACTTCCCAACCATTTTATAACCTCTCACCTACATATCTCCCCTCCCACATGAAATAACAAAGAAAAATGACTCAGTTGGAGTTGGTTTTAACCAAATTCCTTGATCATCGAAAACCCTCCTAGATCATTAGCAATTTTCCGGATCTCATGTGATCCTATATAAATAAGTTTCAGACCTCCTTTCAGGAGGTTAGTTCATGTTTATTGCTTCCTGAGACCATAAATTGCATTGTAACAAAGCCTCTTCCCAGATCCTGAGGATGCCACAACAACACTCAAGCCTTCCACATGATATCCACAACTTCATCAATTTTCAATCATCATTCAATGGTAGAAATCAACAACAATAATCTTCATGTCTTTGCAATATTCTTATCTCTAGTAATACCCTCTTCTAGTCTCCATTCATCAATTTATACAAGGTAAGTGGTTTCCCTTGCTTCATTATCTTATTATGCATCATTTAAAAGCTTAAATCAACCTTTTTAGCATCCCTTTAGAGCTCTATCTCCATCCATTATCGTCCTATACATTTCCACAAGATCACTAACGATTATCTAAGATCACTAAAAATTAGTGACAATTCCCTAGGATCACTAATGAGATCAGTGATGATTCCTAGGATCTCCAATGACTCCTCAGATCGCTAACGATTCCCGTAATCATTGACAATTCCCAGATCTCGACAATTCACATAATTATTGGTGATTCACCATAATCATTGACAATTCCCTAGAATCACTAATGATTCCTGTCTAAAAGGTATTCTAACCCCTAAGTGTACTCTTTAGACATCCTAACTCCATCATTTATTACCACTCTACCATTGCAGTAGGTTCCTGAATCCTATTCAGCTTTTTTGAGCCATTTCTTTGTCAATTATCCTCAATCCAACATATCGCTTAGCTTTCCTTTGTGGGTGTATATCCATCCCTATCATTGTTCCTTCAAGCCATTTTGTAATTCCTAGATTCCCTTTGTATTAGGTATCACCCCATCATTAGATCATCATATAACCATGGATTGCATCACCCCTTTTCCTTTGTGTTAGTGGTTATATCATTTGTTCTATCATTTTTCTCATCATTATCAATTTGATCTCTTGAACACGGATTGACATCCTTGTAAGGAAGTCCATTGACTTCTAGGGGCTATATTTTCTAGGAAATCCGCCATATATCTATCTAATCCTATATTTTTCTAAGTGTTTGTGCATTGTAGGTAGCTTGTCCCATAGGAAAGGAGAATTTTTGCACCTGATTGGATCCATCAACATTTTATCCATCAAGCCTCAACATTCATCATTGCAGGTATCCATAAACCATGTCGTCTTCTGAGGTAAGTTTTTTTGTTATTTAATTTTATTAAGTTAAAGTTGGAAAGCAAAAATATCTGGTACATTTCGGCATGCCCAAAGTGGGACCCCCGTCCTTTTCTTTCATTCAAGTTATTTTTTTTTCAATAATTTTAGATCTTCTTCTTTGTAATTGTCGGTGATCCAGTTAAATTACCAAGTGATTTTGTGGAATCACTAGTGATTCTCGTAAATCATCGACGATCTCTGTGACTTATTTTGATTACTTATTAAATCATCCATCATTATTTTTCTTTCTATTTTCTATTTATTCTAAACCTTGTAGGTTTTTACTTTGGGGGCTTTTGCTTGCTATGTTATTGTTGTGCTAATAAACAATCAAAAAATAACAAGGAAGCATTTTATAGGTATGTTTCTTTGCTTTCTATTTCCTTTCAAGCATTGCATTTTTGTTTGTTTCCCTCATCAATTTAGATATTTAATTTTTATTTAAAATGAACCCGTAGATACCAAAAATTTCCTCCCCGACTTAGACACACCTACAGTCAAAAACACCACATTTACGACATTACACCCTCTTAAATCATCTCTAGATTAATTAATTAATCACACACCCCTCACATCTAAATTATTTAATTAATTAAAATAACCCCCCTTTTTACACCTCACTATGACACCTCATTAACCACCTAAACCACCTTCCTAAAAACACACTAACTCAGTAGAAACCAAAATTAGGTCGTACCACCCTTATAGCTCCGTTAATTAAATTACCCATAACTTACATATTCATATCCCATAGTGCACATGATTAATTAAATTAATTATTTTAATAAATTTACTCACTTTACCACCTCACCTAACAACATCACCTAGACACCTCATCATGGACCTATTCTTAATGTGTTTCTTTTAACTAAGACTCAATTTCTAATTACCATAACTGATTGAGACTTAGTCTAACCTTAAAATCAGATGCATATTCTTTCTCTAATAGCATGCCCACTTATCTAAGTGCAAAATAACATTTTATACCGGAACCAATGAGTAGAACTGGCCAAAAGATAGTCAAGGTCTATTATTTTGGAAAACCTAGGATTTCCCACCATAACCGACACCAGTTAACCCTAAACCGACATCGGTTAACCTAAACCATCATTGGTTACCATATATTCACTTTGGTAACCTTGTTCGAGAGGTTGAAAAAAATTATTCAAGTTCGAGAGAGAGATATCTATAGGAAAGCATAGAAAAGAGTCCTCTCGCATGCATCCAGACACACCCTAGCCAACACCAAGACTAATATGAAGGCATTGGCATTCACAACAGCATTCTGGGAAGTACTTATGTAGCATTGACCACCGCCACACATCAACCATCACCATCATCCACCATCAGCTTATAAATACAAGTAAGTGTGTTTTGATCTGCATCATTCTATACTTAGATCATCATTTCTTTAGCTTTATTTTTAAATTCTATTCTCTTTTGCATCCTATCATCCTCACCTTCCTGTCAATCCACCCATCTAACCACCCATAACCTTTTGGCTCCCCATATTCAACCCCCAGACATCTCTGAGAATTCTCAACATCTTTACCAACCTAGCCATCCTTCTTCTATTCTCTATGTAATCACAGAGAACCTCCAAAACCAAGTTTTATTGAGTTTCTACAATTCTCCCTCTACTAATGTCAGTCCCTTGACCATCATCAGTTTCCTTCTAAACCATCATTGGTCATACCAAATTGACGCTCTCAGAATCGTAATCCCGACTATAACATCAACCTAATAACCTTCACCCAAATAACCCAAAACCACCCAAAACCTGATCTTGGCCTGTTCTAATCACCTTAGCTACCTACCCAACCTGAAACATAACCCAACCTTAGCTAGATCTAATTTTTTATTGCAATATTTGACTTAATATAATATATTGTTAATAACTTGAGATACCGAAATCAACTTGTTAGCAATAGGACCTCTACTTCCTACATTTTTGTTCATTTATTTGATAAACAGTGGATTGACATCCATCTAAGAAGTATCACACTTCCCATATCTAGCATATGATAGGCAATCCATTGACATATATTGTTTGATATTCTTCTTGTGGTCTTGTTTTGCATTCACAGGTAGTTCCTCCAGAAAAATGGAAGTTCTCGTAATCATCTTTGGATTAGAAAATTAGAACGTGTGCATTCTACCTTCCACCTTCATTTTACAGGTATTCCTCCTCACCTTTACCTTATTAGTTTTACTCATACGTACGCAACTTGTTGGTGTAACATTTTGGCATGATCTGAGTGGGACCCTCTCTTGGGTTCTTTTCATTTTCTTCATATAGGTAAATCTTGTGCATTTCTTTCTTTTTGAAAAATACACATTTAATCTTCTCCCTAGTAACATTATTTTCTTCTAATTGTCTAAATGACATTTGTGATTTTGTGTTTAAAATGAATCATTTCTTTCTTCCTGCATTTGCATAGTAGTGAAAGAGAACATTCTTAACCTATTCATCATTTTCTACATCAAATTTAATTATTGATTTCGGTTCTAAAATCTGTTGAATTTCATCCTTGTATGTTGCATTTTAGCTCATATTATAAACTGAGGGCAACCTAAATGCTGGAATTCATGCCCAGCTGATGGTTGACATAATTGAATCATAGAAATAACTTTCTCTTCTCTCTCTTTTTCTAAACTGCACAAATAAAATTCACACATCTTATTAAACAACATATTACCTAGAAGAAGTTTTCAATGATCACATGATCAGAGGATTGACAGTGGGCACCCAACTGGTTTCTTTGTCCAGTCATTATCTCAAAGAAAGGACCGCCCCCACCAAAACATAACCTGAAACCACCCTTTAGAATTTACCTCTTCATAGGATGCCTTCCCAACCAAAAACTTTGTTCTGAATTCACAAGTCAATCTTAAATAGCATAAGCTAAAACAACATAAAATTCACTTATAGGGTTGCATGTTTTTCTTAGCTTTGTTCTTGAGTTGTGTTTTGAGTTGTGAGGTTGTGTGTTTCATTTTCTTCTTCCTTTCACACTCCACCATCATAGTTGGTGTATTCTCGACTATTTTTGAGTGTGTCAGGACCCATTTTTATCATACTCGATTTTTGGGTTGATGTTCCATCTGACTTAATTCAAAAATCTATTTTTCTTCACTTCTTCTAATTTTACAAGAACTTAAGATCGGTCCGGTGACCGTCATCAGTTTATATTTGACTATCATTGATTTACCTAATCGGTGTTAGTTTCAACTCTTTTTGGCCATTTTACTCAAAGATAGCATTCATCAAATCTTCTATTCTATTTGAATTTCTCAAAACATCATCATATCTCTAGAACTTTCATATCACATCCTAATACAATTTTCATTATTTTATTTTCATTAGTTTTTTCCTCATTTGAAAAGCTCGATGATTCCTCATAGTAACCAATATTGGTTATTATAACCATTTTCGATTCCCCTTTAAAAAGGGAATCGGTCAATCTTACCGTCTTCGATTCGTGTTTGATTTTTAACTAAAAACTGATAATATTTACTTCCCATAATTCATCCTTCTCCATTTATTGTTATTTTTGTGTGATTTACAGTATACAATTTTACCAGGTCAATGATAATTCACATGGTGTTGACTCATAGCCAAAACAACACCCTTTTATTTCACACCAGCCTTTAGCCACTCCCACCTATCCCATCACCGCCTTCCATCCTATCGCCTATGGATCCAACTCAGCCCATCACCATTACTACCGGTGATGAGGAGTTCACAAGACTCCTTGACCAGAATCCTATTTCCCTACAATATTATCTCACCCACTCATCTACCTGAGACTCCTCGAGACATTTTGTATACAAAATGCCCATATATATCCCTCTTTACGTCGCACCCACTTCCACGTCAACTATAACTAGCACTAGCTTGGTGCTACCCTCATCCACTTTACCACATGTGGTGTCTCAACCGGACCCACGTCCTCCATAATTACTGCACCAACGACATCTATTTCCCTCGGTGTTGACCATTTCTTCACCAACCTCCTTGAGCAATGCCCCATCTCGCACCCGCTTTCCTTGTATACATCAATTACATCACAACAACCCATGGTGTCGCAACCCACATCTCATTCCAAAACCTCATCCTTTTCATCCCATAGTCTCTTCCCCAATTACTACGAGATTCGTTATGAATACTCCACTTGTTTACATGCATCATCAATAATCCTCAATCGTTTCTATCACTTATTCGGGATATATTCCACCCTCATATATTCCCCCTTCACATTTTTCATATTCAGCACCCCCAAATATCGGGATGTCGTCCACATCATACACCCATCATCAACCTCCCCTTACTATAGGAGGTGCCCATTCATCACAACCCACCAATGACCTCATTAAGATGATGATGGAAAAGATGCAAACATTAGAAGCATCAGTTTCTAGCTCTCGCAACTCCTTAACTTATGAAAAAATCTGTAATGAGCCTATTCATCCATCTATTCCCATTCTCCCATACCCTGTACATTAGGAAATTCCCAAGTTCAATCGTTTCAATAGTAAAGAAGACCCGCAACAACACTTGTGGTCATTCAAACATGGATGCTATCTAATTTCCCACGATGATGATTTACTCCTATGGACATCACCCATGTCCTTAACTAGACCCACCATAGATTAGTATAGTGGTTTACCCAAGTATTCCATCTACTCAATCAATATCATCAAGAATTTTTGAACCACTTCTAAATCAATATCGTCATAAAATTCACCATGACTGATCTATACTCAACATGACAGTATGTTGATGAATCTATCGTAGATTTCATTGCTCACTGGCAAAGTCTTATCAACCAATTAACATTCTAGTTACCTCAAGTTGATCTTATAGATTTGTTCACTAGAGCTTGTGCTAGACACATCTCACCAACTTTATAGGTACAAACCTTCCGTACCTTCGATGAAGCATTTAATATAGTGTGAAAGCTATAAATTCATGCCATTGAAGAAAATAAAATCCAATTATGAAACAAAAATGTCGTATTCAAGTCAAATGATGCTTCTTTGTCTTCAAAGCCCCAAAAAAATTATTCAAAAGCCAAAGGATCTACCAATGTGGTAGTTCTAAAAGTTGGTCCATCCCATCCATCTAATCAAGCCAAACCTTCCTCTAATCTTTCTCCCATTCAAAATTTTCAATTCTGACGGAACAATGAAAGTACACTCTGATTGGAGAGCCCTATTCTTCAGTCTTGGAAAATCTTCTTAATACTGGAGCCATTACACTACCCCCCATAAAACCTCATACCAGTTTCGATCCTACTCGTCCTATGCCCGCATGGTATAAGGAACATGACTATTGTAATTATCATCGCGTTAAAGGCCATAGCGATGGTAATTGCATAACTTTTAAGAAAATTGTCCAGAAATGTTAGATAATGGATATTTCATCCTTGAAAACCCCAATGCATCGGAAAATAAAAAATTACATATATTTAAGAAGTCATTCCCCAACCATAAACCATCATCTAATCAAATGGTGAACCTTCAACCAACAATAGTTACATCTATGAAGTCCGCATTGTTTTCGATATCATACCAATCGTTCCTCAATTTCCACCTATTCTATCTATTGAGGAAATTCTGGCATGAGCTCCTCTACCCATAGAGGAGCATACCTCATCCACTCCTTTACCCACAGAGGATTCTTCTTCATCTCCCCCTTTACCCATGGAGGAGTCCACAATTTTTGCTAATGTCATTTCACCATCTACCTCACAACCTATCAAACAATTAATGGTATTAACTCTCCTACCCATAGGAGAATCGTCATCACTTTCTCCTCCATCGAAAGAGGAATCTACCTCACCCCACCTACCATCTCTCCTACCCATGGGAGATCCTTTAGACACGCCACTACATGTTGGTGAAAATTCCCCATTAGTATTCTAGGATCTTATTGATCTGATCTCAACTATTTTACCCATAGAGTCTAAGGCTAACCAATTCCCTATCTCATAGACATATTTTATAGGATTTCCACTAAACCAACTACATCTCCTCTTACAAAAGTATCGTTTTTAGGACTTCGATATCTTAGATTACATTTATAATCCCATGCTTTGGGCATGAATTTTCCTCCCTATTTCGACTCAAATGCAAATGTTGCCTACATATACCTCCACGATCTATCCAAAGGTATTTCTAGCAACTAGATCGACCCTGACCATGCCTATCGAAATGGCTTCTTCTTTGTCACCTTTACCTACATCTAAACCTTTACCCACGACTAAAACCATTCCTATACCTAAGAACCTGCCCAAACCTACCTCTTCATCCATATCTAGACCCATCACTACCTTGGGTATCATTCGACATCAAGCCTTACCCATCCACCCATCAAATTGGATTTAGCCACGTCTTCCCAAACCCACACCAAAATTATTTGTCCACCTAAAAGGAAGACCCAACCTTCTAGGCCACATACACCATTCTCACCTACCACACCTTTGTCACTTTCACCCCTTTTGTCCATCCTAGAACCTCACCCATCAACCTTGGCCAAACAACCCCCTACCCAAGGCAAATCAAAATCTAAACAACCTAATACTTCATCATGATCCTTTGTTACACCTCATTTACCTACACAACAAACACCCTCACCCTCACTCATACATTTATTACCTCCTATACATCCACCAACTACAATAACTCCAACATTTCCTATGTGACTTCAACCCATACATACCACCCTACCTCCACTAACCATTTCCACCGTACTCTCTATTGTCCCCATGGGTAACCTATCCTCTTCCACCATCTTCTTTCCCTTTTACATCACGTACTCCCACCTCACCTTTACCCAAGAAGGTGCAATCCAAAGACAAGAACCCACTACCCTCCAACAGGTAGTTAAACCAACAACACCTTCCATTGCTAGTTCTTCTACCACACCTTTACTCAAGCAGATACCATCAAAACCTAAGATAGTACCACCTACCAAACCAATGGTCAAACCTATTCCACCTCATATAACACCTCTTCCACCATAATCATCCACACCTTTACCCAAATCCACACTCACTTCCCACTATGATCCATTGGTAGGGTCCTACACCAACATTTTATCCAACCTCTTAGAGACCTTAGTCATCACATTACCGCCACTTAGACCTTATAACCCCCTCAAACCCAAACCAAAAGGGTTTGATGAAACTAAAATTTGTGCCTACCATCATGTGTCAAGACATGATGTAGAGGGTTGTAAGGCTCTCAAAAATGTTCTCCTCTAATTATGTCCTCCTGAAGAAAATTTTGATGACAATGATCTTCTTGACAAGGACCATACATCCCCGCCCACTACCTATTCAGTGGCCTACATCACCACATCCACAACCCTTTTATCCACCTCTAAAATTTGAGATCAACATGGTCCGTATTAGAGAGTTGGCCAAACCACCACCTAAATGTTAGTGTGCCCTACTCATTTCGCAAGGTTCTTACCCCGCATTAGGTTTTTTTCCATCATGTCATTATACTATTCATGACATTTATTCTCCATCTACCTCTTTCCCCCGATCGACATGGTCCAATTCGCCACTCGTGTCCAAAAGGACAAAGGAAAAGAAAAATCAACTAGCCCATCAAATAATCTTGTGCCCAATATACCGTCTACACTGCCTTGCACGCAAAATCACCATTCGAGGAACCACATACCCTATTTCTTAAGGGGTCACCCATAGTACAATGATAAAATAATTACACCAATCCACTCTAAAATTTTATTTGTATGATCTCATCCAAACCTATGAATCTCATCGACAAGACCTCATGGAGGTTTTGCAATCCATCGAGGTTTTACCTAAAGACCCCACGCCAGTAGCCTCCATTATCACCCCTCACCACGTGGCCTGTCTTACCCAATCATCTCCTTCTTCTACCCCCATACCAACTCATCAAGTAACCACCCTCAATTTTTTTGATGAGAATATCATACCTCTCCAATCGATGACCTTGGTCCTTCCCTTTTGATCTCCTTCTATATCGATAATATATGTGTACGGTGCGTTATGATCGATGGTGGTTCTAGAATCAACATAATATCCTCCCATGCATATAATCAAATATGAATCCTTCAAATTTCATGCATAATAACCCAATTATGCTTTGTTATTTTCAATAATGCAATCACTTCCACCCTTGGCACCATTATTCTTCACATTCATGTGGGCCCTCGCACTATTCCAAAATTGTTTTACGTCTTAGAGGGAGAATTCTAAAAATAACATGTTGCTTGGCCAACCTTAGATTCACGTCATGTGTTTTGTTCCTTCAACTTTACACCATTGTTTAAAATTTGAACATAAAGGACATAACTATACCATCCCAGCTGACCCGTCACCATTCAAAACTTGTAACATGTTGTACCAACCTAACAATGTACATGTACCAGTTAAGGCATATACCACTACCGCCACTTCTCCTTCACCAATAGCCCCATCAACCAATGCTGCCATAACCTCTCCCACACCTAACTCTTATATTCCTATTGTTTTTGCAGCCTCTGCTGCAACTAGCTCATCTACTTACCAACAACACGATACCCCTCCTACCCAATTGCCTAGTAGTTCATCTATTCCCACTACCCACATATCTACTACCAATCCATTAGAGGGTGTTTTTCAATGCCTTACTCTATGGGAGTACTATCTCTACTATATCAACACATTATTTACTCCACAATAGTATGGTAACCTATTCCAACATCCTTGTTATGACTATTGCATAGGATATGTCTTCCCTTATGATCATCCCCACCTTCGCACCAAATTAACATATGGGGGAACTTTACACTTCCACCTATTCACCCGAACCACCATCCCAAACACGACCCTTTTCATATAACCTCTAATATCTCTCCAACTATCACTTTTCCCACAATTTCCTTCATTGTTGTGAATGGAAATGATTTGGATTTGGTTTTTATGAACAAGGTCATCATACCATCATCCCATGTACCACCCATAAACATAAAGACCGTAGTGGTATCGACTTCACCAAACTATCCTCCAAGAAGGCCCGTGTTGAACTCATTCAGGATGACAAACCTTCTCCACCCTGTTCACCAATGTCACCACCCTCACCCATAAAATATATGGATCCAAAATCCATTCCTCCTAACTTTGTTTTTTGTGAACACCATTTCCTTAGGACCTTTGACTTATCAACGTGATGGCGAGGCTCCCTCTTCTCTTCCCTTCTTGTATCTTGACATGATTGATGATGATACACCTTCTATTAACATCATTCAATGTCAGGATAATTATTCTATCCTCACCTACCTTGGCACAGAAGATTCTTATATTCACTAGTAATTTCCTTCTAATATGCAAACCATGTTAAATGAATCAACAATTGAAGTCAATAATAACACTTAGGATGACCCACAAATTCTAAAGATAGGTTAATTTAGATGTTGTTGAACATGAAGATTTTACTTCTTTCCTCTGGGATCATAGAAATGATTTTGCTTGGTCCTATGCTGATATGCCCGGTATTGACCCAAACATTATGGTCAATAATATCATAACCATTCCTCAAGTCAAACCCTTAAAATAGATTTGTGAAAAATGCATCCTCGCATTACCCTTCTTATCAAAGAGGAACTTCAACACCTTCTCTCGGTTTCCTTCATCCTACCCATCAACTATCCCCAATTGATTTTTAACATTGTTCTATCATGAAAAGCGATAGGACTTTACATTTGCAGGATTTTTATGAAATCAACTTAGCTTACCCCAAAGATGATTTTCCTCTACCGTATTGACCAGCTAGTTGATATCACTTTTGTCATGATATGTTATCACTCATGAATGGTTTCTTAGGTTATAATCAAATATTACTCACTCCAAAAGATCAACACAAAACTACCTTCATCACTCCTTGGGGTACCTTCTACTATCGATTCATGCCTTTTGGCCTTAAAAATGATGGTGCTACATATCAGCAGGCTATGACTTAAATCTTCCATGACATCATGCATCGTATATTATAAGGTTATATAGATGACCTTCTCATAAAATAAAAATTTCGGGCCGAACATCTCACAGTCCTAAAGGTATTCTTTGACCGTCTCATCAAGTATTGTGTTCACCTTCAACCCAAAAAGCGTGTCTTCTCTATTCTCTCGGGAAATATCCTTGGTTTCATCATTTATTTATGTGGAATAGAATTTGATCTTGCTAAAGTAAATTCTATTCTCGAAATGTATCCATCTACTAATCTCCACCAACTTTGAAGTTTTCAAGGTAAGTTGCAATCTATTTGTCATGGTTTATTTCTTAACTTTTCGATTGCTTCCAACCATTTCATCATCTCCTAAAAAGGACATCTCCTTCAAATTTGATTATGAATGCCACAAAGACTTTGATGCTTTAAAACAATACCTTTTCCAACCACCGTGCTCATTCCTCCTAATGATGACCAACCCTTTTACCAGTAATTTTCCACTACTGATCATTCCTTGGGTGTCATGCTCGCTCATCGCTATGAGAAATACATGGAGAAATTGGTTTATTACATAATCCATACCATTTTGGACTATGAACCAGATATACCCATACTGCAAAACTCTACTTAGCCTTAGTTTTTCTTTCCAATAAACTTCATCATTACTTTCTCAACCAAAAAACCTTTTTCATTACTAACACTAACCCTTTACATTACATGTATTCCAAACCCTACCAACATCAATGTGTTTCACATTGGCTCATGCTTCTTATAGACCTCGACCTTGAATTCATTCATCAAAAATATATCAAAGGCCAAACCATCGCTAACCAACTTGCAGATGCACCCTTCTCTGAAATCAACCCTCTAACTTCAATTTTCTAGATGAATCCATTGCTACCCTCTCTTTGGATGATACCATTTACCAAATGACCTTATTCTTCAATGGTTCAAAATGTCAACATGGGGGTGGCATTGGAGTTATCCTCATTCCTCTTAATGGTGAACCTATGTTGTTATCTTTCAAACTAGATTTTTATTGCACTAACAACATCACCGAATACGAAGCACTCATACTAGGTCTTAAAATTGTCATCACCTTATATGTAAAATCAATTAATATCTTTGGTGAATCTCAATTAGTCGTAAACCAAGTCAACAGTATATACCAAAGTGTCATAATCAAATACTTCAAAAGTATAAACATTGTGTCAACATACTTTTGACTACCTTTGGCTTATTCGAACTTCAAACCACTCAAAGCCTCCACTAACAAAATTTCAGATACCATGGCATGTCTTACATCTAAGATACTTGATTCACCCTCTCGACTCAAAAATATTTATCACAAGACAAAATTTGCAATCACCTTCTTATTTATTTTGAAACGTTGACTTCATTGGAACCGTTAAACTTGCCCCACGTGACCTTTGATATAAGCATTTTGAAGACTACCTTTCCCTTTCGATTATACCTCCCGAACTTACTCGTAATGGATAACACACCTTTCTTAGAAATGTTTCTCTCTATGTCAACATGGGTGGTCTTATTTATAAATGCAGCTTTTTGACGATATTCTCTTACGATGCCTTACAAGTTTTGAAATTCCCTACACCATTAAGGAAGTTCACGAAAAATTTTATGGAGGTCACTTGGTGGCCTAGATTTCACTAAATGCATTCTTCACCTGGACTATTATTGGCCCACCCTCAACCGTGATTGTTGTGACTATGTCAAACATTGTGTGAAATTCCAGCAACATGCTAATCTTCATCACACACCTAGTCATGCCTTACAGGTCACACGATACCTTTGGCCTTTCTCTTAATGGGGTTTAGATCTTGTCAGAGAGATCAATCCTCATTCTTCACAACACCATCAATGGATTATAACCACTCTTTGAATACTACACGAATGGCGTAGAATCCATCCCCCTCATCTCTAGAAAAGATGAGAAAATTTGTGAATTCATCAACCATCAAATTATTTGTTGCTTTGGTGTACCTCACCATCTCATCACTGATAACGAAAATAGGTTCAAAAATAAAACCTTATGAAAAATTTGTGATGCCTTTGGAATTGAACTCGCTTTCTCTCCACCTTACTACCCATAAACAAATGGCCAAGAATAATCAACCAATAAAACCCTGAACAAAATTCTTATGAAATTAGTTGAAAATACTAGAAAGGATTGGCATACACACATTCCTTTCTCCTTGTGGGCTTACCGTACTAGTATTCACACTTCGATGACTACCACACATTTCTCTCTAGTCTATGGTGCCAAGGTTGTATTGCCTCTTGAAGTCCATATTACATCTCTTTGTATCTCACTCCAAGACATGCTCAATGATGATGAATTTCTCCAGGACCATTTGACATAACTTGAGTTATTAGATGAACCTCGTCTTAATGCTCTTGATCATCTCTAAATCTACCAAAAATATCAAACGTGCCTATGAAAAATGTGTCTATAAGTGAACTTTCTAGGTTGATGAACTCATCCTAAAGGAAAATCAACGTGTAACCAAAGAAGATAAAAGTAAATGGGGAAAATTAGCTCCTAATTGGCTTGGACCCTATATCATTACGCATACCTATGGATCAAGTTCTTATCATTTGTCTTCACTCGAAGGTAAACCCAAACCTGAACCCCTCAATTCCTTACATCTTCGACCATTCTATTGTTGAATCATGTCCTATATCACCTTCTGTTTATTTCAAGGTCGTCCCTTAAGCACTCATCACCTTTCATATTACCTATTCTTGTGGTCAATGAATAAACAAAATCATGTGATTACCCATCACCTTTTAGTCTTATCTTTAATATGAGTACCAAAACCTACTCATGGCATGATTTTCATGGATACTTTTCATCTTTGTCAATATGGAATCCCATGGTCATTCATCACTTGAAACCATCTCTTTCATAGTTAACCTCTCTATGTTATGGTTTTTGTATTCTAAATAAGAGCATAATCTTTCTCTATAGTTTTGTCCATGACTTAAACATCAAAAAAGCAAAATGGGATTAAACTCCTTGAGTCAAACTTCCAAGAAAGAGATGACTCCCTCAAAAGGTACATCTCTTCTCTCTATCTCACTCCTATAAATAGATTGCTCCCTTGAAGGACAACTATACAAAGATAGCCATATTGTACTTAGTCTCTCATCAAAAGAGGACTATTCTTGTAAAATAAAATAAAATATTCAGAAGCTTCCCACATCGATCAGTCTATTATAAACAAAAGCAAAAGGAGAAAATGATAACCTTTTTTCATGGACTTTCCTATTTTGATCTTAGGTCTCTTGCCAGTAGGCTGTTGCCTCACACCAGGTTACATTCAAAGAAAACATTTTCACCTCATTGAATTTTCACCCTAATCTCCTACCTTCTCAAGGGACTTTCCGTAAATATGACATTTCATGATCATGTGACTTTCTTCACCCTTAGCATAGTCAATCTTGCAATGACTTAAGGTTCTTATGTTCATAAACCAACCTTTAGTATGGTAGACTTGTCATGGTTCTTCCAATTAGGTGGCTCTTTTGGTCACCTCTTATCCTTCACCTTATTCACTACTTGTTGATTCTCCTATATAGGATTAGACCATCAACTCCTATATTTTAAGTATTCCTCTTTCACCCACATCACCAAGCCGAATTGACCTAAACTCAACCATGCGTACAATCACCTAAATGCAACTATGCCTAAATGACCTAGAATCAACCATGCCTAACTGACCTAGACTCGGGCATCCTTAAACCCTACCCATCCATTCCTCTACCACACCATATTATTCCCTAGATTATGGGAGAACTGCATCAGCCTAAGGCCCCTTTTCACCGGGGATATGTAGGTAGCACTTCGAGGGCATGGGGCCCTTGAAGGTTAGCTCGAAACCATTTACCCTAACCAATTTTCCCCCATTTTCTATTCACATTCTACCTTAGTTTTCATTTTACACAAAACTTGGAAATTAAACAATCATAAAAACATACATACCTACCATTTTATAACATCACCATATCATACATCATCATTTATTTTCCATAAAAACAACAACTTGGAAATTAAATCAAACTCAACCATGCCTAAGTGACCTAAACTCAATCATCCCTACATAACCTTAACTGCACCATGCCTAACTGACCTAGAATCCACCATGCCTAAGTGACCTAAACTTAATCATGCCTACATGACCTTGACTCCATCATGCCTAATTCACCTAGTTTCCATCAATATACAATAACAATGGAAATTAAAAACATAGGTACATCATCCATCCAATAAATATCATCAACTATATAAATGGGAGAGTCTGTGTATCAATACATATATACACAGATACAAATAGATACCAGTATCTCCAAAAATCTCATGTACATCCTCACCATCTTCAAAGACACTTACGGACAAGTATAAGATCAAAATCTCAAAACTCTCATGTACATCCTCACCATATTTGGCATGCAGGATGGTATCATAATCAAAGCATGGGCTGATATATGCCAAAACTAATACACTGAGCATATATGGTGACTAATCATCACCCCACCTAATATCCATCCATGTCTCATATGTCTCCTCCTCTCGGCCTATCTAGCACCCTGCCAACATCTCTCCACCTTGCATAGGTATCGGTCTTGTCTTCGCCTCGCTCGCAGTTGGGTCTCGGCCTCTGAAACTCATGGCCTCACCTTGAGCCTATCTCTAGGGTTTCCGGCCTCCTGTGCTCTTTTTGAACTATGAGTGTGAGAGCTCATCCTCTCACTCATTTCCCATTGTTCCCTATACTTAGCATAGGAAGGGACATCTATCCTTGCGGTCGTCAGGTGATCCTAGTAATACCATGCCTCATTCAAGACATCCTTGAACCTCATCATTTGCACCATCTAAGGTGGTGCCATCACGTCCCCATAACAACCTATGAGCTTTGTCCTACTAGGGCTGGCATCGAGACCTTGTACCTATGTACCCTATCCTCCTCCCTGTACCATGGGACCTTGTCTCGCCGCTACCTATAGAGATGCCCACACTATAACCTCGGCCTGTAGGGCCATAATTTGAGCCTGTGTAGTGCCCAACTAGCCATGAAAACTTTTTATCTATGCCTATAAGGTGGCTACCTATCCCCTTCTCCATCACCACCCTATGCAGGCACATGTCCTTGTGTAACCTCGAGTTTGCATGGCTACCACATGTGCCTATAAAGTGGAAACATGTGCCTCTAACCCTGTGAGCTTCCCCTATAATACTCCAAGCTATGTTTGAAGGGTGGCCACCGACCTCGCAAGGTATCCTTATCCTATGATAGTAGCTAAGTTAGTTTGAATCGGCCTCGGTGGTGCCGCTCACACTAATGTGCCATCCACAACTACATGTATCTATCTTTGACCCTAGTGTTATCAATCCACCTATCCACCGCCTGATCCTCCTACCCTATTGGCACAATCGGTTGTGGTAGAGGCATAGGCCTCTCCGTCATCTCTCCTATATTGTGGGAATGGTGGAGATACATCCTATGGAAATCCAAACTATTGTCTTATCCTCGTCCACTGGTATCATTTCATGCTTGTTGGCATGTCACCCTCTATCCACATGAGCAATTACAATTCCTCTAACTCCTCTTCCATGTGCCTGTATGAAGGAAATCCAACATATGGCCTCTAAACAATATCAACCCCAGATAACCCCTCCAACACTTGCATGTAATGTGTAACATTATGTGTGGCCCTCATTTCCCTTTATTGTCCATCAAGTGGTACCCATCGCATGTAACCAATCCTATTAGGGAAAACCAACCGGATGTAGATATATATGATGTGCTTGTATGAACAATAGTGTAGAAGGAATGTGTAACACAAGCTGAACCTCTGCAACGTCCCATAGGCCCAAATATCTCTAAACAATTACACCAAGAAATTCAAGGTACTAGGAAAATGGACCGCTCCTCCATCATGTCTTGGAGAACCCCCATCTCGGCTCATGGGAATCTCCCACCCTCCACATCTGGCAAGCAAAAACAACATACCACCTCCATCAACAAAACCACCAACCTCATCTCCTAAGGATGGGCCACATACATATCTCCATAGCTCGACTCACACTATGGTACCTCAGCTCCACCATTGCCTCTATAAAACAACCATTATCCACCCTTTGATTCCTTGGACATAATATAATATACCTTCTCACCAACTATCGGTAGGTGCAGGATCCTATATACATCCTCCAAGGTGACAATGATCTCATGCATCGATAAGTTAAACATTTTGTTCATTGAGTCCCATCTATCAATGAGTGCAACCATCAAACTCGGATCTCGAGCTACACACTTGTAGCATCGATTCCACTCAAGCCAAAATCCATCACGTGCTTCCACTCCTCCCCGGTCACACTTGGTCGTATCACTAACAATAGAGGTGGTACTTTATCTCGCATCCACAATCGGTCCCTATCCTTTGTCCAACAAAACCACAACATTATTACAAACATGACAACCTTCATTATCTATTAAACCACCCAAACCATACATAACCAAACCAATCCTAATCACCCCATTTTTCCTAATTCACCTACCAAACTCCTACCCCATCGTGCATCATGACTCATCATTCTAAAAACATCATTTCACCGTTTACCTATCCTTTATGCCAATGCTAACCTTATACCCGCTTCACTCTACATGTACCCTCCCTTCTCCCCTTTCACCTATTTTTCTTGCCCACCTAACCTTTCTTACCCGTATTCCTCATCCACCCTAACCGGTGTCGTTCATCCCGATTATCACCGATGTCGGTCACCTAACACTTGACCAATGTTTGCTAAAGCAAATTGACATTAGCCACCCTTATAACTTTGTCGGTCACTATCACGGTGTTAAAATTGAAACCCCCATCTACCAAAATCCCTAAAAATAACCTCCAAACCTACTCTACCCTTCCCAAACCTTACCTAATTTCATTACCAACCCTATTTAAGCTGCATTGGATGTTTACCCTCCCACATTTAATTCATTTTACCCAAAATTCAAGATAAAACTCCCACCCAAAAACCTTTTAAACCAAACTAATTTCAACAAACTACTTTCAACCAAAAGAATAGAATCAGATCAATTCCTACCTCATCTCAGTGTCGTCTGCATGGTGGTATGTCTGGCCGCTGCGCCAAATCAACTGGCCCACCCAAACCCTCTCCCACCTCTTCCATGACACAAATCTACCTTGAATCTCCCCAAATCCAATCACTCAAACTACTCTCATTAAATGATTCCGTAAAAAGTGGAATTTTCCTTTTTTATCCCTAACTCGACATGACCGATGTCGATCATACCAAACCGACATCGGTTAATTTATAACTAGCATCGGTCACCTTCTATTACCATTTTCACCCCATTTTTCCCATTTTGACCTCAACTCATTATTGTCAAATACCCTTTGACCTTACCCACACTTATTGCAACCTACCTACAAGCCCAAACTACCCCTACATTTCCTTAATTACATCTAGGGATTTTTTATTTTACCTATACCTTGCCTTACTCGTGCCATGACCTATTTACCTAGACCTGACCTACTTGGTGTGACCATTGACCTTGTGTACTCGTTATACCTTGTGATGTTGTTACCTATGTTGTTTTGGCCTAACGAACCATACCTTTCCTATTTTTGTTCCATTTATCCTGACTAAACCTTTGGTGTACTAGAACATACCTAAACATTCCTACACCTAACCTATGTTGTGTTTCTGGACCATATCATATACCTTGGATACCTGAATCACTTCAACCTTGTTGGAATAAACCTATCAACCTTGGATGATGTAGAGTTTGCAAGCTCTTTAACCTAGTACCGTGTTGTAGTCTATACGTGTGCATGCATTCAATTTCCATTACCCATTACCCAATTTGACCCTAACCTATTATATATTACCCAAATTGAGAATTACCCTTTCCCAAGAACTCATACTCTTCCCCACCTACCTTAACTCACACCAACTACACATTTATCAAACCACTTACCAATTTCGTATAACACCTCATTAGTTCCTATTTTTAGGGGGATCACCTTCACCCACACTTAGGGAAACCTCACTCTCACCCACACATGGAAAAATCACTTCATGTTTTTGTCAATGCCTTTTACCAATACAAGCTACATGACGAAAAGGGGTAAAATATAGACACAAAAATTAGGTTGTACCACCCTTATAGCAATGTCGCTTAAATTAGCCATACCTTATATATTCATATCCCATAGTGTACATGATTAATCAATTAATTATTTTAATTAAATTAATAAATATCCTCACTTGACAACCTCACCTAACCACATCACCAACACACCTCATCATGGACCTATTCTTAGCATGTTTCTTTGAACTAAGACTCAATTTCTACTTACCATAACTAATTGAGACTTGGTCTAACCCTATAATCGATGCCTATTATTTCTCTAACAACATGCCCACTTATCTAAGCACAAAATACCATTTTAGACCTGAACCAATAGGCAAAATGGCCAAAAGATAGCCAAGATCTACTATTTTGGAAAACCTAGGATTTCCCACCGTAACTAACGTTGGTTAACCCTAAACCGATGCCGGTTAACCTAAACCATCATCGGTTACCATATATTCACTTTGGTAACCTTGTTTGAGAGGTTGGAAAAAATTATTTGAGTTTGGAGAGAGAGATCTGCAAGAAAGCATGAACTAGAGTCCTCTCGCATAGCCGGACATACCCTAATCGACACCAAGACTGATATTAAGGCATTGGCATTCATGGTAACATTCTCAAAAACAATGTCGTGATACTGACCACCAATTTCACATATCAACCATCACCATCATCCAACCATCAGGCTTACAAATACAAGTAAGTGTTTTTGATCTGCATCATTCTATAATTACTTAGATCATCATTTCTTTAGCTTTCTTTTCAAAATATGATTCTCTTTTGTAATCCTATCATCCTCACCTTCCTATCAATCCACCCATATAACCTCCCATAACCTTTTGGCTCCCCATATTAAACCCCCAAGCATCTATGAGAATTATAATAATCTTTACCAACCTATTCATCCTCTTCTATTCTCTGTGCAATCATAGAGAACCTCCAAAACCAAGTTTTATTGAGTTTCTACCATTCGCCTCTACTGACACCGGTCACCTTGACCATCGTTGGTTTCCCTCTAAACCATCATCGGTCATACTAGACTGATGTCGATATCTATAACTAGTAATCCTACCTATAATAGTGACCTAATAACCTTCACCCAAATAACCCAAAACCACCCAAAACTTGATCCTGACATGTTCTAATCACCTTGGCTACCTACCCAACCTGAAACATAACCCAACCTCACTAGATATAATTTTGTATTGCAATATTTGACTTAATATAATATATTGTTAATAACTTGAGATACCGAAATCAACTTGTTAGTAATAGGACCTCTACTTCTTACATTTTTGTTCATTTATTTGATAAACAGTGGATTGACAACCATCTAGGAAGTATCACACTTCTCGGATCTAGCATATGCTAGGCAGTCCACTGACATATATTATTTAATATTCTTCTTGTGGTCTTGTTTTGCATTCACAAGTAGTTCCTCCTAGCAAAAAGGAAGTTCTCACAATCAGCATTGGATCGAGAAATTAGAACGCATGCATTCTACCTTCCACCTTCATTTCACAGGTATTCCTCCTCACCTTTACCTTATCTGTTTTTCTCATATGTACACAACTTATTGGTGAAAAACTAACTTACTCCTAATTAACTACACCTTCCATAAACGCTAACTCACTCCTAATTAACTACACCTTCCAAAAACACTAACTTACTCCTAATTAACTAAACCTTCCAAAAACACTAACTAATTAAACCTACTAAAAATACTAACTCCTCCTATCCTAACCAAATTTACCCATGCCACCACTTTAACAACCTTGAAGTTATCTCGCTTTCAAATAGAAGAATTTTTTTCTTTTCTTAACTAAACAAAATATCTTCTGCGCAATCACCTGCAAGTTTCCCATTCATCGGCGATCTATAATTAAAATCATTTACACCTCTTTTCGTGAGGAGGAATGAATTCACAAGTTTTGCAGGTACACTCTGTCATGTTTTCAACTCATCATGAATTCAAGCATTCTGCATCAACACAACTCAACACCACATTGTCCGAGGAACGTCAAATTCATCAACAAATTACTCGTTTTCCTCTCCAACCATCTGCTTCCATTCCTCTATCACACCAACATCCTGCAAGGTAAATATTTCATTTTTGATCATTTTAAAAACCAAAATCAGGTACATTTCTATTTCTGGATCAATTACACATTACTAATTCTCTATTTTTTATAAAATTGATAGCTAAATCATTGATTTTGACTATGTTTAGAAAAATAGTCAAGTTTCACAAGAATCACCTACGATTTTCCCTGAATTGCTAGCAATTCAAGTTTTCTTAGGATTTTTCACTATTTTTTTAATTGAACTTAACTAAAATGTAAATATTTTTCTTATCTACTAATATTTTTTCTAGCATGATGTCTTTAGATGGCATTAGGAGGCTCTAATTATCCTGCAGCTAATATCGGTGCTTTTCCTATCATCTGACACCCACTCTACTAGGAGAAATATGAGATCCTCCATGATCTTGAGCTCGCATGATTCAAAACATTCCCTTTCACCATCTAGAGGATATCTTTCGTATAACTCAAAGCACATATAAGAGGCCACCAAGCATTCTGGGATGCGTATAATGAAGCTATAAGGATTCATACATGCACTTCTCACAAGATACGAGCTCACTTATGATATGGGATTGGAATTATCGATGACCACAACACTTGTAGTTGAAGACCATAGCCACATCAGTATATCAAGAACCAACACTCCCCTCGCTCACCTCTTCGACACCCCAGAATAATCCTCTGATTTCTTTACGAGGATTATATTTCCATTCCAGATACTAACACCACTACAAGGGAAGAAGAAATAATTGATTTTGTAGCCTCTAATGTGACTGAGAACCTTTACATAGACCAAGAGTCTAATTTATGGTTTTAAACCATGACTAATATTAGCTATATATGTATCTAATTTAAATAAGTGATAGTCACATTTCTATCTTAGTATCTTGTAGCATGATCAAAAAAATCAATAAAATCTTAAGCCATCTTTCTGAGCAATAACATTATCTTGTTTAAATGTGATCTTTGTAAGTTTGTTTACAGGAAAAGAAGCTCTGATCCATTACTTCACATGGTGCACAATAAAAAACATAATCAACATTGTGGGTACCCTAGAAACCCCACCATATTGAGGTCAATCTCGGTTATTACCCCTTGAACCAAATCAAGAAAACCAAAAGGTAAAAACCATGCAAGACATTTTTTCACACCCAAATGGACCCTAACACTTTTCTAATTTCATCATTATTGATTATTTTTCTCATTGATTGTCGATTTCTAGAGATTGGTTCAATCGCATGCAATTCCTTCTAATCCCTAAAAATTTCCCTATGTTGTTTTCTTAACATATTATCATCAATATGCAATATCTTTCTCTCTAGTTTCCTACTTCTTCTAATCAAATTGTAGGCTCTTTTTCTCTAGAAATTGTACCTTCTAGATTTTCTAAGAAAACATTTTGATAATTTCAAAAAATAAAAAAATTAAAAGAAACAAGGAGCGCTTTCATGGTAAGTTTTAAAGCCATCTCTTTAAATTTCCATTTTCATCGAAATCAACACTTCATTTTGGGACCTTAAAAATAGAACAATCACATCCTTTTTGCTTCACATAGTTTAATTAGGGAGGAAAAATTGTTGCATTCACTTATTCTCCCTCACACACAACTGAATCACTATCAAAATCTAAAACATATTTAAAAATCTCCCACCTAGGTGAAACTGATTGGGATTTCATCACCCAATAGGGAAGCCAACTTGGTGTTCTGGCCAAGTATAATCTCTTGTCTATCGGTATATATTGGCTCAACACCCGACTCCCTTATCATAGTGGGACCGTGAAGTGAGGGGGTAGGCCCCAATACCATGCCCGTCTGGTAGCAAGCAAGACAAAGTTGTGTCTCACATACCTTCAAGTATATTTAGAACTCTAGACTTAAAAACATATGAAACCATCCCTAAAAGACCACTTCCTAGGACCCATGTTCGCCATCTTACACATTTCATTTTTTTTTTTAACTAATCAAGATAACTATAAAATCACTCTCTGATTGTTCTTGCTTGTTGTTTGTAAAACAACGCATCCACTTGTTTTCCTTTCTTTTGAGTGTTCTTTGTGTGTTTTCTTATTATGGTACTTACTAGACAACAAGCCCGTAATCAAATCCTGAAAAAATGTCCACCCCACCTACATTCTACACTTCAACACCTTTTACCCCAACACAACAACAACTTCCATACTATCAAATAGACACATCTAACCCCTTTTCAGACCCTCAAAAACTTGGCATGAAGTAGGGGCCAATTATAGCAATATAGTATAACAACTCTTGCATTCCCCACATCGATATAATAATCAAATTCTCCCTCCCCCAGATCTCAAGAAGAGGAATACTCCCTTTCTTCCAGTCCTCAAACATCTAAACTCCCTTTCTATAATAGGGGAGACCTTGTCTTTGAGGAAATGTTAGATTCAATCACATTTCCCTTAATCCATCATCTGCCATTGCAAGCCTTATTTATTAAAATCAAGACCCTATTGTCCAACAATTATATCCATACACCTCGAGTTCATCTGAAACATCAAACAATAGTCAACCTCAAGCATCTCTCACCTCTACAAATCCATTTGAAACTTTGAATGAACAATTTTCCATTAGTCAACTAGAGACATCTGAGGTTTCATCATCTCCCGCCTACAACCTTCACATGATCTCGTCACAAAAATAATTCTTCTCAACAACCCACATCTTCACCAGGTCCTTTTTAGGATCCACACCTCCTTTAAACAATGTCATAACTTTGTCATCTACTCCTCCAGTCACCTCATATGTACCAACACCTCCTTTGAGTTTTTCCCCTTCAATAGTTATGTCTTCCCAAAAATTTACTACTCCCATCCAGAATATCACTATGTCCATCCCCACAAAAACATTGTTGGTTAACACTAGTGTCATTGCTAGTACACATCCTATTTCACAATACATACCACAACCTTCACGACCACTAATATTTGTATCCCATCAGTACCTTTAAAAACCATTCCACTATAAGGTATCACTTATCAAATTTTTCCACAACATTCTCAATCTTTCTCCACTCCAAATATGTCTTCCTAAATAACACCCACATATTCATAACTACTTACACATGTATCAATGACATTACAATACCAATATATATAAACCTCACAACCTATCGCTGCAGAGAAAGGATCGTCATCCCATAAGAACATTCCACAACACAATATCCTTCATCATCAAAACATTTCCCAACAAAATCAACAACACATACCTCAACAGTATGGATATAAACAAAATATTCCATCATACCATTCCTCATAGAAAAACAACCCCTATCAATATAATCTACCTTACCAACATAAAAACCCCCAACAAAACACCCCCTACTAACAAAACATTCTGCAGCAATATCAAGTATACTCACAACCAAATCATTGTTCGTATTAGTATAGCTCATCCCTACAACAATCAATGCAATACGATCCT
The DNA here is from genome assembly GCA_018340775.1 of Taxus wallichiana var. yunnanensis. NCBI lineage: Eukaryota > Viridiplantae > Streptophyta > Pinopsida > Cupressales > Taxaceae > Taxus > Taxus wallichiana. The sequence continues at coordinate 760,438,415 of CM031240.1, forward strand.
CTTCAATCCCTTCTAAGCTGCATATCTATCCTAGAAGCCACTTCATCAACATCCAAAAATGCACTCTCTTATGACCAAATTTGTAATGATCCCATTCAACCTTCTATACCGTACAAGCCATATCCACCTCACTAGGAGATTCTAAAACTTACAAAGTTTTATAGAAAATAAGATCCCTAACAAAACATGCATGCCTTTCATCATGTATTTTATCTAATAGCTCATGATCAAGATATCACGTTAAGAACCTTTCCCGTGTCCCTTTTTGGCATTCCTTATTTTGGTATGAAAAAATCCCACAACACTCACAATTGATCTTAGACCACTTCCCATAAACGTAGCCCATAAAATCACTATCAATGATCTCTATGCCATTAGACAATTTAAAGATGAATATAATTTCTAATTTTGTAGCCTATTGAGGGCCACTACCAATAAACTATCCTTTACACTACCGTAGCAAGAGTTATTCAAATTTTTCTATCGTACATGTGCCAAACACATTTCATGTACTCTTTAAATCCAATCATTCCAAAGTTTTGATGAATCTTTTACCATTCCCATAATTTATAATTGTAAGCCCTAAAATATGGATGGGTAAAACTTTGTCCTAAGAAACCAAAAATGGAATTCCCATCCAAGCCACCATTCAACTCAAATAAGTCTAAATCAACTTCCAATTTCATTTTGGTCGAGTCTCGCTCCCAAGGAAAATCCAACCGAACGCTTTCATCAATAAAGGCGACTATACACCAATAGCTGAAACTTATGGTGCAACTTTTCATAAATTGCTTGCATCTAATGTAATATCACTTCCCCCATTCAACACATCGACATATCAGTTTCAAAACCATATGGTATCGAGATAATGACTTCTGCAAGTTCCATAGGGTCAATTTTCATGACATGGAAAGGTGCTACACATTCCAAAATGTGCTTCAAGACTTGATCAATAAAGGTGACCTTCACTTAGATATTCCAAACACACCCCTAAACCAAGGCCATAACATATTCAAGAAGCCTTTTCCAAATCACCCCTCTTCCTCCAAACAACTCGCAAAAAATTGTTGTCCATACTATTAATATGATAACCAAAATTAAGCCTATCCCTCTAACTAATTGATCACCCAATGAAACAAAATATGTAGGATCAACACCAAGACTCTCAGTGGGCTTGAATTTTTTTATCATGTAAACCTCCCTATTAAAAACCTTTCTCAAAGTTTCCCTATTTATTTGTAACCTATACCCATGGAGTCTAATCCAAAATTTGAGAATCTTGAAACTATCAAATCACCACTTACTACTAAAGACATACCTCGCATCCTTGTTTAATGTTGTTACCAAGTCCATACCCTTACCCTTCGACATGACTACATTAGCACCTATACCTAAAATTACAGATATAACTATGATACCACTTGAAACATTCTTAGCACAACCATCCCCTCCCAAACTAACCATGGGACATGTTCATCCCCAATCTATGAAAGTAAACAATCCAAAACCTATAAATCATTTAGACTACACCATCCAAACTTCTTCTCCTTCGCTAGTGTCAACTTCAATGAATACACCTTGTTCATCTAAAGTATCAAGAGGACCTAATAAACAAGGTGTCGTTCAAGTCTTTAAGAGTCCTTATTATGATGAAACTTATCATTTCTGTGGTCCTCCTTCTTTCCGTCCTTCATTCCATCTAAGAGGCATACCTACTTTTGGAAATCCTCTTGTCATGTCAGACCTAAGACCTATGAGACCACCTGAATCAAGCATTACTCAAGATCCTAAAAACCATCCTTATCTCCCCTTGGACCTAGATCCTCTATATGAATCTTCTTTTACAATACCAAGATCACCTTATCATTATAGGGGTAAAATTGATACATCATACCCCTATAATGAGTCTCGTATTTTATATATGTTAACATGCAAGGCATCCACATCTGATCCTTGCCCTCTTCCGCATATATAACCAAACTATCCTTCGCAGCCACTACATCCTCTTAATGCAATAGCTAAAATGCCTTCATGTCTACCAACTAAGAAAGCAATTTTCATACAACCCACTTCACCTTTCGTGAAGAAATATGAATTCTCAGCTACATTCGACCTAACTGACATTATGCCACCATTTTGGATAACTTACTACAAGAAGCTCTCATTATGTTACCACCTCCCAAGCCATCAAAATCACCATGAGTTGAAACCCACTTGGTATGACTTCAATACTTTTGTGACTACCATAGAACAAGAGGCCATACCATACAGGATTGTAGAGCCTTTCATTAAAAAGTTCAAAATATTGGCAGTTCACTCTTCCTTCCTTCTCACACAACATCGAAATCAACCTCAATACCTTCATAGGAGTCTACCCCTGAAGCATCTAACCACCAAATAAATGTTTTCCATGTCAGCACACACACACAATACTATAATAAGGAATCATCTGGATCTAAGGAAGATAGAGACTTTGTTTCCATACCTTCACCTCCAGAACTATTAGCACCATATGATAAACCTAGGGTCTCCATTTCATTGGCTCCTAGAGAGCCTAATCAAACAACTTCATCCAAATCCAGAGTCTCAATAAAAGTGGGTATGTCTCCACTCACCACGTTGCAGAAAGTAACTATTAAACAACTACACCAATCCCCCATTAGAATGTCACCTTGTGAACTTGTACAAACATCACCAATTCATAAACAGGGACATGACAGTAATCCCTCCAATCCATCACTATCTCATCTAATGATCCAACCCCTTTCACAGATTTTGTAGGTTCCCTAAAAGCATCTACTGCCATCTCATTTGAACCATATGAAATTCCCTCTCTTAGGCCAGAGGATCATGACCTACCACTTTGCATCACCACTTAAACCAATGACATATCCATCAAGAGGGTCATGATTGATAGTGGTGCCGCCATCAACATCATATCATCCCTTGTCTTTGATCAACTCAAATTACCCCGCATTGTTATTGCTTAGTCTTCGGTTCTGCACTTCTTTCAACGACACTATCACACCTCCTATAGGCATATTCATACTTCTTGTAGACAAGAAATTGTGTTAGCATGCACAAATGATAAGATTATGCAACCAAACCAATACAAAATCTAACACAACTAATTATCTACCTCCAGATTGAGAAAGATGAAAAGGAAGAGAAGACAATTTACCTGTACTTACCTACAAGTAGAATCCTCCTCCTTTTTGCTTTGGATTTTCTCCTTGGATTTTACTTGCTTGGATGTATGCAATGTGTGCTTCAAATATTTGGACAAATTCCAACAACACCTCCCTTGATAATTTGTTTGATTGAGCTCACTAGAGTTTTTTTATGATTGTTTAGATTGCTAGAAAATTGGGCAACATATACTTGCAAATTTTAGAGATGCTTTCCATGGAGGGTGGCACCTCTATTTATAGTTGGAGGAGTAGAAATGGATGGTTGAGATTATGCCATTGAACATTCCCATTTTAATAATTTAGAATCAAGAGAATTTTTTTTTAATATTGTTCACCGTTCTAAATAAAGTAATATTTAGAACAAACATTCTATGCCAATCAAATTCAATGGATAACATATGCAATCAGTATTGACTAGGTGATTTACTCGATCTATTCATCCCATAACTCGGTAAGCTACCAATCTATTTATGTTATCTTATGTATTGAATACATATTGTATACTTTGTCATCCTACCCTACACCGGGTACTAAGTGATCTATTTAAAGAACATATCTGAATATCTGTTACCAATATTCATCTTATATCATGTTGTTTTAAACTTGGTGACATAGGATAATGCAACCAATGAGTTTGCGATACTTTGGCCAAAGATTTATAACATACTATGTATGTCACTATTCCTAGATGACATACTCATCATTTTGGAATACGTCCTTCACCTCACTCTTTTATTATCATGATTGGTCTTTACTAACTGCCGTCAGTCCACTTGTTCTAGGTTTTACCCTAGCCCTAGTTAGAAACATAATATAATATAGGAAGACACTCACAAAGGCTTAGGGTAGATGGGCATACTCGTTTGACCTAAGAAATCTAGGTGTGTAAACATACTCGAGCCTTTGGAAGCTGATTCCTATCCTAAATATGCTCTTATCCGCACTCTAGAGAGAAACTAGGTTCAAGTCTGAGTTTCGATGTGTGTAGATCTAGATGATCAATGCAGAAGGGTGATGCCACATTTCAACTACAACATTGTATTCTTGAGAAGACCCAAGCCTTCTCAAAAGTACAGCCCTAGCAGTTGGCGTGTGCCAACATCCTATAGAAACTACCTCATCGAGATGTACATACCCCCAAGGAGATTGTTAATACTTTGATAGTTTGGATTAAAACCTGATTACAACAACCCTATCAAACCCTAATCCAACGCTCAATAAGTTCTTTCCTAAATTTTCCTCAATTAGCCCATTAAGAACTTCATTATTTTCATGGTCACTTTTAACATTTGAACATATAGTTAAACTTCTAATTAACCGTAATCGTATAAACGTTATAATATGTCTTATTTATAAAGTACAATAAATTTTTAGAAAAGTTCAACACCAGAATATATCAAATATAAAGTAGACTATACGTACCCAAAATTGTAAGGTACTATACTGCCGGAACAACGTGACAAGTGCCCCAATGATGATACAGGTCTCCTCGCAAGGTGTTCAGGATCCGAAAAGATCTCCAAGTGTGCGTTAACATCCCGCATGCCCCGCTTAGTCCCTGTGTCCTTTGTTTTTCCCTTTTCCCCTCTTTTCTTGGCCTTTTTATCTTCAGTGATGAAACCGCCGCCTTGCATGGGTGGCGGTCTCGTGACCGCCACCCTGATCAGGGCGGTGGTCCTGTAACCGCTGCCCTTCTCGGAGCGGAAGTCCTTTACGCGCTTTCTAGAAAGCATTTTTAATGTGACTCATGTAAAAATCAACGATTCACCAGCTTTTTTTGCCGACGTGGGCTTGCATTTATGTTTTTGGTCCCCTGGAATAGTGTTTGGCCATTGTTTATAGTTTTAGAGTTCAATTCGGTTTTGATCTTTGGGTGAATGAAAAGCTATAAATAAATGGTTTGTGCACAAACAAAGGGTCTGCCCCTCATTCACTTTTCATGCTCTCATTTTCAATAGTTCAGTCTATTATTTTGCTTAGAAGCCATAGTTTCAATTCTTTGCATGTTTAGTTAGCATTGTTCAGCTGTTGGTAAGCCACATACCCATCTTGTGCAGGCAGTGTTGTTATTTCACCCAATCCATTGGAGTAGAATAGCTTAGGAAGCCATTAAAGTTACAGGTTTTGCTCCTCAAAATAGGATAGTTTCAGGTTCTAGACGCTTTATGTTGCATGACCCGCAATAAATCGCACTAGGAATTAGATAAGCCAAGCTCTATACTCTTTCACTATCCCTCTCCTACTCTACTTCTATTTATGATAGCATTACACGCTTTTCGAGATTCACGTGAACACAAAGGAACGAGGAGATCACACTCGGGGACAAGATCATACGCACCATTGAATTCGCCATGCTTTGTTTTGCGAATCCAGTTCTAGCTTTCAAAGTTCTAAAGTTAGAAATATATCAAATAGAGTAGATAATAACTTCTTTTCAAGAAAGTTTACTTTCGATATTTCCAGTGAAGTCATGTGGGGATTGATAGTTTCGAGAAACTATGATTCATTCCTCACTTCCGAGGTAGGATCGAGAGTCCTGCAAATAGATTAAGCAAGTTATTTCATTATTTAGAATAGTTCTACAAATTTCACGGATAAATAACTACACTTGGTTATTTTGTTTGTTTTAAGTTTTATCTTAAGTTTTCAAATTCTAGATACGTTTAAATAGCTACTTTCTTAACTTCTTAAGGTTTTTCTTAAAATATAAAAAAAAAAGAAATTATATATATGTTCTAGATTTATTCCACGTAGTTAAAATTTGATTTTGTTGCGCTTAGATTTACATTAGTGTTTTGTATGACAATCACAGGACCCAAGGAGCCTAGGGAATATGTATTTGAGCCAATTGTGCCTCAACCTAATCTCGTCACGGAAATAGTTGACATAGACCAACCTTAGAATACAAATCCTCCAAACAACAACAAATTTACGGACAGATCGCTCTCGCTAAGGGAATTAAATATAGAAGACGACCAAGCACACACGTTTTGGTCAAATCAACCGAACTACAAGATTACCCTAGGCAAAACATACACATGACCGTAGAAGGGTTTGAAGAGAACAAACCTTTGGTTGTGATCCTTTGGTCCCACAAACCAGATGCAGGAGACACTCTTCTAGATATAGATACCACACCTAAGAATCCGGTTGCAAGAACACCGTGAGGTACTCTTAGAAGATCGCGTAGTTATTAATCTTAAATATAGAAGCTGAGAAAGCATATGATTATTGGATACTAGGGATTAGGACTTGATTTTGTACATGACCATAGCAGGACCGCAACAACCAAGGATCTACGGTTATGATCCACAAATCCCGCAACTCGACAAATCCATAAGTCAATCGAAATAGATACTAGCCTACGCATATTAGTATTCAGATCTACCCCACTTCCACCCACCATCGTCGAATAGTTATCCTTACTAGATATAGCGGCTAACGAAGCTAGAGAATTCTGGACTAGGCTAGAGAATCGTCCGTAGAGTCAATTGTATTCATCACCCACCATATGACCTTATCTGGGAGACATACACGAAACTATCCCAGGTCATTTTCCATGTATTCCACAACCCATAGATCGAATCACGCCAGAGCTCGATATTGATTGGAGCCTTCGAGTATTCATCCTTGCGATCGATCTATCACACCAGTTCAGGTTAGAAGGGCCTTCTTTGCCTTAGATTCACAAATTCCACTAGTGCGTATTGAAGACATTAGATTACCTAACTAGTTTGTCTGCATCCCACGCATATTCCATCCCCACCGGCTGTCTTGGCACGACCTCGGGAGGTCAGGTACGCGGAAGAGTTACCTGTAGATTCCCACGCTCGCTTGTCGCTTTTCGGCGTACAAAATTGGTGAACCCGACGTGAAACTAACAACTGTTTCACCTTCTCTTTGAGAAGTTTCATCTTATCTCATCCACCTTCACTCCTTCCCATTATTCTGCGGGTATTCATATACCCCCCGAATATGTCAGGATTCGATGCATATGGCAGACCCCTCTTGGGTCTTGAGGCATACTACACCCAATAGAATAGATAATCATCACCCTCACTCTCGGTATGGGATGACAACTACTCAACTAATCAGTTGTCAACACAAACTCCAAAGATCAGATATAATTCATCTTTTCAAACTGAGGAGATAGATCAATTCCTTCAAAAACAACAAATAGAGCCTTCAGGCTCGAATAATATGACATTCACGAGAGAATCTGGATCATCTCCCCAGATGCTACTTAGACCACAAATTAGTAGACAATCAGACCCATACCTGGTCTTAGATGATGAATAGTCATTACGTTATCCTAGGAGTGAACAACGCTCTCGGGGTATGTACCCACCTGTAGGGAGTTTACAAACGCAACCCGAGGTCTCTTTTCAAGAAAATACCTCTATACCATTGCATATAGGAAATACTCTTGGAGAAACTTGGCAATATAGCGAGCAATTCATAGTAGGATATCACATGCCTATACAAAACCATGGTATACAACAAACGCCACCAAGGCGTAATATCGTGATTTCACCAAATGAAGTCATTTCAACGTTAGTAGAAAAAGTGAGAGGGTTAGAACTTGCCCAAGCAAGTCAAAATTCGCAATTCGTGCAAACAGGGGGTTCCAATCCTCCACGCCATCCTAGCCAAGTAGATCTCCTCACAGGAGTAGGCACGTTAGGCATGCCTCCTCAGTATCCACAACAAATGCCAACTAGGCCCATCATCTCTAACACCATTCCTCCAGTCTAGTATCAAACAATCCATTCCTGGACAATACCCCATCATACTTAAACATGTACTCCAAATCACCACAAGGAGATATGTTCTCCTCTCCCGGCATGCTTTCTCAAACACAAGTGTTTCCTTATGCCCCTACTAATGCATACGCTGCGCCATATCAACAACCCATCCCACCACCACTCCTCAAAGAACCACCATCAATGGTCAAAACCTATGCGATAGGGACTTATTCAGAATATTTGAAAGAGCCCTTAGACTTCGCCATATGAGCGTCATGTTTCCAAGACCCCTTCCCGATTTACCCAAGTACAAAGGTGAGGGAGATCCAAATGCGCATATCAAAGCTTATGCTACAGCCATACGAGAACTACTCCCTTGGGATGGGGTTGTTGCTAAAATATTCCCCAAAACTTTGGAAGGTATCGCTCTTGATTGGTATTATAGAATACCTGAGGCTTCCATCCATTCATTTAAACAACTCGTATCAGAGTTCATTAAGGCATTTGACATGAACAAACTGTTAAGAACAGGAATCAGGGAGTTCTTACACATCAAACAAGAACACAATGAATCTATTGCCTATTTCATCCAGAGGTGGCGTACAGTTATTTATTCTTTAGCAAGTGCTCCAAACTTGGATCAAATGGAACTATGTGATTTATTCCTTCATTCGCTAAAGCAGAGAAGAGAAGGAAGAAGTCCATAAGTTCCCATTATGAACTTAAAATGAAGTACTAGAGAGCGCTCTTCGAATAGATCAAGCAAAGAATCGATTGATAGTGGTCGTAAGACATATGGAGAAAACGGGAGGTTAATCACCTCCAGCCAGAACACTACAACTACCACGAACGTCAATCAAGGACCCAAAATCCTTAACAAAAATCGGGGTGTAACAACTGATGGAGTAACCGATCAGCCCAAGAAGGTAAATGTTGTCAATACTCCATAACAAACAAACAACCAACGAAATAACAACTTTACCCCGATAATCAATACAGTGGATTTTAACCATCCACAACAACAACAAAAATGGCGAAATCGCATACAAGGGCCAAGCCAAAACTCATTTGGTTATCAAAACCAAAATCAAAGCCAAAAACAAAAAATGTAAAACTTTAATCCTAATAGGCAATAGTTTGATCAGAGTTATAGGCCATAATATACACCAAACCAACAAACCAGGAATTAAAATCCCAATTCATATTGTGGTTTCCAAAAAAATTGAGGTCATGATACTAGAACGTGCCGTGACTACAATAAATTCATGCAACATTTGCCAGAAGAACAAAGACAGTTCTTCACAGATTTGTTTTTGGTAGATCCCGTGTCACCACCACCAAGCACGCTCGCAGGGGCATTTTCCCCTCAGAATGCTCCCCTCAAGATCTTTAACAATCCACTCCCAAATCATGATAATAACAGACTAAATCCAACTGGGACGAACAAGGGTGCAATGCCGGGAAACAATGATCATGAATCCTCGACTTCACTAAATCCATCAGTTGCACCACAATTAGGAAATCAGCCGAGACCCAAGATAGTCAGTTTAGTAGAACTAGACGCTGAACTACCTATTGAAGCTATAACAAGAACACGAGAGTATTTCTCTCAACCAAGCCCAAGTCATCTGCCAGAAATAGATAAGAGTCAACAAATAGTAGAAAAACCCATGGGTGCCTATGATTTAATTAGTGACCTAACAAAAACCTTCTCACACATTTCATTTTTGGACTTACTGAAGAATTCTCCTACCCACAGGGCTGCTCTTCTAGAAGCATTAGGTTTAGGTCATCTAATTAACATCACTCCACCTCCTGAAACACAAGTAAACCATGTAGACTTTGATGTTCATCCTCCAGGATAGCCGGACAAGGATGTCGAATTCATATTCGAAATAAGTAAAATGCCTACAGATGCTGAGATTGCACGTCGAGGCGATCTAGCCTTAAACTTACAAGTATGGGTTTATAATAACTACGTAAAATGAGCAATGGTTGACGATGGGGCCGCAGTTAACATAGTCCCCTTCTCTTTCCTTCAAAAATTAGGATATGGGGAAACAAACTGTTCCACCACTCGAAATACATTGAGAGGCTATGATAGCCTTAAAGCCACTTCGATTGGAACTATAATACTACCGGTCACCTTAGGACCCAAAACAATCCTGACTGATTTTTATATTATAGATCGGGAAACTAATTATAATATGATCCTCGGCCGACCATGGATACACCGAATGAAGGCAATCCCTTCTACGTTATTCCAAGAAGTAAGATTCCTGCATCTAGGAAAGGTATTTGTAGCCAAAGGTGATCCAAAGCCTTTCGATATACACCTAGCTAACTTAACGAAAAGACCAGGTGTGCACTCAGAATTTGAACTTCCAACAAACCAACTTAATAAACCCACCGACTCAAAACCGATGAGAAGTTTGGTACCTACAATGGATCTTGAGACTATGAATCTAGTCAAGACAATCCCACCTCAAAATGTGAGGCTAACATTGTAGAAATGGTATCATTAGGAACTACTTTGCAAAAATCATTAAATTACTAGAACAAGATCAACCAATGTTTCTACCATTTGATTCTATGGGCATGGGAAATTCCCTAGGTGTTGGTTCTCTTCCACCGAGGATCTCTCGTATGGTGTAAGTAGAATGTGCAAACACAACAAATATCCCAAAGATCCATATTCCCACTAAATATTGACTCTCCATTTTGATGGAGCTAAATGCTTTGTTATGGAGCGAGGGTTGGTGTAATCTTTACTTCCCAAAGGAAAGGTCCTACCATTCGCCTTCAAACTCAATTTCAAATGTACAAACAATGGCGCTGAATACGAAGCCCTCCTCCTTGGCCTCATTTTAGCCAAGAGGATCGGTATTAATAACATCAGAGTATTAGGAGACTCACAATTGGTAGCAAACCAAGTCTCTGAGATATATGAAACCAAAGCCGAGCATTTATAGCTTTACAAAAAAGTTGTATTAGATTTAAGCAAAGAATTTCACTTCATATCAATTGAAACAATCCCGCGAGAAGAAAATATTCTCGCTGATTCAATATCAACTTCCACATCACGTTTCACTCTAAGCAATAAGTTAGAGGATACCCGTTTCATAGTATCCCTTCGTGATGAACCATTGATAAAGACAATGACAAATTCTCTTTTAAACAAAAATGAATCTACTATCCTAGACCATGTTGATAGTGATATGGCCACTTTGGATTACTTAAACGCCTATGCGGCACTACATCTCTCCTATCATACGATAGATTTGTCCTTAATCCCACATTCATCTTCTTCTTAATGCAGAAATCCCATAATGGAACCTAGCATATACACGGTAGAAAGTGGGGATGATTTGGATTTACCTCCACCCCACTTTGAGTTTGAAGAAGGTAATACCTCTTTAATCGAAGAAACAATTGATGTTAACATCATAACGGAGGATGAACCAAAAATATTGAAATTAGGGTCCTCATTAACCCCAGAACAAGTAGAAATACACACTCAGATCCTCAAGGAACATCAGAAAGCTTTTGCATTTAATTATAAGGAAATGACAAGTGTTGCACCACACATTGCAGTGCACAACCTCGTCACTAAACCTGATGCAAAACCAGTTAAACAAAAATCAAGACCCATGAAACCCAAGGTGGCTCTCATGGTGAAAGGTGAAATAATAAAACTCCTCCAAGTAGGGTTCATCAAACTAGTCGATTACTCTTAATGGGTATCTAATATTGTCCCCATTCTCAAAAAGAATGGGAAGATACGCATCTGCATAGATTTCCGAGACATTAACAAAGCATGTCCTAAGGATGATTTCCCATTACCATCCATAGATGTCATTGTTGATGCAACAACTAGATTTGAACTCTTGTCTCTCATGGATGGATTCTCGAGATACAATCAAATTAGAATATCTGAACAAGACCAAGCCAAAACCACGTTTATAACTCCTTGGGGAACCTATTGTTATGCTGTTATGTCATTTGGCCTCAAGAACGCTGGTGCTACGTACCAGCGAGCTATGACATATATATTCCACAATTTAATTCATAAAATCATGGAATCCTACGTAGATGACTTGTTGGCTAAGGCCAAGAAGCATTGTGACCATCCAGAAGTACTCCACGTCATTCTTTCACGCCTAATAGAATACGGAGTCACACTAAATCTAGAGAAATGCGTCTTTGGTGTAATAGGAGGAAAGCTCCTAGGTTACATCATATCGTCACGAGGGATAGATGTTGACCCAACCAAAATTCAGGCTATCCTCGAAATGGTCCCACCTTCGAATGAATCTGGAATCAGGTCATTTCTCGGAAAACTGGGTGCAATCCGGAGATTCATCCCGGACTTAAGCTTCGCCATTCATCCAATCAACAATTTACTCAAGAAGGATTATAGCATTGATTGGACCGAAGACTGCAATGAAGCCTTTGATGTAGTTAAGCGTTTCCTGTTATCACCACCTATGCTAATGCCACCCAAGCTAGACCACCCGTTAATTTTGTATTCACGAGCTACCGATGTCTCGCTAGCCTGTATGTTAGCCCAAGAAGACAATGACAAAAAGGAACGCGCGATTTATTTCATTAGTCGAACATTACTTGAATATAAAAATGTTATACACAGTGAACGAGATGCCTTACCATAGTATTTTCTACTAAATGCTTAAGACACTATATGCTTTGAATCAAGAAACAAGGGTCATGGTAAAAACGGACCATTTACGCACTTTCCTCACACAAGGATCCTTGTCTAAAAAAAGCTGAACGTTTATAACCTTAATGGGGGAATTCAAATTAACATTTGTAAATCAGAAGTCGGTTAATGGACAAATCATTGCGGATTGGTTAGCTGATAACCCATTAGATGGAGGCGATTTAGTAGATTTAGATTTTCCAAATGAGTGTGTATACTACATCGAAACCTGACCCTCTATCTTTGAGTGTCCTTGGTACACTGATATCATTAATTATATCATGGACCATATGTACCCAGAAGGAGTTACACCACAACAAAGAAGACGGTTACGTATTATTGCAGCCAAATACGTCATCATAGAGCAAGTACTCTACCGAAAAGCATTCGATGGAATGCTCCTAAGATGTGTCGACACAGAAGAATCCAAGAAGATTCTCCATGAATCCCATAGTGGAATATGTGGAGGCCACTTCGGTGGCCATGCCACTGCTCGAAAAATACATCGAATGGGCTATTTCTGGCCCACTCTAGAACACGACGCAGTGGAGTTTGTACGCAGGTGTCATAAGTGTCAAGAATTCTCCCATAAAATTCATATGCCAGCACAAGCTCTACAACCAATTGCTACTCCATGGCCCTTTTCTACATGGGGTTTTGATTTGATAGGGAAATTCTCTCCCTCATCTACAGATGGCCATAATTTTATAATCACGGCCACCGAATATTTCACCAAGTGGGTAGAGGCTATGCCTCTTACTACTGTACCAGGTTCTGTAATCGCCAAGTTCATTTTGAACCAAATCATTTACAGATACGGTATCCCACAAATCATTATCTCCGATAATGGAACTTCTTTTAAAAATGAAGAGGTTCACGAGCTATGTAATAAATTTAAGATAAGCCATCATACGGCTTCCTTGTATTACCCTCAAGCCAACAGACAGGCTGAAGCGACGAACAAGACACTAAAATCCATTCTCCTTAAAACTGTGAAAGAAAACAAACGAGATTGGCATTTGAAGTTATATCCGGCCTTGTGGGCCCACCAAACCTCAATAAGAACACCAACGGGAGAAACTCCTTTCTCACTAGTGTTTGGGGAGAGGTAGTTCTCCCACTCGAGGTTGAAATACCCAGTCTCCGCATTTCATTACAAGGGATTCTGGATGAAGACGCTTATAGAGAAGCACGTCTTTCTCAACTAGAAATCCTAGATGAAACTAGGTTAGATCCTAAACAACGACATAGAGTTTATGCTGACCGGATGTGACGGCAGTACAATAAGAAGGTCTATGAACGCGACATATACAAAGGTGATCTAGTTCTAAGGCTAGAAATCTGGATCGACAAGAAAACCGAAAGGAAAGAAATTCCGCCCAAACGGTTGGGCCCATACCGAGTCATGAAAGATTACGAAAATGGTGCATACCTCTTATGTATGCTAGAAGGTGAGGAATTTGGTGAAATAGTCAATTCCCTACACCTCAAGTAGTTCTACACATAAGCATTGCTAAGCACTACTTATATATATTTACATTGCATCTTCATATAGATTAAGATCATTTTGTCCACTTGTTTCTTACATAAATGGTGATCAAGGAATCTATTCTCAAAGCAATTCATTACAAACTCATGATGTTGTAAGCATAAACTCTTTAATCATACCTCTCCATTTTCATGATGTCATCAAATTATCTCGGAATCATTTTATCAAATAAAGATAGATATGACAAAGTCTTAACGGTAACCATACCAAGATCTGCAAGTTTATTCTCACTTTGATTTCTTCTTAGGGTAGGTGTCTTGCCTATGGTCTATTCTAGAAGCTTCATGGTGTCACATCTATCCCATATGTATATCTCTTTGGAAATAAGCACATATTGATGTTTTACTCAAGAAAACAAGTCAAACGTTAATCAAACAAAAAATTTTAATTTTACACATTTCCTTGCCCCACCAACCTTCGGTGATGAGCTTGCATCTCTTACTAGTGACGTAGGGTTGGGAAAGGATGGAAATGCCCTTACTTGCCTATGCTTTGCCCACGGTGTTAAACCCACGCTTCTTACTAGTAGCATGGGGCAAAGTGTAGGGAGTCCTCTTGACAAATAAATGCAAATGGTCATACATAAACAATTCAAACTTTGAAACTTTGAGTCAAAAATAAATGAATCAGATGTTCAAAATTCCAAGAGAGTTAAAATCCTAAAAACCCAGATTTTGTCTACTATGTGGCCATCTACGGATCTAAGTCTAGATAAACCGCAAAGTAAGTTGCATTCTAAACTATGAAGTCACTCGGGTAGAGTAAGCTTGTAGCTTCCAATTTGGTTCCACTAAAGCTTTGTCTGTCTTTCATCACTATCATTTCAGCTACACCTCGTAACTTGTGCCCTTTCTAGCTCTCGATGATGAGCCCTCGCATCTTACTAGTTGCGTGGAGTTAGGAGTGGGGAAAGTTTATCTGTTCATCGTACTGGTTTGTATTCATCACTCTGTAAAACAAACATGAGGTATCCAAAATTGCTTACAAAACCTAAGATTCAAAATCACATTATATCTACATCATCATATATCAGCATCATGAAACACAAAAGGAAATAAAAACATTTACATCATTTTTTCTCCATTGCATACATTCTAAAAAGCATATAAACATACATCGTAGTATACATAGGGAAACTGGAAATAGAAAGGAAACCATGAGTGCCAAGATTTTGATCCAAAATAAATACGTATATATAAATGATCAATGTTTATATACAATGCCATCATGCACTAAGCATGGTCAAAACGCTCAAAGAGCCCGTGATATACAAAAGAATATATAAAACAAAATCTACGAGAGCCAAGTGGCCTCTCAATCCCTACGTGACCCCTCCGAAGGTGCACGCCCACGCCTAGGACTCCGGCTACGCCGGCGCTCTGAATGTACGGAGGGCTCAGGATCCCGAGGAGCAGCCGCAGTCTCACCACGAGAACGGCTCCTCATAAGACGCTCAGCCATCCTGTACCCCGCTAGCTCGGTGCGAAGGGTCGATACCATCCTGGCCACATGCCAGACTGGAGCAAAGATGTCGGTATGCCTACCAGCTGCTGAAGGCTCCCCAGCGTCTACGGATAGCTCTGCATGGGTCCTATCCATGGGGATCATCAGGGAATCAGTACATACCCTGCGGATCAAATCCCGCCACTCATCAACAGTCTCTGCAAACAAAGGAGAAAACGAATTAGAAACTAAACAAGAAACTAAAAGATACAAAATAGCAACTAAGGAGAGCCTACAAATAAACATTAAAAGGGAGAAAGGGTAACTTACTCGGATCACCAGGCCTCCAGGATGGGTCGCAATGCAAATCACTGCTACGGATGTCACTGCCGACTAAGGGGCTACTCCTGTGGCAGGAGCAACATGTCACCCCGCAATGGAATCATCCTCTCTAGCATGGCCCTGGGAGAGTGGCTCCTCTGAAACTAGAGTATCCCTCTCTGTGCTCTGCTCAGCCCTCTCTGCCTGCATGATATCCTGAGTGTCATGCCACTCAGGATCGTTGTCCTTGGTCTCCTCCTCTGTCTCCCCCCCGTAAACTCCTCATACTCGAGTCTACCTCTATAGGGTCATCGCTGCTGTGAGCAGGACCCGCAGCAATCTGAAGTAAAGGTGCCTGAGGCGCACCGGCTCTCCCTCTAGCACGAACTATCCTCCTGGCTGCAATAGGAATGCAAGGAGTAATCACTATCCAACCTCGGCCTCTAGGCCCCCTTTGGCCTCACGAACTGATATGTAGACTGGCGCCACTGGGGGAAGCATACCCGTATATGGTAGGCCAAACTGCTGAGGAACCCGGCCAAAGGGGTGCACCTCCACTCGTCCCACTCTATCAATAAGTTGCCCTGTGGTGGAGTAGGAGATCAAGGTAAGAATCTCCTCGCCCCATATGTCCGCTATAGTCTGATACAATGTTGCCTCCATGTCGGCAGTATTTAGGGAGGCAACTGCTGATGAGGTGCTCTAAGCACCGACATGTCTATCCATCTGGCTACCCTAACAGCCCTAGGATCTGCCACCTCCACACCCCTGCTATAAGGGATGAAACGCTCATAGACCCAACTCATGATTAGATTCGGGTGGGTCAATGATCGCCCTCGTAAATGGACTACCCCGTATAAGTCATGGTAGGTAGTCCCAAGAATGTCTTCCCCCTAAGCATATTTTTGACCATGCCCCTCTATCTGTGTAATAATGGGGGCCGAGCAATATAATAATGTGTCCCCTCCCTTGTCCCCGATCAATCTCGAGGCAAGGATCCCCATGATGGCCTGGCGAAGTAAGGGGATGGGCAAGGAAGGAATAGATCAAACTCTCACCCCCTTCTTCGACCCCGTAGAGATGACTGCATCTCCCATATATGTCGCCCACTGTGCAATTTGTGCCCTTGAGCCTACTGTCTCTAAAGTGAGTTGCCTCCCGATGATCGGGACCCCCAGAATGCGATAGACATCCTCCAATGTAATGGTCCACTCGCCATGCGACCCCTGGCAATCGGAAGGTGTTCCGATCTCGCATCCCAGTATGAAAACAAGTCACAAAGGATGTGACTAGATGGTGTAACATGGGGCACGCGTGATATGTGCAATATGCTAGCCCTCTGAAGTGTGTCCTCCTCATCCTGTGAGAGGGCATCTAATACCCCTGGGAGCCAATCACACTCCCTCTCTCTACTCCATCGGATGTACTCCTCTCTCACCTGTAGACACCCAAAAACACACAAAACAAAGTAAGTTAGCATCCAGGCAATACCGAGAAAACAATGTAAGCACGTAGAAATGCTAGAAAAGCAAAAACATTTTCAAAAAAAGGATTCTTTTGCATTCTCAAAAACTACCGCCCGAGCAAAGGCGGCAGTTTAACCGCCGCCTTAAGTGCGGCGGTCGTGTAACCGCCGCCTACCTAGCAGGTGGCGGTCGTGGTCCAAAATCCATGCGGTTTTTTTAACCAAAAAGGCCTAAAAAGTGCCAAAAATGGCCATTTAACCTAAAAACAAAGCCTACCCAGTAGGCACCCCCCCTAGGTGGACCTTTTAACACTAGCATTTTCAAAAATAACCCCCATCATTGCAGAGTATTTAGCATTTCAAAATTAAGGGGGAAAAAAATAAATCAAGAAAACTAACTCGTGATCGTTGAGGTCAATGTTCCGCACGTGGAGGCATGATCGCTATCTCGCTGCAGACGTTTTGACTCTACTCATGCAAGAAACCATCACCGTGGGTCCCAGAGCTCAAAATCAACCAAATCGACTTGCGCAAATGAATGGGAAAATGGGCCCACATTCATACATATAGGAAAAACATACACATGACTCAGTAGAAGAGTTCGAAAGAGAATAAACCTTTGGTTGTGATCCTTTGGTCCCACAAATGGATGCGCAGAGACACTCTTCTAGATATAGATACCAACCTAAGAATCCAGGTTGCAAGAATGCCTGTGAGGTACTCTGAGAAGATCGCGTAGTTATTAATCTTAAATATAGAAGCTGAGAAAGCATATGATTATTGGATACTAGGGATTAGGACTTGATTTCATACATGACCATAGTAGGACCGCAACAACCAAGGATCTACGGTTGTGATCCACAAATCCCACAACCTGACAAATCCATAAGTCAATCAAAAATAGATACTGGCCTACGCATATTAGTATTCAAATCTACCCCACTTCCACCCACCATCGTCGAACAGTTATCCTTACTAGATATAGCGGCTAACGAAGCTAGAGAATTCTAGACTAGGCCAGAGAATCATCCGTAGAGTCGATTGTATTCATCACCCACCATATGACCTTATCTGGAGACATACACGAAACTATCCCAGGTCATTTTCCACGTATTCCACAACCCATAGATCGAATCACACTAGAGCTCGATATTGATTGGAGCCTTCGAGTAGTCATCCTTGCCGATCGATCTATCACACCAGTTTAGGTTAGAAGGGCCTTCTTTGCCTTAGATTCACAAATTCCACTAGTGCATATTGAAGACATTAGATTGCCTAACTAGTTTGTCTGCATCCCACGCATATTCCATCCCCACCGATCGTCTGGCAAGACCTCGGGAGGTCAGGTACGCGGAAGAGTTACCTGTAGATTCCCACACTCGCTTGTCACTTTTCCGGTGTACAAAACTGGTGAACCTAATGTGAATCTAACAACTGCTTTCACCTTCTCTTTGAGAACTTTCATCTTATCTCATCCACCTTCGCTCCTTCCCATTATTCTCATGGGTATTCATATACCCCGAATATGTCGGGATTCGATGCATATAAGGCAGATCCTCTTTGGTCTTGAGGCATACCATGCCCAATAGAATAGACAATCATCACCCTCACTCGGTATGGGATGACAACTACTCAACTAATCGATTGTCAACACAAACTCCAAAGATCAGATATAATTCATCTTTTCAAACCGAGGAGTTAGATCAATTCCTTCAAAAACAACAAACAAAGCCTTCGTGCTCCAATAATATGATGTTCACCGGGAGAATCTAGATCATCTCCCGTGATGCTACTTAGACCACAAATTAGTAGACAATCGCACCCATACCCGGTCTTAGATGATGAATAGTCATTACGTTATCCTAGAGTGAACAACGCTCTCAAAGGTATGTACCCACCGTAGGGAGTTTACAAACGCAACCCGAGGTCTCTTTTCAAGAAAATACCTCTATACCATTGCATATAGGAAATACTCTTAGAGAAACTTGACAAGATAGCGAGTAATTCATAGCAGGATATCACATGCCTATACAAAACCATGGTATACAACAAACGCCACCAAGGCAGAAT
Source organism: Taxus wallichiana var. yunnanensis (assembly GCA_018340775.1). Classification (NCBI taxonomy): domain Eukaryota; kingdom Viridiplantae; phylum Streptophyta; class Pinopsida; order Cupressales; family Taxaceae; genus Taxus; species Taxus wallichiana. The sequence goes on from CM031240.1 coordinate 760,457,916, forward strand.
ATCGTGACTTCACCAAATGAAGTCATTTCAACATTAGTAGAAAAAGTGAGAGGGTTAGAACTTGCCCAAGCAAGTCAAAATTCACAATTCGTGTAAACAGGGGGTTCCAATCCTCCACGCCATCCTAGCCAAGTAGATCTCCTCACAAGAGTAGGCACGTTAGGCATGCCTCCTCAGTATCCACAACAAACGCTAACTAGGCCCATCATCTCTAACACCATTCCTCCCGGTCTAGTATCAAACAATCCATTCCTGGACAATACCCCGTCATACTTAAACATGTACTCCAAATCACCACAAGGAGATATGTTCTCCTCTCCCAGCATGCTTGCTCAAACACAGGTGTTTCCTTATGCCCCTACTAATGCATACGTTGCGCCATATCAACAACCCATCCCACCACCACTCCTCAAAGAACCACCATCAATGGTCGAAACCTATGCGATAGGGACTTATTCGAATATTTGAAAGAGCCCTTAGACTTCGCCATACGAAGCTTCATGCTTCCAAGACCCTTCTCAATTTACCCAAGTACAAAGGTGAGGGAGATCCAAATGCGCATATCAAAGCTTATCGCTTATAGCCATACGAGAACTACTCCTTGGGATGGGGTTGCTTGCTAAAATATTCCCCAAAAATTTGGAAGGTATCACTCTTGATTGGTATTATAGAATACCCGAGGCTTCCATCCATTCATTTAAACAACTCGTATCGAGTTCATTAAGGCATTTGACATGAACAAACTGTTAAAGAACAGGAATCGGGAATTCTTACACATCAAACAAGAACACAACGAATATGTTGCCCATTTCATCCAGAGGTGGCATACGGTTCTTTATTCTTCAAAGACAAGTGCTCCAAACATGGATTAAATGGAACTATGTGATTTAGTCCTTCATTCGCTTAACGAGAGAGTGAAGGAAGAAGTCCAGAAGTTCCCATTACAAACTTACAATGAAGTACTTAGAGAGTACTCTTCGAATAGATCAAGTAGCAATTGATAGTGGTATTAAGACATATTGAGCAAATGGGAGGTTAATCACCTCCAATGCAACACTAACACTACAACTACCACGAACGTCAATCAAGGACCCAAAATCCTTAACAAAAATCAAAGGTGTAACAACAATGATGGAGTAACCGATCAGCCCAAGAAGGTAAATGTTTTCAATACTCCATCACAAACAAACAACCAACGAAACAACAAATTTACACCGATAATCAATACAATGGATTTTAACCATCCACAACAACAACATTAACGGTGAAATCCCATACAAGGGCCAAGAAAAAACTCATTTGGTTATCAAAACCAAAATCAAAGCCAAACAACAAATGCAAAACTTTAATCCCGATAGAGTAACGGTTTGATCGTAGTTTTAGGCCACAATATACACCAAAACAACAAACCAGAATTACAATCCCAATTCATATTGTGGTTTCACAAAATTTGAGGTCATGATACTAGAACGTGCCGTGACTATAATAAATTCATGCAACGCTTTCCGTAAGAACAAAGACAGCTTCTTCACATATTTGTTTTTGTCGATCGCGTGTCACCACCACCAAGCACGCCGCATGGGTAGTTTCCCCTCGAGAATGCTCCACTCAAGATCTTTAACGATCCACTCCCAAATCATGATAATAATGAGACTAAATCCAACCTGGGACAAACAAGGGTGCAATGATGGGAAACAATGATCATAAAGCCTTGACTTCACTAAATCCATCACCATGCGCCACAATTAGGAAATCAGCCGAGACCCAAGATAGTCGGTTTAGTAGAACTAGACGCCGAACTACCTATCGAAGCTATAACAAGAACACGAGAGTATTTCCCTCAACCAAGCCCAAGTCACTGCCGAAATAGATAAGAATCAACAAAAAGTAGAAAAACCGGTGGGTGCCTATGATTTAATTAGTGACCTAACAAAAACCTTCTCACACATTTCATTTTTGACTTATCAAGAATTCTCCTACCCACAAGGCTACTCTTCTAGAAGCATTATGTTTAGGTCATCTAATTAACATCACTCCACCTCCTAAAACACAAGTAAACCATGTAGACTTTGATGTTCATCCTCCAGACAGCCGACAAGGATGTCGAATTCATATTCAAAATAAGTAAAATGCCTATAGATGCTTGAGATTGCATGTCGAGGCGATCCACCTTTACACTTACAAGTATGGGTTGATGATGGGGCCGTAGTTAACATAGTCCCCTTCTCTTTCCTTCAAAAATTACAATATGGGGAAACAAACTGCTCCACCACTCGAAATACATTGAGAGGCTATGATAGCCTTAAAGCCACTTCGATTGGAACTATAATACTACCGGTCACCTTAGGACCCAAGACAATCCTTACTCGGTTTATATTATAGATCGAAACTAATTACAATATGATCCTCACCACCATGGATACACCGAATGAAGGAAATCCTTTCTATGTTATTCCAAGAAGTAAGATTCCTACATCTAGGAAAGGTATTTGAGCCAAAGGTGATCCAAAGCCTTTTGATATACACCTAGCCGACTTAACGAAAAGACCAGTGTGCACTCGAATTTGAACTTCCAACAAACCAACTTAATAAACCCACCGACGCAAAACCAGAGTAGAAGTTGGTACCTACAATGGATCTTGAGACTATGAATCTAGTCAAGACAATCCCACCTCAAAAGGTGAGGCTAACATTGTAGAAGAATCGGTATCATTAGGAACTACTTTACAAAATCATTGAATTACTAGAACAGATCTACCAATGTTTCTACCATTTGATTCTATGGGCATGGGAAATTCCCTAGCTATTGGTTCTCTTCCAACCGAGGATCTCTGTATGGTGGAAGTAGAATGCGCAAACACAACAAATATCCCAACTACATATTGGACTCTCCATTTTGATGGAGCTAAATGTCGTTATGGAGCGAGGGCTGGTGTAATCTTTACTTCCCAAGGAAAGGTCCTAACATTTGCCTTCAAACTCAATTTCGAATGTACAAATAACGGCACTCGAATACGAAGCCCTCCTTCTTGGCCTCATTTTAGCCAAGAGGATCGGTATTAATAACATCGAGTATTAGAGACTCACAATTGGTAGCAAACCAACTCTCGAGATATATGAAACCAAAGCCGAGCATTTACAAATTTACAAAAAAGTTGTATTAGATTCAAGCAAAGAATTTCACTTCATATCAATTGAAACAATACCGCGAGAAGAAAATCTTCTCCCGATTCAATAAAGAACTTCCGCATCACGTTTCACTCTAAGCAATAAGTTAGAGGATACCCGTTTCATAGTATCCCTTCATGATGAACCATTGATAAAGACAACGACAAATTCTCTTTTAAACAAAAATGAATCTACTATCCTAGACCATGTTGATAGTGATATGACCACTTTGGATTACTTAAACGCCTATGCGGCACTACATCTCTCCTATCATACGATAGATTTGTCCTTAATCCCACATTCATCTTCTTACTGCGGAAATCCCATAATGGAACCTAGCGTATACACGGTAGAAAGTGGGGACGATTTGGATTTACCTCCAGCCCCACCTGAGTTTGAAGAAGGTAATGCCTCTTTAATCGAAGAAACAATTGATGTTAACATCGAAACGGAGGATGAACCAAAAATATTGAAATTAGGGTCCTCGTTAACCCCAGAAGAAGTAGAAATACACAATCAAATCCTCAAGGAACATCAGAAAGATTTTGCATTTAATTATAAGGAAATGACAGGCATTGCACCACACATTGCAGTGCACAACCTCGTCACTAAACCTGATGCAAAACCGCTTAAACAAAAATCAAGAGTAGGGTTCATCAAACTAGTCGATTACTCTCAATGGGTATCTAATATTGTCCCCATTCTCAAAAAGAATGGGAAGATACGCATCTGCATAGATTTCCAAGACATTAACAAAGCATGTCCTAAGGACGACTTCCCATTACCATCCATAGATGTCATTGTTGATGTAAAAGCTGGATTTGAACTCTTGTCTCTCATGGATGGATTCTTGGGATATAATCAAATCAAAATATTTGAACAAGACCAAGCCAAAACCACGTTTATAACTCCTCGGGAACCTATTGTTATGTTGTTATGCCATTTGGCCTCAAGAACACCGGGTGCTACGTACGAGTGAGCTATGACGTATATATTCCACAATTTAATTCATAAAATCATGGAATCCTACGTAGATGACTTGTTGGCTAAGGCCAAGAAGCTTTGTGACCATCCGTAGGTACTCCACGTCATTCTTTCACGCCTAATAGAATACGAGAGTCATACTAAATCCAGAGTAATGCGTCTTTTGTGTAATGGGAGGAAAGCTCCTAGGTTACATCATATCGTCACGAGGGATAGATGTTGATCCAACCAAAATTCAGGCTGTCCTCGAAATGGTCCCACCTTCAAATGAATCTGGAGGCAGGTCATTTCTGGAAAATTAGGTGCAATCCAGAGATTCATCCTAGACTTAAGCTTCACCATTCATCCAATCAACAATTTACTCAAGAAGGATTATAGATTGATTGGACCAAAGACTCGCAATGAAGCCTTTGATGCGCTTAAGCATTTCCTCGTTATCACCACCTACGCTAATGCCACCCAAGCTAGACCACCCGCGTTATTATGTATTCACAAGCTACCGATGTCCCGCTGGCCTCGTATGTTGGCCCAAGAAGACAATGACAAAAAGGAACGCGCGATTTATTTCATTAGTCAAACATTACTTGACTATGAAACATGTTATACACAAAAGTAATGAGAATGCCTCCATAGTCTTCGCTACTAAATGCTTAAGACA